>BGNK01000418.1:0-104332 GCA_003297005.1 Symbiodinium sp. clade A Y106
GTCAACCAACTGACCGACTAGCTGCTTCACTGACTGACTGACTCGCGCGTCTGCCGAACGGAAAACCATAAAAAATACCAAAAAAAACCATAAAAAATACCCAAAAAGAACCCCCACCCGTTTAAAAATGAGCCAGGAATCGGCGAAAGGATTGTTGCGATAGTGCAACACAAAAAGCACATATGCCAGGAAGGGCGTGAGAGGGTCGGAAGTATCGAAAGTTTCGGTGCTCTCTAGGAACGAGCCGGTGGGTCCTCACAAAAACGTGCCTCTGTGCGTGTGGGATTGTGTGGCTGCCGGTTTGAACTAGAAAGGCCCAGCCACCATTGACGAACACCGCCTACAAGGATCATCACTTGAACAACCGGGTCCAATGCAAGTAACCCGCTTCCGTCACATGACTCGACACCGTGATCTGAATAACCGCACGATTGCAACCTCCTCCTCTGGTCTGCTTAAAAATCCTTCCCATCTGAGTGAAAAAGGAGGTCTCCAGCGAAAGCTGACAGATTCGAGAAAGATCCTTTAGAAAAATTGTGCCCGTCTTCGATCTGTGGCGCTTNGCACCGAGCTGTACAGTGAACTTGATCTTGTTGAATTCTGTCGACTGTAAAGCTGCATATGAATCAATTAAATGATTCACAGCCTGCATAATTTGATCCGTGGGGAGACTTGTGAAAAACCCACCAGATCCTGATTGAACTCCATGAGTTCAATGTCTTCATCGACGTTGGAGAGATACTGGTGTAGTCCCTGGAAGATCTCAGGAAGGGACTGATGCCCGTAGCTGTTAGGGNAACTCCATGAGTTCAATGTCTTCATCGACGTTGGAGAGATACTGGTGTAGTCCCTGGAAGATCTCAGGAAGGGACTGATGCCCGTAGCTGTTAGGGAAAACGACAGGTAACATCATGTTCAGGGCGCTGCTAGCAGCCTGGAAAAGTCGCCCAAATGCGAAGGACTTGTAAGAGATAATCGGCCGAGCCTTCAAGAAGTTCTTCTTTTGTTTAAGAAGCAGGTAGGAACAGGGCAGCTTTGCTGCTTCCTGTACTCCCCATCGATATGGTTTCAGCCACGGTTTTCTCGTNGGCCGAGCCTTCAAGAAGTTCTTCTTTTGTTTAAGAAGCAGGTAGGAACAGGGCAGCTTTGCTGCTTCCTGTACTCCCCATCGATATGGTTTCAGCCACGGTTTTCTCGTCATTGTGGCGTCTTGACAAAAGTGCTGGTCGGGGCACTTTTTTGTGCTTGAACCAGCTGCTGCTCGAGTTCTTTGATGCGCTCCTGCGCGTCGCATAACTCCTGTTGCTGGTACTGCTTACAGCGATTGTAAATGGATTCACAAAAGTGCTTCATCTTGGCACTTTTCTGTGCCGACTCACTTAATGATGAATCCACTGTGAGGCCTTGTTGGTCACAGTACACCTGAGCGAACTGATCCAGGTCAGCTTTGCTTTCCCGGAACTTCTGCATAGGAAACGACATAAAGGTGGCTTCCTTCATGGAGCGAGCAAAAAGTATGCTGGCATATCTACCTTGAGCGAGTGAACGCAGAGCGAAGTTGTTCCAACCTTGCCAACAGAGCTCATGAAGCTTTAAAGAGGTGATGTCTCGCCCCGTCAATTGGTGCTTTTGAGCCCAGCTTGACGCCTGTACTTGGCGAGGAAACTGCAATCCGTATACCTCATTTGTGTCGTAAAAATTACGATCACTGTGAAAGGTTTTTGGGAGATTGGTATCGTGCTTGTCGGATGGTCCGTGTGGACTTCCGAAATCTTTTGGCTTAGTCCAACTTGGAGGTGTAGCAGGGCTGGCGGCAGTTTGTTGCCCCCAGGTGCCTTGCTTCCATGCATCCCATTCTTCCTGAGTCCAAGACATCAGGTTGGAAAACTGTGANAGTTTGTTGCCCCCAGGTGCCTTGCTTCCATGCATCCCATTCTTCCTGAGTCCAAGACATCAGGTTGGAAAACTGTGAAAGATTTCCGGAACGTCCAACAATTGTCTCGAAGATGAAAGTGAATCGATCAATGCTGGAGCATTCGCATTCAAACGGAGCAAGCATCCAAGATGCAATCAAGATGCAATCAAGAAGTATTCAAGATGCATTCATGAAACAATCAAATGTGGACAATCAAGGTTGTCAGGAATCGATCAGGACTGGGAGCGATTTGGGATATTCCAGTCTTGATCTGAACATTATCAAAAGCATTCAAGCGGCTACGCCCGGCCCTTTGACAGAATGCCGGTCGGATACACACTTGGACACTCTCTCTGCAGAGTAGTTAGCTGTTGGTTACAACTATCGGAAAAGATGCAGGTACAGGAGTTGGCGTCCCAACTCCCATCACGGATCATTGCAAGCGTCTTCGTTGGCGCAAGACTTGCAATGTCCCTTGCGCCCCCTGCACTGCTTCACAATCCGAAACTCTTTGCTGTCAGAGGTTTACACACACACACACACTTGAACACACACACAAACACACACACACACACCATCAACAGCAACAGTACATGACGAAGCCCGGGCCCGGTCGCACCTGGACTGTCTGGACTGTTGTGAAAATGCGACAGACGGGGGCCCTGCAGGCAGCGTGGTGCTCAGGAAACGCATCAGAGTCGGAGGAATCGCGACTTTACTCAACACCACAATCAAAATCGAATCTAAGCAGCTAAGCACGTGAGTCGGTGGTTCTGTCCACAAGTGTGTGAATGCCGGTTTGCAGGCAATGGGAATCGCAACCGAGTCCGCGCCTGTCGATTTGGAAACGCAGCCCACATCCTGGCCCGCAGCCTGGCTTGACTTCAGAGGTCAGAGCTTGTCAGGCCTTCGCCAAGTTGTCAACCACAGCCAGCCAACTCTCGTCCTAAGCCTTGGCTTTGAGCCTCTATGTGAATCGATTATTGGAGTCCCGTGGGCCTGAATTTATGAAGGTGTTGAGCGACTTCGGGGAAATGTTCATAGTCCGGTGTCATCCAGGCACGCAGTGCAACCGGACACAACACATGTAGTGCTCAACAAACACGAGATAACAGGACTGATTATGGTGTGCGTGCGGCTGCGTGTGGTGAGCCTCTGCTGGGACGTCGCGGTCCTGAGAAACTGCATGTCGTTTAGCCAACTTGTTGGCGCTCAGACGCTGGGCTGCTCACATCGTCTTTGGCCTGCTCCTTAGTCTACTGCATGCGGACAGGCCTTGACCGGCAATACGCGTGCATGCATCAGATCACCTACGCCCTCTCAAGCCGGGAGTGGTTCGAACTGCTGCAAGATGTTATCGTCCGCTTCTTTCACCATCTTGCGCGTTGAGATGGGCTCCTCCTGGCGAGTGATGCTTCCGGCTCCCTGCAAGATCTGCTTCCTACTTCTACAGAGATCTGCCGTGTGCACACCGCATGCAGCATAGCGCGTTGCCTTGTCTGCACCATCACCTGGGGGAGCTTGATGTGCACATGAGTTTGCAGGGTGCGTGGAGGCTGTTTTGTTGGGGCATCTTCTCCGCAGACCGGCCGCGAAACATCGCGAAACGGCTTAAGACGTGCTGACAGCCCTTCAGCTATCAGCTCTGGCTTTCAGCATGCAACATGCGACAAATATTGCTGCGCGAACCACAGCAGGAGCCACTAGTTGGCTCCGAACTAATTGACTTGCCTCGCATCTTGGACAGATGCAAGGCCACAGAGGCACACGATGTCGCGGGGGCCAGGGCCCAAGTTGTCAGATTGCCGACTATTATTCGCACGGGTTCAATGGCTCCGGTCGTAGGTATGCTGCTACTGTTGCGTCTCGCTCTGCTTGGCATGAGTATCTCAGGGCTCTTATGCGCGAAAGGTACAACGATCCAGCTCCAGGATCCATTACAGCCAGCAGCAACGCAAATCTGCCGCTGGCGCTCAGCTCGCTCAGCTCAGCTCACACCTCAGGTTTGCAGGTCAAGGTCGCAGCGTCGCTCTGCGCCTGGGCCTGCTGTGAGGGCGCACATGTGACATGAGGGCCGCCAAGCAACGCGAAACTAAACCACCCGTGTCTGTACCTGCCGGGACCGCGAGGGGACTGCACAAACCGTAAAGTAAAGCATGTCATGGCAGAGATATGCAGGGATGGCAGAGTGCGCGAGTGCACCAAGCAGATCTTGGCCTGGGTGACTCTCATCAGCGGCGCAGGCAGCCCGCTTGATCGAATGGCCATGCTCAGTGGCGGCATGACCTTCACCCCATCTCCCCGGTGACATCAGGTCATCAGGATAACAGAAAGCAGACAGACATGTCCTGAGCCTTGCCTGCCCCTTCCAATCACGGGCGAAGGGTACGGCAATGGTAGCTCTGCTCGGCAGCTTGACATCCCGAGCCTCCCTGAAGGGGTCCTGCCACATGTGGCATTCGAGTCGTACCAAACTGAGCTCAGACTGTCATCTCTTGTGGGACTCCTTAACCATCTGCGGAGTGGCTACCATCCGCGGCATGGACTTGATCGGTGTAGTCGTCTGCTCCTGGCCCTGCGGACTTCCAAACATGAGAAATACAACTGTGCTGTCGTGTACTGAGCCACATTAACACGAATCTCGCTCAGTTCTGCACCGACGAGGTCATCTTGGTGGCTATCACGACTCTGTCCTGCTCGGCAGCTTGCTAGGCTGTGGACCTAGACACCTTTCAGAGCTGATGTCCTGATAGTCTTTCCATCCCCTAATTTATGAAACGGAGTTGTAATATGGGTCCCGATTCCCCGATCCATCGTGACTCTCCTGTGCGGGCGGTGTTGGTCCGTCTTGGCTGCGCGATCGGAAATAAATCGGTGCCGAGGGCGGTGGAGGCGTGTGTGCAGGCACCGAGGGGTTCCCAAGGCTCCGTCGCCTGAATCAGGGACAGTAACAGAGCCCTAGAGCGCAGTGCAGGTGTCTACACACAGTTGGGATGCTAAAGCCAAGAAGCCATAGATTGGCAGGCTGTGCATTGCTATACCTGGGAAAGTCTCAGACTTTCAACGCAAGACTCAGAGTCATTTTTATAATACCACAGGAAACCGAAACGAAAATTGATCTTCCACAATCCTCCCTTCTGGCATAATCATTCGCCTTTGCTTACAAACGTTTGCGGCACACAATGGATCGTAAACACTTCAGACAGCCTGCTGCAACCCCAAGAAGAAGCCGCTCAGACGTTCTTGTTCAGTCGAAGACATTAAAGAGTTGGGGGCTCAAGATCGAGACCCAGGCTTGTTGCAGTGCCTCTGCGGCATCATGGGGCTTTAGAGTGAGGAGGCTTTAAAGGCAAGGCCTTAAGGCTATAAACCTCCTGCAGGAGCTTCTTATTCTTGCACTCCCAGATTCAGCTACGTTTGGCAAAACCAGTCAGCCATCAAGGTGAGGTGCTGGGGCCGCGGCACTGGTGGCCCGCATCTTGCTATCTCCTACAGGGAACTGTGTCGGTCTATCAGAACCTCCCCTTGCGTACAGATCGCGCAATTGCATCCCATGCATCAACAACTTGTTGCTACTGAGGTCTTTGTGATGCCCAGTTCTCAAAGGGACACCTACTGTGGAGCTCATGCCCACGGCCGCCCATGGCCTGATGGACATTCACTGGCTGCCTGAGTAGGAGCACGGAGCACATAAAGGAGATTCGAGTTGAGGGCCACGGGTGTCACGGATTCGGCTCCAGACTGTGCAGGCTGCACGAAAGGTCCCTGAGAGGGCCTTGACCACTGCACCAGGCCTGCGAGGCTGCGAGGCTGCGAGCTGAGAGTGTGAGATCCTGACCTGGCCCTGGCCTCCCGTGGGTTCCATCGGGGAGCAGGTTGCAGCACTCTCCATGCCTGGAGCAGCAATGTGCAGCAATGCACAGTATCCCCGCTCTTGCCGGCTGGCCTTGTATGGCTGTGACGCTTGACCTTGACTTCACAAAGCAAACGAGGCTGTGAGACAACGTCACTCCCAAAAAAGGTGTCTGAGGATGGCGGCTCTCTTCCAGGAGAGTTGCTTGGGGAAGCATCATCCCGACCCTCCACAGACAACTAGCTTGCAGCCGCTGTGACCATTTTCCTTGGTACCTCGACATTGAAACTGTAGATACGGGCATCGGAGGTCCTCGAAGCTGGCTCCCTGAAGGGTGGTCTTGCTTGAGTTGCACAGAACCTGGAAGGCATGCTTTGTGCAACCGAATCGATGCAACAGGCTGCAACCCAGTGGGTCGCTGGCGCCATCGAAGGTGACGGCTCTGTTCGGAGAAGCCTCCGCCTTACTCAGAGAGCGAGCGAAAGAGAGGGAGAGAGAGACAGAGGGACAGAGGGAGAGAGGGACAGAGAGAGAGAGAGAGAGAAACAGAGAGCCAGAGAGAGCGAGACAGAGACAGAGACAGAGAGAGGGACAGAGGGACAGACAGAGACAGAGAGAGGGACAGAGGGACAGACAGAGACAGAGGGCCAGAGAGACGGACAGAGAGCCAGAGAGAGCCAGAGAGAGACAGAGGGACAGAGAGAGAGGGAGAGAGAGAGACAGAGACAGAGAGACAGAGACAGAGAGAAAGAGACAGAGAACATCTGCCAAAAGCATCGCTGTTCTCTCTGCACCATGGACAGCCTCTTCGCCCACTTTCTGCAGCAGCTTGTTCAGCTCTCTCGACACGTGGCCCATGGTCAGCCTGACATTTTTCATCACCACCTGTACAGTCATTGCGGATGTGGTCTCTCCACTGAGGCGGAAACTCCAGATTCTTGACCTGAACTTAGTATCCAAAGGGTTTCAAGAGGGCCACCGATTGAAGAAGCTACATCTAGCTCTGGTCCGGACACTCTCGGCGCAGTTTGATGCCTCCAGCAAATAGCGGTCCCGGAAAGCCTTTGCAACATTTGGGGAGTCTCACAGGGACAACTTTTGGACACATTCTGGGCCTCTTGTTCGCGCCGCACCACCTCCACTATTTGAGTCTGGATCTCCTTGGCCCGAGTGGCTTTGCGATGCTCACATCATCCCAAAATGCCGTGCCCAACGACCAGCTCAAAAGCTGGTAAAGCGTTCGGCTGCGAGCTCTGCCTGGCATGTCTTCGCTAGGCGAGACACAGAAACTTCGCGGGAGGTGGACATCTCGGAGCACCTCAAGGCTGGGATTTTATCAAAATCCCTCCTCACTCTACAGGTATCGTCTATCCGTTGGCTTCCGAGGCGCGGGAGTGTCATGGGGTCTTGGCTGGCACCTGAGATCGAAACGAAAAACTTGCCACGCAAGATACGCAAGATGCGAGCTCTTATTTCAGCCATGGGCATATCGTCTCTTGCGACATCATCTTGAGGTTCACGGCATCCATCTCGACACGCAGCGCCCGCACCTGTTCTTCTGCACTTTGGGAATCGCTGCGATAGAGCAGGCTGAACAAGGCCCTAGGCCCCACATGGCAAAAGAGACCAATGCGAGTGCAACGCCCGCAGAGCACACTGAGCTGATGGCTGCCAATTCTTAAGAACAAACATGCTGCGAGTCCGACCTCATCTGCCAGCGACATGCTCTGGTACTCGGCAGGTTCGGCAGGCCGTGTGGGGGCTGAAGAGAGCGCGGCTGCTGCCTCGCATTCATACATATGACAGACCGGCCACGAATGTCCTGGGCGCGTAGTGATTGCTGTTGGTCCTTCGGTGTCCCTTTTGTTGCACGCATGCACGCTGTGCTTATTCCGCGGGTCCGGATCTGCCTCGCCCCGACTGGGGCAAAGAGTGGCAGAGATCCTTATAATTCTAATCTGGCTGTATGCCTGCGCCTTTTTGCAAACCCAGCTCTACGACGAAATTCGGAATATTCAAATATTGTCTGAATGAAACTAAACCTTCTCCTTAGCCGTTCCTCTCGAAGGCAATCTTCAACTCGCACACAGAAGCAGCACGGCCGCCCAGCTTCGGGACGAGGAACGACAAAAGCATGTCAATGTGATGACGTCTATCTGCCATGGCAATGCTGCGCCCAAATTGCTTATCAACTTGCTGCAAGCACGGCGCTAGGCTTGAAAAAACCGGAGAACCCACACACCATAAAGGACGAGCCTGGCCTGTGCGCCGCACGCATCGAGCCGAGGTCGAGCATCGATCAAAGCACGAAGCTCCGAGATCTGCTGCTCCATGCAGCAGAACCTTGCAAAAACGAGGAAGTCCGATAGCTGAGGTCGACTGGCTGTTGCCAGGAAATGCCATGTATTTAGAATATTAAGATGCATGCCCTTGGAATGTTCAAGCGCTTTTGAAACTTCTCCGTCGTCTCGTGGCAGCTGCTTCTTGTTGTGTTTGGCAGCACTAAAGGAGCCCGACATAACACCAAAACGTAGACTTTTTCAGGCACACGGCGTAGGCTTCAACAGTGACACTAGTTCGTGTACATGTGCTTTTCGGTCGCTGACAGTACAAATGCTGGGCTAGAATGCTAAGATCTACTCGGGAAGTAAAATCACACTGCCCGGAATGCTGACTGCTGCTTTGCGCTACACAGTTGTTTTCAGCACTACCCAGCACATGGCGTCTTTGGACAGTTACACCAGTCAGGCTACGTCTTACCCTGGCATTTCTGGCTCTTGGCTGCCACACTCGTTAGAAATTCGAGTTACTGCGATGCCGTCGAGGAGCGCTTTCTGCTGCTCCCCCCGCAAGTGCTCGGCAAGATCTTGCACTCCCTGCCGGACGGCCTGGAGCTCAGCCTGTGAAGCAAACAGCAAAAGGCCTTTTGCTCAAAAGGCCGCCAGGACACAAAGCATCAGCCTCGACGCTGCTAAGCGGGCGCTTCTCTTGGCCCTCCATGGGCTCGGGCTCCATGGCTTTGTGCTTGGCTCGGGCACTTCTTCGATTGATAGACATCTGTGGCCTGTGCCTGCTCAACATGCTGAGCCCACAGGTCTTTGGGGCTTGTTTTGTATGTGTTCTGTCGCTCTGAAACCAACCTATCGGAATGGGGCAGTGGCGCAGGCCGAGCATGCAGGCAAAGGCGAACTTCACACAGTCTGGCTGAGCTGGTAGCTATCAGGGTATGAACCCGGTAGCATGTTGCCACCAGAAGGTAAAGCCTCAAGCAGTCTTAGTCTTCTCCACCAAACTAACACTGGAGGGAAGCTATGACAGGTAATCAACGCGCTTGGCATCTGGAGTGAGGTACCGGCCAGAACACCACAATAACACGGTTCGCAGGCAAGAGTGAGGCCCTGCACGTTTCGACATGGAAAAGTGACGAGGCGGGCACACAATGACGAGAGCCCCGACCTGGCCCATGCCAAACGTCCCGCGGCCTCAGAAACGGAAAGAAAGAAAAGTCTCCGAGTCTCTTCTTTCCTTTCCTGCGGTCTCTGAGGCCCTCGGCGCCTCTATAGAGCTGCTCTCGCCATGAGGCGACAGCACCAGGGTGAGAGCATTGCAACCCAGGGAAAGAGGGAATGGGTCTGGGAATGGGTGAGGGACTGGCCATGCAGCTCGATTGCTGTCTGGGTTGGGATTGGGATGGTGTGGCTGTGCCTTGTCTATCTTGTTTTTAGCAGGCTTCGGAGGACTTGTGCGGGGGCAGTTGCTGGCTTTGAGCAATGGCGGGCCATCCTTGATCTCATGCACACTGCCCTGCTGCCCCGAACTTGAGCAAACCTCACTGCAGCACGAAACGACGTAACCAAGAATCCATGACCCTATATAGTGTCCCTGCTCAAGCAACCACCATGTCAACTCGAACATCGAGCATACTACTTCTGCTGCTTGCAGTATCATGGCTGGCACCTGACCGCCACATCAAAGCCTGAGCAGCGGTCGAGGATAGACCCCTCTCTGCATGCGTCAAAATCTCCCATCGGGCTTGCGACGACCGATGCGACCAAAGCGACCCGACAGTTTGAGTCCATGCGCGAAAACCGCGAATGATTCGCAGCTGAGCCGCTGCTCAGGGTCCGATTCAGCAGTGCCGAAGCCTGCTGTGGCTTCTGATTTTGTTCGGCAGGTTTCTGAATCACGAACAGTAGGCAGCAGGCCTGCTTGCCGTACCTCAGTACAGAGCGACCTTCGGCAGATGCCTCGACAATGAGTCGCAACAGGCATTCCTGTGAGCACAGCCGACAAGGGCCTTCTCCCAACCAGATATCCGTGACCTCAGCTCCACAGGAAAACGATTTCAGGAGTGTCCAAGGCTGTTTCGAGCACCGCGACTGAACAGCTTCCAACTGCTCTTTCTGTAGCTGCTGACAGCTAGTCTCAGCCGCCTTCACGCAAAAAAACCGGGGGGCGGGAGCGAAATCACGAGCACACGATTGCGTGCCTCTGCTGCAGGGGCTGCTGCTGCTGTGGCCAGGGCTCGGGAAGTCTCCCAGATCCTGCTAATGGCTAACCCTTGCAAATGCATGCAAATGCATGCTTCGGCGATTCGGAGAGGCTAGAAGCTAGAACACATGCATGGGTCCTTGGTGAACCAGCAAAGCTGCACACTGCCACGCCAACGAGACTGCAAGACAACCATCGCCCTCCTGGTTATCATGCGAACGGGGCACAAGGCATCGCAGACTCAGTAGGGCGCAGAGTCTAGCCAAGAGTCTGTTGGTGCTGCGGCGCTGGGACGCCATCCAAAACTACCTTTGTCCTCGAAGGACCGGTTCAGACACCATGGGTAATGCTGAAGCCATTAGCGCAACACAGCCAAGGGGTAGAGGCGCACAGCTCCCATCTTGTGGCTGAGTTACAGTTCCGCAAGACAAAAGCAGATCAAAGGTGTTCAGTCGGCCTGTACTCTCTAGCAACTAGCAGATTTTGGCCAGCTATACTGAGGTTTGTCTGCTCTTGCACTCTTTCTGGCTGGCTCAAGTGCTCATCTGCGCTCAGCTTCGCTTTTCCGACTCCACCGTCGCACGACTTCGGCTGAGAAGTTCCTGGCTTTGTCCCATCAGCTCCCGGCAGCGCCTCCCATGACGGCTTGGGGCTAGCGGCTTTGTCATTCTGACCAATATCCTAATTATCCGAATTACCCTCAGGACCTTCCTTCGAGCGTTCCCACCGTCAAACCCCTCGACTTACGATGCGATTGCTCGTACAGTCTAGGTCTTGGGTTGATAACTACTGCTGACAAGATGGGCGCGCTTGCGACAACCAACCGCATAGATTAGTTTGAAAGTCGGCCTGCGCAGGAACTGCGCCATGGCACAAGCCTTACTTGCGACGACCTCATTCAGCGACTTGAGCTTCGCACGCATCTGGGAGTCGGTCGGAACGCACTCAAGGAGCGCCACAGAGAGTGGGACCAGTGATGGCAGGCCACTAAGGCAAATAATTTCATCCCAAACCTCGACGACGGCTGCCTTCGGCAAGCACGTGACAAAGAGGGACAGATACCAAGACTGCAAGAACTCTTCGAGGTGGATATCCTCGGCTTGCAATCGAAGTGAATGTCGAGGAAGGACAGCCGCCATGAGTTGACCGAATCCATCCATGTATCGTCTCAGCAGTGGAAATCCTCCTGCATAAAGCCCCGAAAGCTCCAGATCGCGCATGAGAGCTGCAAACACCCAAAATGTCTCCTCCTCTGCGCCATCCGAGACCAGCAGCAACAAGCCGACGATGAAGTTCATGCCTTGACAATATCCAATTTCGGGATTCAAGTTCGCGTAGGCTTTGCAAATATTCTGCAGACACTGCGTACGCCTGCCCATGTCGTCAAACGACAGCACGAGGAAGGTCCTAGCGGAGTCCTTCTCGATGAGAGGCTCCCAGCCGCTGTTCTTTTGCAGAAGCTCTTGGTATTGGCCATCGCCCAAAAGGCGAAAACCTCCCAAAGCTGCCTTCCAAACTTCCCATCTCAGGTCGGTAGGAACACCCGCCTGTACCAACTCTTTGAACAACCCAGGCTGATCCTTGCAGAGGGTTACAAGGCCGTCAGGGCACCCGTCCGACAACGCGGAGCTCCACTTCCGCACTCGCCCGGCTTCGTCAAGGGCCTCCTCCTTCTCCCAGGTTTCTTTTGGCGGGGCGGGCAAGGCCGCAAGCCGCCGCAACGGCGGCAACGTCGAGAAGAGTGGAGCAAGACAGCACCCGTCCGACATGTCGGTAGATAGGCGAGAGCGAGGAACATGTCCCATGGGATGGGGTACCAGATGCACAAGCGCTAAGCGTCTACTGAAGCAACCCTGTCATGTCTCGAAATCGCCTGCGAAGCGAGGCGCAGTTCGGTTAGCTGAGTCTGAATGCCTCAACGCGCCTGCAAAATCAACCCAGGCTTTATGCACAAACTAGCAGGTCCAGGGCGTCGTGAAGCCTGGCAAACTTCCGGCTATAGCGCGCCCCTGCAATGTTGCTTCTGGAGGAACCCAACATAACATGGAATTTTCTACCTCGCGACGTCCCAGGTGATCAGCTGCAGCCACAGAAGTCACAACATGCATGCGGCCTGAAAGGCAGCCTTGACAAGTCGCAGCCAAATTTCAATCTAATCTAACAGTCAGGAGGCTGTTGACAACAGCACAACGCATCTAGCTTCCCTGGGCGTTCATTGGTGATGCAGGAAGCCGCAACTGCATGAAAGAGACGAACAGTCGAATCCGTATCGCGAATTAAAGCGGCTCTCGCAGACAGTTAGCTCGACTATTTTATGGGGTGGGGTAGCCCAGAGCAGCGCTGGATGCAATCCCTTTCTGCTCCGATGACATGTCGTAACAATAACTGTCGGTGTTTGTCCCAGCTTTCCTGCTGCACAGCTGAAGCAAAAGTCAAGCAAGCGCATCGAGACGCGCGACTGGCAGAAGGGACGCTACAAGGAGGTTGTCTGAAGGTCGTCTGAAGTGAAGGTCGGTTCATCAGGCCAAGCTGAACTCTCTCAGGCAACGATTTGCCAGATCCTTTTGCAAACACTGTCTTCGTGGTCAACGCAACCAGCAGACTGCTTTGCAGTCTGCAGCGGGGCTTTCGCCCTCGTGCTCACTGCATCTGCGCCATTTTGGGACAGACGAGCTTCTGAGTAACGATTTCTCACTCTATGTACAAGCTGTGAGCAAACCTCACTGAGCGCTACATGCCGTACACCGCGCGATTGCAGTTGTACCTGGCACCGTGACCGCCAAACTCCTCCTAGTGCCAAACACTTTCACTGCACCAGCCCCAGCCAATGAGCCAAAGTCCCATCAACAGCCACCAAAGTTTTCTACAACACCCAAGCGAGGACCAGTGTGGAGGCGAGGCGTGACACTCTGCAATGCTTGGCTGCCGTGCCTTGGTGCTGAGGCTGGAGATGAGTGAAAAACGACAAAAAAACTCCTTGCTTAGGAGACTTGAGGCTTAGAGCAACTAGAGCTATGCTATGCTATGCTAAGGGTGTCAGACGTTGATGTTTTGGCCCAGTGGCGGCGGGACATGTCTGTTCTGGCATCTTGTCGCAAGTGCTGGCATTTACAAGGCTTTCGTGGCTTGGATTCGAAGTTGTGCTTCCGTTGAGGTAACTCAAAATTGGGACACACTTTCAGCACATTCAGCTCATGCTTGATTGCCTGGGCCAACGAGATCAGAACTAGTACCGAAGAGTTCGAAGAAGAAGAAGAAGACGTTATCCGTTTTCCCGCGCTGCGGCGAAAGCGTGCGCGTAGCTGCGCATGGGTCATCGTCGTCGTCTGTGTGGATCTTGGGACTGTTCGTTCGTTTCAACCTGTAGGGTTCGGTGTTTGGGTTTCGGAGTTTCTGCCCAAGTCACTGGACTGAAGCATGCTGTATGTGCATGTGCCCTGAAGCCTCCTGCCACACTCACCTTCGCAAAGCGGCAGAGGTTAAGGGTATAAGGTTCCGGGGACTGAAGCCAGACCGGACGACATCCGCCACCGCCCCAATCCAGACGATATTGAAAAGCCCGAAAGAAAGACCAAGATAGGGCCAAATCCGGTGAAAACCACATGGCCAGATATGCGCGTGTGCAGGCCTGCAGCTGTCTTAATGACTTGAGCCACCAGCAGCTACAGGAGCTACTTCACCATGGGTCCCCAAGATCCGCACATTGTGGCTGCCCTTTCCACGACCTGGGCATGATCAGTGGTCTGGTAAGTTGGACAGCTGCCATGGCAGAGATTGACGACTAAAGCATTGCTGTCTCAGCAGCCTGAGCTTTCCGAGATGCTCTTCTTGGACCTGCGTTTTTCGCACGACCTGCAATTACGTCAACCAGGTGCTCATGCTGCTTTCGCTCAAGCTGATTCACTTTAGGTTGGGTCAGGTTCGGTTGCTGAGTATTGCGTGCGTTGTCACGGTTCAGAACAGCTTGTCAGTGGTACCCTGACCTGACTTCATGAAACCTCAACAGCAAAACCTCATCAAGTTGAGGCGGACATGACCGGACCCATGCCAAGGCAACAGAATAGACTGAACCACCACGACCCATCGACCTTCTCAGCCCAACGCTGATCGGGTCTGATAGGCGTTCGATTTATGACCGTTTTCAGGTCATGGTTGTTTGTTGATGCTGTGCATTTACGTCATCGTTGGTTGATTGAGGGTGTTGGTGGAATCTTTATCTGTGGCTTGCGGGGCCATGCCTCGATAGTCCCCTGCTCCCCGAAACTCACACCGGACCCTCGAAACCGTTGCATCGCTCGCCTGTGTTCTCGCGCACTGCTGGGAGCAGGAAGCGTCTTTCGAAAACTCGGTCCAGCTTGACAAACTCTCATGCAGTCACTTCTAGCCTGCAATGGCCCAGCGCAACTAAACTAACTGGGCTGCACGCGTTTTCGGATTGCAATAGGTAGCATTCAAACCTGCAGGGCTTCAGTACAGACAGCCTCGACAAATGCGGATCTCTCAAGGGCCATCCGCAGCCCCCCGTTTCGGTGCCTTCTGTTGAGCACTGTGACGGCTCCGAGTAGGACACCTGCCCAGGACGGAGAGCCCAATAATTGCAGCTCGAACATTCTGCTCGTCTCCGCCTAGACTAACCATGAACTCTAACTCTGAGCGGGCACCCAATGTGCAGCTCCCTACTTTTGCCGTGTTGTGCGAAGGAGAGGATCAGGAGGAGGGAGGCTCTTGGAGGCGTGGGCCTTCGAGGAGCCGCCCGAGAGGAACTGGGAAAGCGACACGCCTGAGGGCCGTCAGGGCCGTCTTCCACTTCGCGGTCGAAGTTGCCGGGGGCCACGCTATCAGCCCATGCCCTGGCCTCCTGCAAGACCTTACCGTGGAAGGTACGAGGCACAAACCTATCTTTGCTTCTACCTCCTGCGTCTCCGCAGCCTCAGTTTCGCACATGGTTTGCCTCCATCTGTTTGACGCTGTTGTGAGACTGCAGTGCCTGCCGCGTCTTTTCGCACTGCTCACACACGAACGTACATGCGAGCGATTACTTTTTCACACGCTGCTAATCAGTCCGACAGCCAGCGCCTAGAACCCCCAAGGGCTGACAAAAAAAGCCTATACAGGTAGATCATGAAGCTGGGCGACAGTCTTCCAACGATTTCACAGGCGAGTGCAATCGAGTGAAGGATGAGCTGCTGAACACTGCTTCAAACTTCGGGGACCACTCTGAATGATGTGGAAAACATTTGCCCTTGAGGATACGCATCCGAAACAAGAATCTCGTATCCCTCACATCCATTGCACCTTGCGGCTTTCTCCATTAGGAACCTCAGCCGCTGTGCTTCCCGCGCGAACCTTTTGAGACTTCTGGACAGCTTCGAAGTCGCCGATCAACCCGGCCCACAAGATCACTGAATCATGACCATAGCACTCGTTCACAGAGATCTGGGTCATCTATAAACGGGTTGCGATTGCATTGCAAGCTTTGCCCGACTTCGTTTCGTTTCCTTTCTCGCTCGCTCGGCGGAAACTTCTTCGCCCAGCGCAAAATTGCCTCCAGGTTTCCCAGCTGCATGCTGTGATTCTGTGTCTTGCCGCCCACAAGCTGCAAGCCCCGGTCGGCGTACGTGCAAGCCATGTACATCAAGGACCTGGCCACCTCGGTTGACCCTTCATGCATACTCCAGCGAGCTGTAGCTCATGGTGCTGCTAGATCCTGCCTGCAACTTACTATTGCTAGAATAGAAGCGTAGCACCCTGTAATGCAAAGGCGTTGAGACTATAGAGGTTGGATCGGTGATCCCAAACGGCATCCCTGGCCAGCGGCCTCCAAATGCTTTACGAAAGTAATACTCAAATCCCCTCAATTATAAGGGGGCCGACGATAAAAGTTGATGAAAAGAGGGGATAGAAAATCAGTACAGAGTGTGTTCCTTGGCACCGTTCCCTTGGCAGCATCCGGTGGCTCCCATGTGGTGTCAGACACCAGGCAAAGACGTGCCATGCCAGAGTATCCTTGGGGTGGGCTCGAGTCGGTGACGACTTGGACTCCCGGCTGGCCCTCCACAAGGTCATCGAAGTCCTTGTTGCCCCTGTGGGCGTTCACACTGATGTCAGCAGCATGGAGGTTGTGAACATCCGTCCCGGGCCCTGGTTTCGAGGTGGACAGTGCAGCATGGCTCTTTGGCCACACGTGTTCCCGGTTCCAGCCGGCTTGGTACTCGTGGTCTTTCTGACCTGGCTCGATCTCGTAGCCCGAGTACAGAAGAATAATGCGGCTGCTGTCAAGAGCTGCATCCATCAGCGTCAAAGCGTCCCAGACATCCTTGCCATCACTGGCATGCCGAGAATATGGCAGCTGCCTGGGGTCCTGGATGAAATGCTGCCTTAGAGTCTTAGAGGCTCTAGGCCCTCGGCTTCTGCTGCTTCTACAAAGCACTGCGACCCTTTGGCTGGCATGTCACCCAGACTCAGGAGCTGACTTTACCTGGGAAGGCGACAGCAAGTCAAAACTTGCTCCGATGCTCGGCTTGCATGAGCAGGGACAAACTCCCATGGGCACAGGCTCTGGCGAGCGCCGGATGAGAAAGAACGCTCGACCCAAGCAGCGTGCAATCACAAGGAGCTTGGCACGACTTACAGAACATGTTTCTACTTCCTCTGCGGAAACTTGAACCACGCAGCGTCCGCTTGTGCCCGGGCCTCCTTCAACTTGGCATTGTTTGCGAACCACTCTTTGCTCTCAACTCGATGGCCAAGAAGAGGGCTGCAAAAAAGCGCGTCACCGCACATGCCGCATCATGCCAGCTCTACACGCCGTAGCAGCAGTGTTTTCAGTGTTTTCGACCCTTAACTGGCTCCAACTCTGCTATGGAGAAGCTGCCTCTGCATGTGCCCTCCACAACCACATCTGGAGGATGATGCACCTCATCGAGAGATGCGGTGGTACGGCTCCCTGTACTGCTTCGAATATCGAAATGGCAGCATACGAAACGCCGTGGCTGCGCGGGGTGCCAACTGAGGTTGGCTCCCATGGGCGGCATCGGAGCTCGTGGCCTGAGTGCTCGGTACTAAGTACGCTCAGTTAGGGCCAGCGAAGTCGAAGACTAGACGAGCTCGCCATCCATAGCCTTAGCCCCGCGCACGATCGGCGCCGGCTTTCGCCGGACAAGCTCGGCATCCTGGCGCTCCAGCCAAATCACCTGAGAGGCGATGCGGCGATGCCACCACGAGACTTCGCTCCGGCGATTTGGCTTCGCTGGCTGACACTGGGTGGGCGGCTGGGATGCCCTGTGGGAGTACGCAGAACGGTCGCGCATGCCATTCCGGTGGCAAGGCCTCGGCTCCCGCAGCGAGAGAACACGAGGCGGAACTTTGACTGGATCTGTGTTCTCATTCAATGGGTCCTCCATCTGGTTTCATGGTTTCAACGACATGTTGCCATCGGCCATAACTGCCACAAAGGAACTGCACTCAGCCCTGGAGGCAGTCCATCGCCTTCCTGCACACGCCAAAGCGCAGAGAAAGGTGTGGCAGAAAGCTTCAAGTACTGCAGATTCCAACAATCTGAGACTCAGAGAACCAATGTTACTAATCTCGCTCTCGCTTGAATGCACATCTCTCTCGCGTCCCCTATGCACTGCCAGCAACAAGAGCAGACCCACACGTGCGTCGTTTCCTCGTCTGCCCTGGCTCTTCGGTGGGACTCCTTGCGCGTTGAACACTCTGAGTTGCAATTACATGCCGTTCTTTCTTCGCCTCTGACATGGCGAAGCTGTGGTCACAAATCACCTTCCGGATGCAAAACGCTTGCGACAATCTTGGCAAAAAATGGCATCCCTCGAATGCTTAGGGTCTGGCAAGAGCTTTTGTGCAGCTTCTCGCTGGAATCTTAGTCAGTCACAACAAGAACGCCGTCCTGTTCCGCTCGCATTACCTTGCTGGCTTACTGGATGAGGAAAACGAGCCCTGCACCAGCTTCCCGAGCATCTGAAAAATGGCTGACACCTCCGCAAAGCATGAATGCATGAAGCAGAGGATGGTGAAAGAAATCAGGGCTGACACGCTCTCTTGCTTTGCTTTGCTTGGAGTGTGAGCAGTCCCTGCAGCCCGCTCCAAGAAGCTACCCCATCCCTGGTTTTCACGCGCTCTAACTTCTTCCCCGGGGCATGAGGGGCTGTCAAACCCCCTCGGCCTTGCAGGCCCCCCCGATGTTCACGCGCTCTAACTCTCTCTCTCTCTCTGCTTTGCTTTGCTCGGGGCTGCCTCCCTCCACCCCGCGCGAGTGCGCTGCCCCATCCATTCCATTGAATGAAGGGGCTTTGTCTTGGTGAAGACTGCGTGCCCCCTCTCTCTCTCTCTCTCTCTCTTGCTTGCACAGAGCCAAAGC
Source organism: Symbiodinium sp. clade A Y106 (assembly GCA_003297005.1). Classification (NCBI taxonomy): domain Eukaryota; class Dinophyceae; order Suessiales; family Symbiodiniaceae; genus Symbiodinium; species Symbiodinium sp. clade A. The sequence goes on from BGNK01000418.1 coordinate 18,640, forward strand.
TCTCTCTCTCTCTCTGTCTCCCTCGTTGTCCTTTTGTTTCCCCTTAAAAGGCATCGTATGGCATCGTTAACTAACCCGAAATGCACCCACTCACTTACACACACACACCCAGGCCCGAAGTCCTTCGTCTGCTCGGGGTGCAAATAGCAATAGCGTTTGAGGTCGGTTGATTCGACAGCCGTTGCGGTTACGCAGCCTCGGAAGTTCCTTGAAATAAACAGAATTCCAGTAACGGTTCAGGGGTCTAGCATGACAGACAAACGCTTCGTTGCGCTGCCCCTAACCTTGCAAGAAAGATAGGCCTTAAGTGAACTTGAGCTCAGGACGGCGCTCAGGAGTACCCACTGCCTGGATAGGATCAATGTACTACACTCCATTGCTATGTTTACAGATTTGGGCCGGAACTTCTTTTCAGCCCCACGGGGCACGGTTCAACCCTCAGCTACAGCCCCCAACCCCCTGTGAATGTTTGCCTCAAGGAAGAAGTTCAACAAGATAGGCAGCTCTTCTGCACTTAGCCAGGGGCGGACGCAGCAACAAGACAAGCAAAACCTAAAATCAAGAGCCCTGAACCCCATAGCCCATTAACACCTTGTTCTACAGTGGCCGAAAGCTGTTCTGCGGTGTGCGTGCGGAATCTCGCCCGGAATCGCACAGCACTGCTTAGAGGACTAGCCAGGGGTAGGTTCCGAGTTTTGGTTGAGAAAAGAGGATCACTGGGCTCTCTCTTCCTGGGATGTCTCTCTGTCTGTTCAATTGGGCTTGCGGTCCGATCTCTCGGCAGAATGCCCAACTCCGCAAGTGTTTCACTGTAGACAATAAGAACCGGATGAAGATGATTACGAGATTTGTCTGCTTCTGCCCACCCGCTTGCTGGCCACGACAGCAACGGGATACCTTCTTCAGCAGACAAGGGATAGTGCTCACGCGCTGCCCCGGCACGATCTCGAACACTGGGGACATGAGGTCGGTGTGATACGTTTGGACGAAAGAGCCCGCTCTCACGAGTTTACCACCCCCAACCCGCGGGACATCAGCACACCTCACCACGGCGGTTTCCAAGAAGCCCGCCGAAGTCGCCAACCTCATGGTGCGATGGTGCGATGCTGCGACGGGCAGCAAGGAGAAGACGAGCGCTTCTGAGAGGCCAGCAACCCTCGCGAAGCTCACCTCGGTGAGAACCTCAGAGCCCAATTCAAGGGCAAAACCACGAGAGCAGAATCAGGAACAGAAATCCTGGAGGCGGACCACCATGTCCAAAGAAGGCGCCTCTCCACAGAGAAGCAAAACTCCAACCCGACTCGGAGGAAAGGAGAGCCTGCAACTTCTCAGACAAGACCTCCGCATCCAAGTGCCCGCACCTGACACGGTTTGACGCGCTTAAGCTGGTCAGCGCTCAGTCCAAGGACCAAGAGCGCACCTTCCGGGGCTGCAAGGGGCAACAGCGAGAACATTTGTCTTGGTCTTTGTGTAATCCAAGGTGTCCCTGCGAAACCTGGGAGACTTCACGACACCGCTCTGTCGCATGGCACCGCTGCCCTTCAAGGACCCCACAGGCGCACGTTGTGCTGCACGTGAGGCTCCAGGCTCCTCTCGCAGACCTCAAAATCAGTCAAAGCTCTTCAGCTGCTAGCTGAGAGGCGCGGAGAGGCTGAGAGAAATTCTAGGGCCTATAAATAGGGGCCACGCGAAGGCGATTTTTGCCCCCAGCATTGCTGCACAGAGCCCAGCCGCCATACATTCAGCGCCTCACAAGGCATTCGCACGCAGGTCGCACGACATCCACATGTTCCTCCACATTCCGCAAAGGTCGAAGCTGGCCTATGCTGGCCATCGCTTTGCCTTCGAAACTCCGACCAGCCCTAGGTGAGGAGTGGACATGCTGCAATGAACTTGGCGCAATGGCGTCGCAGTTCAAGGGACGGACAGCTGTGCGATCATCGGCCGACCTCCGCCAAATGCATCGTCACAGCTTGCGCTGCTCATGTATGACTGAGGCCGCGACTCGCTACCAAGTCTGCAACATGACAGGCCACCCTTTGCCATGTAATTTTAGTCAGCTCTAGCCGTCTAGCCAAACTGGCTCTGCAACAGACTGAAGCCTTGATGCGAAGAAGGGTGCTGGTGGCGATTCTCTGAAAGAACCGGTAGCCGGCCTCGGTGTCCAGCTCAGACCAAAATTGCCGCCGAGATCCAACATTCGAAGCACTGTCTCTCAGAGTTCCACGGATCGACGACGGTCAGGAAGAAGTCGTGCTGGTACTTCGGTGCCAAATGTTCCTCACGGCCGAACATTTCGCCCCCCTCCCAAGTCTCAAGGACCCGAAGTGTGCGAAAGACCGAGGAGGCTGCCAGCGACTCCTTGGCTGACACCGTTTGTCGGTCCAACCTCGGCACACCAAACCAGTGCTGGATATACCGGTGAAGAGCTTGGCAGCGCTGGCCTGAAGCACAAGCGCCACTTTGGCCGCCTTGCTCCTTGCGCAGAGCGCAAAGCCCTCTCACATCGAAGACTTATCAACAGGTCTGAGCTCCACGCGATTCGCTGGCTCTTGCTGTGGGGGGCTGCCATTGATGATGTAGCCCTTTCTCTGCCTCGACTTTACATGAGCAGCAGGAGCAGACCGTCTTCCATCCATTATCATCTCCCGCATTCTTCTGGGGCGTTCTTTTTCCAAGGAAACATGGCTGTCAAGCGAAAATCCCTGGAAAATCTGCAGTCTGCTGTTCAGCGGTGCTGTCCACGAACCTCCTACCATCTACATTTCGAAGCGTCAGGTCACGATTTCAGTTGCCTGACGGCTTCCGCCAAATGCGCGCGCAAGATTTTGGCTGCGGGCATGGAGAGATCTCGTGGCGATCCAACCTGGGTCGCACAGCTTTCGCAGACTGCAGGTTGATGAATGCACACGGATCTGATGGCTCATGCGCACTTGTTGGGGCTTCGCGATTCTCGCTTCCCTCACAGCCCCAACACAATAACTTACGACTGATCCGAGCCCTGCACCGTGATGAGACAATCCCAAAAAAGCAGAAAGACAAACGTGCTTGTTTCTCAGCTTACCTTTGTTCATGCCGTCATCGCGACTCTTGCTTGCCGGTTAAAGTACCAAAGTGTGTACATCATGGCATCATTGCTTCCCGCTTGTAGTTTGCACTTTTTGTTCTCGTGCCCTGTGCTTTGGGGACTTGCTGGACATAGGGTGCTTCAAGCTTCGTTTGCAATTGCACTCGATGTGAAGTGGGCTCGAGGCCCCTCCTCTGAAGGGAGGTACTGAACTGTCTCAGGCTCCAGTCCTGAGGTCCCCACGCGGTCTCGAAGGTAGCTAATGCAATCTGCGATAACATCAAGATCGCGTCCGGACATCTTCGCCTGGAGAGAAGGATACATTCCTGATGCAGGCTGATGCAGGCCGTCTCCAAACTTCCGAGCACCTCTTTCTCGACGGAGGCCTCGATGCTCAGCCTGAGGCCATTCTGCACTGCGCGAAGGTCGTAGCTGCAGACAGGGCCAACGTGGGTCTGGGGTGATCGAAGTGAATCAGTGAATGAAGTGATTGCGACCAGGCACACAGGACTTGGGTCCCCTTTGAGAAGGGCAGTGGCAATCGAGCGAAGCACCACATTCACTCCAGCTGCATAGTCCTCGTTCGGCCTTCAGGGCTGGGCTAGATTCGCAAAGACATCGAGAACTGAGCTGCCGGGTAGAGTGCACACAGCGGTCATCACGTGACACCCTGCCCAAAGTACTTCTGTTGCTGCAGCCCTGCCTGGCATAAGGATCTGCAAGCTCACCTAGACAGAGATCAGACACAGGCTCCCTTTAATCCGCGGGCATGCTGCGTTTGTTGTCTGCATTCCCAAAGTCAGCGATGCTTCTTGCAGGTGAGGCGCATTTCGTCGGATTGCCTCGTGCCCAAGAGCCCACATCGCCTCCGGCTGCACGGCAGCAGAATCGGGTGACTGCCTCTGGCAAACTGTCGGCTGGACCAACAAGTTGATCAGGCAAGAGATACGCATTTATGCATTTTGGGGCTGGCCTTCTGATTCTCGGTGAGGCGCATCGCCGCCTCAATCCGATAGTCCTCCAGCTTGGAGAAGGTGGAGACTCTGCGACACCTCTTAGGTGCCAAGCCTCCTCCGACCTGTCGAGCTGCTCCGGTGTTGGCGGCTCAACGCTTGTCTGCCACTGCGCAGGGAGCTTGGCACTTTCCGGATCGATGTCCTCCTGAGAGCACATGCACATGAAATTTCAGTTCTGTTGAGCACTCGCGGGACCCAATTAGTGCCACGAAGATACTCGTGCTCGCACGGCTTCTGCCTTGGGAGGACAGACTGACATACCTCTCTGGCTTCCACTACAGAGATGCCAAGAGCCAAACGTTGTCGTTGGAAAAGCATGGGCCGTACTGTGGAGGAATGTCCATACCTAGCAACAGAAATTGATGCTGGATCCTGCACCGAAAAGAGATGAAACGGTGCCTTCGAAATCATCCCAACCATTCCGCTATGCACACAAGCAACAGTGCGTGTAGTAGTCACTCTTCGTCGCCATGTAGTGCGGCAGCTTCTCATATGCAGACAGCCACCTCGGCTTGATGCACGTGAACCGGGTCCACGGTCCAAGAGATGCAGCTCTGACTCCGTCCCTCAGAAATATACTTGATGTCACCTGGAATACCATACTGGATAAGCCACTCGTCGATGTGTGCAAACTTTTTGCGCACATCATACCCTTTGTAATACCTTGGGTCCGGGGCGTACCCGCAAGACACGACAGCAGCACAATTGCAGTCTTTAAAGCTCATCTGCACAGTACGCACTGATCTGCAGCCACCCAGCATGGCACTCGCAACTGCACGCTCCACATGCGAGACATACTGCATGTCTACGATGGTCGGGTGCTGGTAAGGCAGGAAGAACGGCGACTCCTCCACTTCTGATCACGGGGCTAGACTCGAGCAACTGGAGCTTGCAATTCAAAGTGCTTTGTCATGCTGTGCCGCTGCATGCCAAGAAGCTGTGTTCTTCGCCAGCTCGGAATCAACTGCTTGTAGGGCGCTGGTGAAATCCCTTTCGGAACCACCAATCAAAGGCATCTCTGGACCTCGGAACGGCTTCCCAAGGGAAGCACGATCGTCAAAGATTCGGCGTCTTAGCCAAGGCGCGAAATAAGTATGAGCACCATGCACCGAAGAGTTGTCGCTCCAGGCTAAGAAGCTTAGCAGCTCGGTCCCGAAGTGGTCCCGAGGCTGGAAACCTTGCACTGACACAGACCACAAGACTAGCTTGTCGGCTCCAGGCCCCCCAACTCCCAACTTCCTGCCACAACACAACCCATAAGCCATTAACCCCTAGTAACCCTAGTACTTGTAGGGATACCTAGGGCAGCCCTTCCAAGAAGAACCAAATCCACAGGAAAGGCTAAAACAAAACCAAAAAATGCAGNCTAGTACTTGTAGGGATACCTAGGGCAGCCCTTCCAAGAAGAACCAAATCCACAGGAAAGGCTAAAACAAAACCAAAAAATGCAGAAAAGCAACCCTGACCAGCAGTTTATCAATTGCAGGACTGCAGTGCCATTGCTGCAATGCCATATACAATGCAATGATGCGATGCAACGATGCCACGCTATGATGCATATCAGCAAGACACAATAAACGTCGGCGACGGCTTCTCGAATCGAGCTTAGGCGCTTATAAGGTGTCTGTGTTGACTCGCCGTCTGTCTGCGCTTCGAGCACCAGGGCTTCTAATAGAGGAGTCCGCGTAGCAGTTTGGCAATGCTTGTGTTGGTGCGATGGTGCTTTTCTTTAGTGCTCTGTCCGAGTGCGAGTGCCACACTTCTCCTCCCACGGGCGGGGCCGGAGCCTAGGACCTGAGCCGTCCCCAGTCCTTTCCGACTTCTATGCCTGCTCCGCTTGTTTGGCAGTGACAAAACTTTGCTTCATTGCGCGTGAAGAGCTTTGCGATCCAACACCCTCAGCAACCCCTCAGCACAAGCACCGCAATACAGAGCTGCAGCCATTGAACTCTGGACGACCGTTTGGCAAGCCCGCGCTAAGCTACTCAGCTTTCATGCTGAGCTTGCTGCATTGGCTTGTCTGGATCTGGAAACGCGCCTTCCTTGGTTGTTAATTGGGAGTGCCCACGTCTGCAGAGGCGCGAAAACAATCTGCATCGTCAAGCCAAGGATCGATGGTGAACCTTCGCTGCATGAACCGGGCAATCGCAGTCTGATTCTGATTGGAAGGAGTCAGGGATGGGAGGGGAGGTGGAAGGGAGGGGAGGAAGAGGGCACCCATCTGACAGCAAAGGGAAGGTCGAGCAACAAAGCATAGCATTGCGTGGCATGATTTTTGGGGCCACGCCACTCTAAACTTCCACGGTTGTTGCGGGACACCAGGTGTGATCAGTCCGGTGAGCAGACGGTAGGTGGATGCGGGCGATGGAGCACTTTCGATGTAAACCAAGGTACTAGCAGCTAGCAGCATGTGGGCGTCGTAAGAGAAGTTTCTCGAGGGAAATCTCGACGAAATCACACTCCGAACAAGCCTTGAGTTGGGCCAATGAGACGCGTTTGGCCTTCCGAACGTCGCGCTTGACCAAGCGGATGCCAGAGTCTTTGGCATAATCGAGATTCAAACTTAGAGAAGTGCTGAGGAGCCGCCAACACGAATAGGAGATTGAAGAGTAAGCAACAACGTTGAGTGCCTCATATTCGAAGTTCCTCGAGCGAGCTGGCACACGTGCCAGTGCTGCTTCGCAGACAGCAAGCCATGTCATCATGTTTATGACGAGCAGCATGATGTCCAAGCTTTCTGTCATGACCTGACAGGAGAAAGAACCGGTTTGGCCGGCAGTATTCGGCGGGTCATGGCCTTGCCATCTATTTCCATGGCTGGCAAAAGCCCGCGAGGAACCAGAGCCATGAACTCCCTCGGCTTGTCACCTAAGCAGCTGTCACGCACTGCGCGCTTTGCCCGAAAGTGGCATCATCTGGGGCAGCCAAAGGGACCGTAGGATCGCATCGGCACTTTCTCCACTTCGTAGTCAACCTGCTTCTCTTCGAGAAGCAGCCAAACCTTCCTTGCGTCACATCCGATGCAGAGGCAGTCTAGGACTGCAAGAGGAGCAGAGCAGAAGAAGAATCGCAGTGATCGGTGCCGATGAGACGCTGGCAATAGGGACACCAGGCTGCCTGATCTCGATATATCTTTACTCGAGGCTTACTTCCTGAGCTGGGCTCCACGTGCCACGGATGTGCGGATGGTGATCGACCTTTGCAGCTCGGCCACGATCCTTGCCAAAGTAGCGCACCTCGGCTGCATGACGAGACATGCTGCAGCTGAGCCTCGCCTGCTGTGTTTCTAGACTCGATTGGTCTGCTTTGGCACCTTGGCATCTGTGTGCGGGATGAGGCCTTCCGCCCGGTCTTCCCAGGACTTAAGCACCTGCTCGCCTTTTCAGGGACTCGACAGCTCAGTGGGTAGCAGCAAGCTGCGCTGCCTATGCCGGGAAATTTGGAGCAAAAGGCCCGTCGACGAAAACAAAAAGCCCTGTTCTCAGTGGCTTTGCTTTCGGCCGGCCTGCTTTCGTCTGACGAGCCTGAGTGGCGAGTCCTGGCAGGGGCCGCAGCGGCACTCGCTTAATCACCGCTCAGAACACTGCCCATCAAGCAGCGTGCGATTGATCTGCGAGCTGCGAGGTGCAGTGACTCGAACTTTGTAACAGTCCTTCCCAGCTCTCTAGCGTGGCCGTCGCCTTCATGGCAGCGTAGGAACTGCCTTCGGGTGTGGATCAGTCAGTGCAACAAAGCGTGACTGCGTGCCGTCTCACGCCTCGAGATGACATCCGCTTGGAAGCGTAGGCTCCAACCTTGGTCAAGCTGCAACAGTTGTGTTTACGGCTCTGGAAATGCTTCGGTCTGGGTGACCGAACGATGAGCAGCAGAAGGCAATAGAGAGAGGTTGGCAAGCAACAGCAGAAGTGAGCGGAAGCCGCGAGAAACATCTTCGGCCTGTCTACACAACCGACAGAGCCCTTTAAAAACTGTAGCCTTTCAGCGGGACTATGCCTATGCTACGGGCCGGGGATGCGGGCAATCATTTTGTCTGAATTCGAACCCGACCGCTTGCGCTCCGACGCACCTTTCTATTTCTTGTTTTGAAGGTTTGTATATGTCCCTATCATAGTGCCACACCCAAGTCATCGTGAGGTGGACAGGCATCTCATTGCTTCAGAGGCACAAGAGCAGTACCCAGTGCAAGCGCTCTCCGACTATTGAAGCCTTGCAGGCATTGCTCAAGCCATGGGCACAGCACAAAAGACGACAAGCGGACAGTTCTGCAGCGGATTGCAATCAGTAGGCGCGCTTGTGACTGCAGATTTTGCCCGGACACCCTCGAAACGTGAGGTACCTCGGCTTGGAGCCAGCACGCCATGCTCGCTCAAGTCACGATGCCAGTCTTGCCAAAGAGGTTGGGCATGGTTGGACAGATGCCGACAGAGGCTCCCGGTACTGATGCGCGGACCGCAATGATCCGCTGGCTGAGGGCAGTGTCAAGGCCATGCGATGCGAGGCCAGCATTCAAGGTCCCTACACTTGGCTCGAACCTCAAGGGCTAGGAGGAAACTGGCTGTGGGCTTACGGGGCAAGTGCACTGCAAACATAAACTGTCCGATGTAAGACTTTGGGCGCCCAACTGGAAGGTAGCATCCAGCGAATCCTTGCAACTTGCAACTGTTGTCGCATGAGCTGGTGCCGTCAAGATCATCTGAGTGCACAGCACTTTCTGGAACTGCCTTAGCATCCGGTTGGGGTATGGCATGAAACACGAATGCTGCGACATATGCTACAAGGATGAGCCGCAGGCACCGGGACTCATCAGCACTCTGCCCGTCCAGTAGTCTGTGCATGAAGATTTGACGGATAAAACCGGCTGGCCGGGTCCAGGGTCCCAAATTCAACTGTTCCCACTACAGGCCGCAACGATCGTAATGCTCATGGGCATCCATGCATTAGACAAACGATGGTGTATTGCAAATTTGGAGTCAGACTTCTTGAGCCAGCAAGCGCGTCATGCAGCGGGGCGACCGGCTTACGAACCTGGCGTCAATAATAGACCTGGATGGAAGACAACATAATAAAGCATTCCTTTAGTGTCGGAAGCACAGCACAGCACCACTGAGAATGCTGTGGCGGGAGTCTTCGAGCAGCTGTGCTGATATCTGCCTATCTGTACACGAGCGAAGGTTGTAAATAGCTGCTGGTGTGAAACGTGCCCTCCGGATAATTGCCGGCAGGTCGTGCCTGTAACTATATTGTAGGGCATACGAGAAACTAACCTGTATCGCTGATGGAAGATCACGAAGATCAAAAGATGAAGAGGTACCCACTTGACAGAAAGCAGGGCGATCAAGGCGGCGCACTCGGCACCGCAGCTGCCTCAGCCTCCCTGGGCGCCGGAGCCACTTCCGCCGCACCCTCCGCCTTGGCCTTGGCGAAAAGAGAGCATCCTTCAGATCCCTTCAGATTCTGCCGGGGGTCTCGCAGGGACTCCCGAGTCCGGGAGAGCCCCTCCGGCGAGTGCCATCGCAGCCATCTCCTGGACATGAGGCTCTTGCACTACGCTGCGCTCCACGATGCGCAATATTCTATGCCACGTGCTGCCCTCGCTCCTCCTCGAGCTTGGCAAACTCCTTGGCGAATTTTAAATTGCTTCTCTCAAGCTCAGACGTCTCACAGTTGCATTCCCGTTCCAAGGTATGGTCGTTGGCCAGCTCATCGTCGGTTGCCCCGTCAGGCACCATAGATCCTTGGGCCAGGGCCTCGTTGATGGCTTTCATCCTCGGAATGTGGTGAGCTCTCCCGATGCTCAGCCTGCTGAAATCTGAGGGCAGCTCTCATCCTGCAAATCTGCCATGTCATCTGTGAGCTTGTCGACCGCTGCGATGTCCATCTGCTTGGTTTGATCCTCACCATGCAAGACATGGTGAATAGGTAAGACTGCCAACTTACGGGCTTACGGGTCGCTTCTTCTGGACATGGTCCTTCAGTTGCGTGTGACCTGTCTGCATGGCTTGCACCTGGCGAGAGAACGGGCGCCGGGTGCCCGCAGCCAGCAGAGCTTGAGAGGTTGGGCCAGAGTTTCTCGATCAATGCAACCAATGAAGTCGTGCTTTCGTATGGGTCGCTGAGAGACTGCGGAGGAAATGTTGCCTGAATGCAGTTCAACTCATGCCAGCAATGCCGCCATGGCCGTGATCTCTGCCTGCTCCTGCTGGAATGCCAGGTTCTCAACGTTAAACCTCGACAGAGCTCAGAGGCAGGGAGCAGCGCTCACGCTTCGCCGCGCAAACTCTGAGCAGTCTCTGAAGCGAACGGCTTCCGGCTAATCTGCCGTTCTCAACTGACGTCGTTTCAGATCGTTCCGCGAAGGTAACTAAGGATTGCTCTGAGCGTGCTATTCCGGCATATCAAGAGAAATCCGTCCTGATATTTAAAGAATCGATCCTCAACTCACATCCGGTAAGCCTGGAGCACCTGCGACTGTCTCCGAGTTCCCGGCTGCGTACTGAGCAGCTGATCCTCGCGCCCGCACAAAGCAACCCTTGAGACTTGACACTTCTCGTGCTACACCACATTGACCCAACCCCTGAGAATGAGACTCTCTGCTGCTCGTACATCTTCTTTTTCTTCATGGCCTGGCACGTTAGGTCGAGCCTCCTAGACCCTAAAAAGCAAACTATTTCCATCATGGGGCCTGCAGTGCCTTGGACTTGGCCGTTGGGTTGGAGCTCCTTCCGAGACGGTGGACAGGGCAGTTTTGCAAACAGGCACAACCTCATAATGACGTTGGCAGTGCAGTCCCTAGCGGGGTTCGGCTTTGTCCTGACATGCGCTATCTCAAAATCAATCCCTCTGGCGGTCCCCTGGGCCACGAAGGTCTTGATCTCCTCATCGGTCTTTTTGATCTTGGCTTCAAGGTTGGACACCTGCTGGCGGTCAAGGGCATTCTGTAGGCCGTAGGATCCGTGGGCCGTGCCTGCTCGTCAATGCGAGATGAAGCCTAGCCACAAGACAGAAGGTCGGGCATGGGCATGTTTCCTGATTCCTTGCCTCCTGAAGGCTCGGAGCTTCTTTCTGTGGAGGTTCTTCCTGGTTTGCAGGCGCGTGCGGGCAATGGATGCAAGGCTGAGTGCATCTGATTGCGCTCCTTGCTGAGGCCAAACAGGCGTCTCATGGCGCAAAAGTAAGTAATGGACACCTGCTTGATGCTGGTGATGCTGGGAGCTGAGTTCGGTGTCACGCATATGCGCCTTTGAGTGCGGCTTTGCTTGTGGGAGTCTTGCAAATCGCTGCCATGGGCCCATTGCTAGATGTCATGCAACTCACTGAAGGCGTGTTGCGAGCAGCTGCGGCATTAACCAATAACATGACAGCTCGGAGCGCTGATGCAGCTGACATCAGGTTAACTGCAAGTGCGCTAGATCTGCCGCGTGAGAATAGTTTTCACAGAGCCCCCTTTCCGGCTACCTGTACAGTGGTGTGGCTTCTTGGCCAGAAAACCGAGGGCTTCGAATGCTGTCCGGTCCGGGCTCCAGAGTTGCACTTCGACACGAAGCGTCTCAGTCAGACGTTCAGGGCCGGAACGGTGAATACTCACGAAAACTCTTTGCTCTGGCAAGACTTCTGAATAGTCCTGGAATATTTTGGACACTGTTGTGGCCGCTCGCAGATGTATCTGACGTCACTCGCGCTTCCATCGGCTTGTACAAACTCACAGAGCTGCGCACTCAGCAAGCAGGGCCTCTGGTCACAGTCAATGGAGCAGAAGCCATGCGAGCGCCAGTGCGTTTCTTGCGGCGCTCATCCGAGCATGCGATCGGACGTCGCCAACGGTGCAGACAGAAGCTTTCTTCTATGTTTATAAGTTTTCTCCACAAACCGCGGAGTTTGGACCATAGCTTGTTGATTCACTCGCAAATACTAAAACAGAGCACCTTTGGTCGACTTGGCTTCAACCCTGGGGCTTTCAGCCTCAGTCAGCCTGGCGGCCTAGCGTCAGCCTCCCCCTTGGCGGGGCCTTGAACCTCAGCCTCCTCCCTCGCGCGCTCTGCCTCGCGACAGGGCGAGTGTAAGAACGTCGAACGTCTAACGTCTCTCCTCTGCCCTATCGTAATTTCCGGTTCCATTCCGCTCTGCCCTTAAGAGCGGCGGCCTCGGACATCGAGGTCGTGTGCCGAAGGGATGCTGACCGCCTTCGGCGCTGGGCCAAGGGCAGCCTGCGAATCCAAAAACACCAGCTGCTGTGGACAAGCATAGTATACTGAAAAATTATATGTAGAAATCTAAAACGGTGCCGAACAGCCATCGCAGATCACTACAGTCTCTACAGTGCCAGGTAGCTTTGCTTCGGCCGCTTTTAAGAGATCCAAAGGGGTTCCGACTCGAGCGAGAGAGAGAGAGAGAGACCCGCACAAAGCTGCAGAACCTCGTCCTGAGAGCACAGGGGTTGCGCCTTCAGCCTCTCCGTCTGCTGATCGTACTGGATCTTCCGCCTGAGTGGCAAGCATACTGACAGGTCCAGCATATTCCAGCAGGTTCCTCGTACACGTCGTTCCTCCTGCGTGAATAACATGAAAGCTGAGGCAAACGCTTGGAAGATTGATCCACAGGAGTTGAGGGTTGGAGCATGGGCAGCCAGGTCGGGACACTCGGGACTTGTGGAGCTTTGATCACAGTAGTCTGTGGCTCTGCATGCTCCGCCTCAGTCTCTGCATCCTCTGGAATCTGGTCTGAAGCGAGGCGCACCGCACTTGGCGGCGCCGAGTTTGCCTCTTCCATCGACTCAGTCGGCGAAGTTGGGTTGCAAGCTTGTGGCTGATGTGCTCCCTGAAGGGGTGCGGCTTCCCCTGTGGTTGGAGGAGGGCTCTCGTCGTCCAGCAACCCTCCCAGAAAGCTTGCCTCCTGTGCATCCAGCAGCTCCTGCAGAACAATATCTCCTTTGCCTCCGTTCGCTTTCAGGCGGCATCGAATGTCTTCCTCGGACACATCGGGAAGCAGCCTCAGCACGCTCGAGACCATGCTCTCGTCACCGATGGGTGTCCGAACATGCAGAGCGAACCTTTACAGTGACATGCATGTACTACCGCACGATATCCGAAATCTCGCTCATCCTCCTGACACCACTGAGACGAATGGAAAAGTCAGAGGACACATGTCACGATGACCTTACTTCCTCTATTTCCCATATGTGCACATTGGAACCTTCTTCTCTTCAAGAGTCTCGTTCAGCAAAAATGGTAGTGTGTAGTTGTATTGGCAAGAGATGTGCAAGTTGCACAGGGCAAGCATCTTGCTTGCCGTTTTGCATTCAGCATAACATATACCGAGAAGAGAAAATAGCTCAGTATGCCAGTGCATTTCAGAAGCGATGAAGAGTTGGACTTGTGTTCTCACCTGCTGGCGGGCTCGGCGTGACTGGTGTCTTTTACGCTAAGCCTTGGAAGCCTGAAGGTGCGATAAGAAGCGCCCTGGTGCGATTCGTACATGATTCGCTTGGCCCAAGCTGCACAATCGGAACCCGCGCTGCCAGGCTAGGGTCTTGCACTGCAGCAAATCTCCACACAACTTAGGATGCCACATCTGGATAGCAATAGCTTCACTTTGTATTTGCTGTTCCCTTTCCGCCGCATTCTTCGCCCATCGCTTGCCCTTCGTCAAAGGAGCGGGCAGCTCAGCAACAGTCATTGCTCGAAGTTACTACTGTTGCTGTTCTAGGGTTCTAACATTCTCATTGCTTGCATATGCCGCTGGTCATAAAAATCGGCAGCTTCAGAGACACGTATGGCTGAATGAACTGCGTGTAATGCAATAATGGCATGTCTTTAATTGCCGAAAGAAGCCTAAGCCAGCAAAGATTCGATGAATTCGAGCCTGGTCAACAACAGTTACCGGAGCTGCTAGTCCTGCCGTTCCTAACGGAATTGTCCTTTGTTTGATCTTGATGTCGTTTGGTCAAAGGTGAAACATCCAGGTATGGGTCAGGTCGTTTTCCCCGAAACCCTTAGAAGTTGGATGTGCACCTCGCATGCCACATACTCCGCTACTGCTGAGTTCGCAGCTCAGGTTGACACTCTCACATGTTCGGGGATGCGCATAGCCGGCATAGCCGTGTTGCTGCTCCAGACTGCTGCAGCAGAGCCCACCGCTTCACCCCGAAGTCTTCAAAGACAGTGTGTGGCTCGGGAACCAGAGAACCGTGCAAGCCGTTCCAATCGCGACAGGCATCCATTCCTGTCTGAGCACTGCAGATCTTGTAGCGCACGAACGCCTCGGATGCAGCCTGCACACAGAATGCACGGTGCAGAGACCGTTACTTTTCCCATCTTCTCAATGGCTTCTGCCTGTTACAAGCTACTGTAGTTCGGTGGGAAAGTGTAAACCTCATCGGCGCATAATTATGTTTTTCACACTGCATGAACTTGAAGGTGGCTCCTGTGTCGTGACGCAACCGCAAGCCCGCTCTGAAGGGCCGCACGAAGAAGGCCGGCTGCCGTTTATAGTGGAAGCTCGACTTGAGGGTCGAAGCCAAATAACCCGTTTTGGACACTCCGGAGGAGTCCAAGCGGCATTCACCGCTTTGATGCGATGCTCCAGCGAAGTGTCCCTCACCGAAGGACTGCAGACGCTGCAGCGAAATCTGCCGACGTCTTGGAAAACCCCTTGCAACCTTGCAGCCTCCAATTCCTGGCCCGCGGGACGTGCCGTGGACGGATTCCACAACGAGCGCAAAAGATGTGCCAGGTTGAAGGAGACCGTAAAGAACTTGTGAAAGTTGCCGCGCACGCTGAAATCGGAAATGCAGCACTGCAAGCATGGCTTGATCCACCTGTGCCGACCAAGCGACAAAAGGTCGTCAGTCCTGCCCTCGGGCATGATACGTAGTCACGGGCAGTTCGGCCTGACGCTTCCCAGAACGCAGAGGGACGCAGGGCTTGCAGATGGTGTCCGAGGCGTCACCTGCGATGCGATCTGGTTTTCAGCCCTGCAGTCCTTCAGAGACCGAGACCCTGGCTAGGACGCAGGTCTCTTTGGTGGCTTCGAGTTAGAACCTGTGGTGCAAAGATGCGCAATAGATGCTCTCAACATAGACGAGCGCAGCTGACTCTTCAGTTGCACCTTGGACGCTTTGCCAGACGATCTTGCGAGTGCTGCCTCATCAGCATATCACTGTTGATCACACGTGCCCCATGGCGAGTGCACAGCAACAGGGGAAGGTCATGATGCCCATTGAGCTGGGAGTTTCAAAGAACCACGCATGGACAACAACGAGCATGCAGCTGTTTTGTGGTTTGGACATCAGCTTCGTTCCATCTGCATCCGCTGGGAGGCTGAGTGCGCGACCATTGGATTCGCCAGTCCATATGACCCTCGGGAGCAGTGCAAACTGTTGTTCACGGTGCACTGCCCGAGCCACAAAAATGCGGTACACGCCAGAGCAGATCAGAGAACTGTCTGTCCGTGCAGGGTCTCCAAGCACCCCATCACGTGCAAGCTTCCAAAATGACAGAGCCTACATGCAGGGCTACGGCACCATTGCCAAACGGCATGTGGCCTCTGTGGCCGCTGGCTATCGATCCTTCAGCAGTGTTTCAGAGAATTTGCTGGCCTCCTGCACGGGTCTTCAGGGCCCAGGGCCCCTGCACAGCTGCCCACTTTTCGGCCAGCTTCACCTTGTTCCCTGGCCTGAACAGTGGCCGAAGAGGTTAGCTATGGCTGGCCTAGCTGCGAAACCGGCCTTGCTTGAAGCTTCATGGTCTGCATCTGCAGCCCATCTCCGAAGATGGCCTTGTATCCTCTCACTAGTACTTTCATGTTGTCAAAGTCCCGCAGCCACTGGCCCTGCAAAGCCTTGGAAGGGCAATCACGGATGACGTCACAAGACAGAACCTTTGCCCTCGTGGAAGCCAGAATCGTCAAGTTTGGCATGGGCTGGGGTTGGCCTAGGGGCTGGTGATTTGGGCGGAGAGAGCTGGCGCAGATGGCTGGAACCTGTAGTATTGAATTCAGGCATTGGTACGTTTCCGAACAGGGTTTAGCACATGCATGTCGGGAGGTCGGTTGAGGAGTCCACGCCACTAAGACATCGGCACTATCCGTGCATACTCAGAGGGAGGACGCATTGTCGGCTGTTTCCCACACCCCAGAGTGATGGCTTTCGCCATGTGCATGTTTCGGCGCAGCCCTCTAATTGGGGTTGTGTGGGGGCTGGGGACTGGGGATCACAGCGACGGAGCTCAACATGCCTGCAGCTGAGGAAAACCCCTCCGCGTCATGTCTTCTTATGCATTGGCACAGTCAGCATGTGACAGATTCAATGTCGAACGCATCGCACTCTCCAGCCTGAATCTGGGGTTCCCAATCGTCCTGCGTCCATCGCAGCGTATGCTCTTGTCGTTTCGGGCTCTACGGGCACAGCCAGGCCTGGTTGGTGTCTGGCTGCGAAGGCACGGGCGAATGTCCAGGTGATGGTATGGGCGATTGCCTTGATGATGACCGTGGCGACGGCTTCACCTGAAAATGGCACAAATCATCCTACCGTGCACTGGCCGTACATCATGCTGAAGAGTGCACCCAGACAGAGCATGTGCAGCAGCACTGGCTGCTGCTGGCAGTAGACACTTCTTCGAGATAGCTACACACGCGCATCACGCAGAGAGAGAGAGAGATATATATATATGTATATATGGCATATATGATCCCGGCTACCCCCCCAATGTTCCCCCCACCCTCCCTGTGGCGTGGCGTGGCGTGGCGTGGCGTGCTTCCCCCCCCCCTGTGGTGTGGTGTGGTCGGGGGTGGGTCTGCTTGGGGTGGTTCCCCCCTGTGGCATGGTGTGGGTTCGGGTCTTCTTGCGGCGGGTTGCCCCCCTGCGTTTTTACGTTTGCTTTGAAAGTCTGGTATACTCATCCCTATGATGAGACTGATGATGATGATGATGATGGGGACGATGATGACCATCATCATCATTAACTGAAAAACTTGATGTTTCTTTGGTTGGTCGTCGGGTGTCTTCTGCCCGCGCGCCGGGTAACGATGATCGCTTTATTGATCGTAGGGCCACTATCTTCGTGACAGTTATTTGGGGGCAATTGCCCTAATGTTGCAATGGGCCAGCTGTCACAAGGATCGGGCCTTTGAGGGAACGCGGTCCTCGCGACAGTTGCCTTGTTTAAGACCCTCAAGTCGGAGTCGCCTTTCGGAAGTGTCCACAGTCACAAGGATCGGGCGTCTTTGGGACGCGATCCTGGTGACAGTTGTGCGGCTTTGGCGGCCTCACGTGTCAATCGCCCCGGAAAATTTGCACTGTCACACGGATCGGGTGTCTTTGGGACGCGATCCTCGTGACAGATGACGGTGTTGGGGGCCCTCTTGTGCAAAAAGTGTGCGCAGTCACGGGGGGATGCGGGGGGGGTCGGCGAACCGAGAACCGGGATCATATATGATCCCGGTTCGGCCGGACCCCCCCTCCCCCCCACCCCCCCAATGGTTCCCCCCCCTCTGTGGTGTGGTGTGGTTGTGGGTTGCTTCCCTCCCGCCCCTGTGGTGTGGTGTGGTGTGGTTGTGGGTTGCTTCCCCCCTCTCCCTGTGGTGTGGTGTGGTTCGGGTGTGGGCTTTGCTGGTTCCCCCCCTTCCCCCCCTGTGGCGTGGTGTGGGTTGGGTGGTTCCCCCCTGCATGTTTGGATCCGCTTGAGGTGTTTGGTAAACCCATGCTCATGATGATATTGATGATGATGATGACGATAATCATGATTATCATTATCACAATCATCCTAGTGTTTCTTTGGTTGGTCGTCAGGTATCTTCTGCCCACGTGCCTGCTGACGATTATGGCTTTATCGACCGTGGGGCCACGATCTTTGTGACAGTTGTCGCTTTTGGGCAAGTGCAATAGGGTTGCAATGGGTCAACTGCCACAGGGATCGGGCCTGTCAAGGAACACGGTCCGCGTGACTGCTGCCTTGTTTGTCGGAGTCCTCTTTCGGAAGTGTCTACAGTACAGTCACATGGGACGCGATCCTCATGACAGTTGATGGCTTCGGCTTTGGCACCCTCACGGGAGAGTCGTGCCTGAAAAATGTGCACTGGCACACGGATCGGGCGTCTTGGGACGTGATCCTCGTGACAGTTGTCACTTTTGGAGCCCTCATGTGGAAAAAGTGTGCACAGTCACACAGTTTCGGCTTGGGGAGGGTGGGGGGGGGATACCATTGGGTGGGGGGGGGGTTGGGGGTCGGCGAACCGGTTCATATATGCATAAATATATGGGTAGATATGGGTAGATATCCATGTCGCGATCATCATGATGCCAGTGAAGATCCCAAAAAGACTGAAATCTGAAAGAACACTTACAGTATCTTACAGTAGCAGTCCAAGCCCTACAAGCCGCCGTTCTGGGAGCACCCGATGCTCCCAAGACCCATGACGTGTGCGGAGTGTGCTGTAGCAGGAGCACGACACGCCAGAACACGAGACCAGGAATTATCGGACGATGACAACTGTTCTTCCCTGATCTTCCCCGATGGCCTTCTTGGCCTGGGGTTCCTCCAAAGCCCCTCGGTGGCGACAGGTGACGAGAGAAACAGGGTGGCTTCACCGAACTTCACAGTAAACGGCCTCCTTCTCTCTTCTGGCTCGCGCTCCTCGGCCGTTCTCTCGTTGCGGTAGTAGCCAAGCGTGCAAGGCACCGCCCAAAAGGAACAGCGTCGCAAAATAGTTTGAGGACAGGGCGGTCCGGCAGAATCCTGCCACTGACTAGACTGACAACTGCACAAAGCTGCTGTTTGTGCCAGATTGGGCCATGCCTTGTTCTTGCCTTCCTGGATCACTGGGGCATCCTTGGCCTGGTTGACCGACGCGACCGTTGCAAAGTTGCACCATCGAGTGGGCGTGCGAAACACACCTTCTTGAGGAAAGGCTTCACTTTCTCCGTCGCCTGCTGAAGCAAAGGCAACGACAGCTCGAGGCAATGCGCTGCGACTCAGCCTTGTCGAATTCTGGCTTCCACACTGGATCATCCTGCGGCACGGCCGTTTCTCAAGGCTCAAAATGCCCGGCACAAGTGCGCTCCTTGCACAGGAGCCCTACCTTTTTCAAAAATTCGATGGCCAACTTTCCTGCGACATGCCAACTTAGTCCGCCCAACCCGAGGAAGCCCATCGTGAAACCAGAGAGCGAGAGAGAGAGAGAGAGAAAGAGAGAGAGAGAGAGAGACAGAGAGAGAGAGAGAAAGAGAGAGAGAGAGAGAGAGCCGAGGCCCCGGCGCTGCTCCTCCGTGGCCGTGCCTCAATTTGGGGTTTAGGAAGGAATTTGGGGAACCTTTGGTCCCAACATGCGCATGGTGGTCAACATGGCGACTGGGAGATCTCCTCCGCCAAGATCTGGGTCTCAAGCAAGCTGCGCCAACGGGATCGCAGCCAAGCACCCGCACAACAGCAACTCCAAAGGCCCTGATGAAGCAGTGCATGTTTCACTCAGATTCTAGTAAATCAATCAGTACAAGCTAAAGCTGTGGACGGCATCACTAAGGTGTTGTCGGAGTGTACTCGCGCTGCTCACGGAAAACACCCTGCAAGAAGCTCTGCATCTGTGCGGAGTTCCAACCTCAGCGCTTCGGCACATCTCCGAGCAAGGTCGACAAGCCTACAATGGCTAGGCGAGGATCTGATTTGCAGCAATCCTGAAGGAGGCCCATGCCAACTTAGGCAGGTGCTGGAGCCTCTTCGCGCCAAGACACTGGTGACCTCGCAGCTTCGAAGATCAAACTTCCAGGCACGTCCACTCCTAATCGTTGCTGAGAACGATGCCTGTGCAATGCAGCAGGACTCCCTGGCAAAGTGCCTTATCGTGCGCTGCGGCAGCCAGACTCATGTCCGCACGAGGGAGTGGGACTGAAGCCCGTGCACGAGAAGCTCCAGGATATAGCCAAAGCATTTTCTTCTGCTTTCCTCGATCTCTCTTGTTTCGATTCCGTGCCTGGGCTCGGGCTCTGCTTCCGCTTCAGGAACATCTCACGAAGCTGCCCACGAAGAAGGGGCCGGGCTGGGCCGCAAGCCCTGTATGGCCTCGCAATAGAAAGGTGGCCAGGTTGTACGATACGAAGACCGAAGACTCCATGGACTTCATGTTTACGTCATCACTGAATCAGCAAAGCAGTGGATTGTTGCAAAGCCTGGCGTCTTGTGCTCCTCACCTGATGACACCACCTCCTGCGAACAGCGCTAGAGGCCAGCTCTTCAACATAGAGACTGTTATCACAAAGAAGAGGGAACGCATAGCCGTCATCATGAATAGCCAGAAGTGACGGTTGCCATTCGCGTCCAGTGTGGACGCCGGTGTTTGAGTTGGAAGGAGTCTGTAGTAGCAGATATCCGTAGACGCGACTATCGAATGGTCCTGCATATCTCCATCAGCTACTAGATCCTTCAAGCCCTAATCTGTCTTTCCAACCAGAATAAGTAATAAGTTGGGAGTCGAAGAAGGTGGGCCTCTAGATCCAGCGACCCTGATCCAAAACGAAATGAAATCGTATACGCACCCGTACGCAGAATGTCCCGTGATGCTGGCTGTCAACCAGCGTTGGGGAATGATGCTGTGATGAACGCTCTGTTCACACTGGCTGCGCGTTGTGCTTGATTGCTGCATACAAAGCAGAGACTCGCTTGAACAGAAACAGCCACTGGTCGTACATTTCCAGGGGGTGGTGCCAATTCTGCTTGTATTGACTCTTGGTTGCAGCTGCGAGGGAACAGACAGGCGTTGCGGTCTACATTCCATGTCGTACAGTCGGGGTTAAGACAAGACGCGGCAGCGAAACCGACAAGCTCACCATGCCTAATCCAGGCATATTCTGACAAAGGAAGCCTTAAGCTTTAAGCTGTCGCAGATGTCGCCAGTAACCGACTTTTTGTCGGAAGTACAGGACCCGCCCCTACGTCTTAGTGACTTAGTGTCTGCCGTGCAGGTTCAGAACTTGTGACTGGAAAGAAGTTGCAAATCGAGCGCCCTCCTCACCGAAAGTTACAGCCGTCAACTCGAGCCCAATGCGTTTAAACGGCTAGCGCTTTAGAGGTTGATGTCTATGACACTTTGCACAACGGCAACATTTGCATCTGCATGCAATGAGCCTTTACGACTTTTCACGAACATTGTCCTTTGGCCCATCGCGAAGAAAGTGCAGACATACCAGGGGCGAGGAAGCGACAGTACATTACTTCCTCCAATAGGGCGATGTGCATAGTCTGAACGCGGGCACCTCCTGTTTCACCTTAGCCGGCCTCCTGTCCTTTTGTACAGTGTATTTGCGTTATGTATGGGAGATTAGCTGCTGTATTTACAGCCTCGACCGTCAGCATGACACATCTGTTTATAGTTTCACCTCCTATAGTATGCCACTCGACTGGCGTGATAGACTCTGAGAAGAGTGGAGCACGTCGGAAATCATCATTTCAATTTCTCGAACAGAAGCAGCGATTAGTCGGTGAGCAAGGCAGCAGGTCTCGCGTAAAAATTGTCACACCATGCGACTGTTCGTCTGGACCCTAGGATCAATCTCACAGCGGCGCTTGCCCACCAAATCATCCAAACCGGGTGTAGCAGACAAGAACTCTAACGATTCAGCTTCCCTAGAGTGCACGGCAACTCCAATAACTCGGCATGACACGAGACTGCATCTCCTCCGTGTCAAACGAACCAGAATCGAGCTGTTCCAGTATGTATTCCGCGATCTCCAGGATCCTCGTAAACTGCCGGTCGTGTGCCTGGGCAAAAACTTCCGGAAGTGAGAAATCTTTGCAGGCTTCCGCATGCTTCCGCTCC
This sequence comes from Symbiodinium sp. clade A Y106, assembly GCA_003297005.1. Lineage (NCBI taxonomy): Eukaryota > Dinophyceae > Suessiales > Symbiodiniaceae > Symbiodinium > Symbiodinium sp. clade A. Next base: position 40,525 of record BGNK01000418.1, read on the forward strand.
GGCCTGGCACGCTTTTTGAAGCAGGTGAGCGACCACCGGCCTAAGCAGACCAAGCAGAGCAGATCTGTGTCTGCTCCATGCTGAGCATGCTAAGCAGTATGCTGAGCCGCTCTGGTACTGCTCTGCTGAGCCGCCGACTGAGACATGCGGCGTAGGCGCTCCCGGCCTCCCAAGCGTGGGCCGATGCCGTGGTGTCGCAGCCAACCTTTCGGCATGTCAGATCCAGCAGAGCATGTGCAGCAAACGAGGATCGGACAGAGGCTTGCAGCACAGCCCAGAGCGGAGAATTGCGGGACTCGCCGGATCTCAGTTCCGTTGTCATGGCTGGGCTTCGCAGCAACACTTCAGGTCAAAAAGACTGGGATCGTTGCCAAATTGTTTACCTGAACAGCAAATGCCTTGTCGCCGTGCGTGACCTAGGCAGACTTGCGTTGCTGCAGCTTGTGACTGTGGATACGAACGTCAACGGCACTTTCAACAAACAACGCAACGACGACAACGACCACCACCAGCACCACCACTGCCGCACCAGCAGCTGCAACAACAACAGCAGCAGCAGCAACAGCAAAAGCAGCAACAGCAACAGCAGCAGCGGCAGCAGCAACAGCAAAAGCAGCAACAGCAACAGCAAACAGCAATAACAGCAATAACAGCAATAACAGCAACAGCAGCAACAGCAACAGCAAGGTTGAACCTGAAACGTACAAGGAGTACCCGTGGCCTTCCCCCTCCCCCCCCCCCCNCCCGTGGCCTTCCCCCCCCCCCCCCCCCGGTTCAACCGTACACGGTGTCCCTATACCACCACCATGAACACAGCATTTGCCTTCCATTTCCCTCCAAACCGGAATGCTGCTGTGGCTTTCGGCACGCGCTGCCGGTTACATTGCATGCGCGAAGGGCTCCCTCCCATCCGAAGAAGTCTTTGTATGGTTTTGGGTGTTCTAAAACATCCAGCCATCTAAACGCACAGCTTACGTTACACCTAAAATTGGTAGTGGACTTGCACCGTCGCATTGAGCGTTGCGATCCAAAGAGGCTGTACAATACGAAGAGGCAATCCGGTAGTTCCGCTATCTACCTTCTTCTTTCATCTTGTTCCATTGGCCCGACAAGCGCATAAGAATGGACAACAACTTTCGGTGACCATCCCCTCTCGGCTAGAGAGTGCCCCGTTGGCAACCGTTTGTTGTTGACTCACCCCGTCGAATCGTCTCTTGCTCGAAACGTGCCGAGCGGGAACGGCTCGCCATTCCAGGCAAACACAGCATGCGGTAAGCACGACATAAAGCGAAGGCACGGCATCGAAATTTGTTGGACCTATGCCATCTGGACACAGCTGCACCCGTCCGGCTGCAGTTGGTGCTGAGCTGTTCCTGCTACAGCTACTGCGACGACACCTGCCACTACGCTTGCGACGGCGACTGCGACGCGACCGCGACCGCGGCCACGACGGCGACCTCGACCAACCACAACAACGACGGCTCGTTTGCAGCACTCTTACATGTTCAGTACACAGCAGCTGTTGATCTCTCGGCTTGCGTCTTCGTACACAGCGCACAGGTCGGCTATGGCTTCGTCCACAGCCTGATCTGATTGCTTTATCTGAGGTCAGGGTCTCATAAGATTTGCACACATTCCACGCCTCGAGTGCGGACTGGCGCACAGCTTCATCCTGCGAGGTAAGGCCTGAACTGCAAGACTACGACCACATGTGCTGGTCGTCTCGACGACTCGAGGAGTGAGAGCGGGACCATCATTGCAAACTATTGCCAAAAGCTTCGCCTGGGTGAACGAAGTGCTTCACCCATAAGTTGAAAAAAGTGTCGAGACCGGATGCCTGTTGCAACTGCTCAACATCAGCAGAGCACTCCAGGATCTAAATCTATGTTGAGACTCTTGTCCGGACCATTGCCGCCGGAGCACGCATGGTCGCTTATCAGCCGGATGGAATTCGTTTTCGGGGTCAACCTGTAGAGCCCAGTTTAGTCCGTCTTGACAGCTCATCTGGCCATGGGGAACAGGCAAACTGCACCAGCAGCTTGTTGAAGATCTGTGGGCCTCGTACTCGACTGGGCTAGGCAGCTAAGATCGACTGGCATCACCGGGCAAGTGCTAAGTCTGTCGCTGCGCAATTGCCACTGCACCGATCTTTTGCCTGCTTCTGCGAGTGGCACGGCGATTGCGATGGCTCTGCGCAGAATGGCCTTTCGTTGGATCAATTTTCTGACCTGAAGTGCCCGAGCGAACAGCAACTTGGTCGAGAATCCAGCACCTGAGCCTGAGCCCAGAGCTGTTTTTGTCTTCCTCCCGGTCACCCTCCCACAGGCCACTGTCATGTTTGCAGTGACGTTTGCAGTTGGAACATGTTGGAACCAGAGTCAACGAAATTGGCCCGCCAAACGAATTCACCAGTGCATTCTCCTAGCCTCGCTTTCACGACGGGCTGTCCACGAGGGCGCCTGCCAAGAACTCAGAAGATCAAGTCCGCTGGTTTTCACTCCATCGTGGCACAGCCTGGATCGAGGAATTCCAAGCTGTAGCGTTGTCGCGGACAGATGAAGCCGCTGGAGAGCCCGGGCCCTGTGAGAATGGGAGCATTGCCAACATTCCGTTGCGCTGACATCTCCCAAGTGCCAAACAACTGCGACTTGGGGTTGGCCCTCTGTTTCTGGGTCTGGGCAAACCTCGGAAATTCTGAGTTGCCTCACACCACTCTGGCGACGAAGCTGCACAATCGGCCTGCTCACCCCATTCTGTAGCGTCCGACGCCACCTACCAGAGGTGGGCCGCTCGGGCATGCCATAAGCCCTTTGCGGAGACTCTAGTCTCAACATGTCTCAACCTCAACTTTCTCGATTTGCCTATCTGCAGTAGGCTCAAGTCGAAAGAAGTACTGCCGAATAGCCTGAACGTTTATCCTAGGCTAAACCGGTGCAGCCGTGCAGTCCCACTGCAAAGCGGAAGGCCGCACTCGCAAGCTGGCAGCGTCCCAAGGCGTAGCCTCGGTACTTGGCGATCGGTCCTCCTGAAGGCTCGGGGATAGAACCGTCCGGGCATCCTGCCAGGTCCAAGCACAGCTGAAGGCTCAGTGGCTCAGTGGGTCGCAGCTGCGAATCAAGCCTGGAGCCCAAAGAGGCGCTCGAGGATCCGGCACACCTTCGCGGCCTCGGCTGCTTCCCATCCCCACGCTATGTCCGTACTGGACGAAAGATCGGAACTAAGGAGGCATCCTCGGTAGCGAGCTCCTTGCCACTTCGGCGAGACCTTCAAAATGCTCGGAGGCAAGACCGGACTCACCACTTAGAGAAATGCTGGGACAGACGCATTGACAGTAGAAGGCCGGCCAGATCTTTGGCATCGTCGTCCTTCGTCGCCCAAGCGCATTAAAAAAAGCAGTCCGGTCGAGATTCGTTCGTCGCGTCAAGGCCCAAGGCGCCCGCCCCAGTCAGGCTCAGATCAAAGCGAGAGACCTGGACGAAACGGCCCAAGTGCTTCAACGACTTTTCTTCGGTCCAGGGCTAAGTCCATCACGTGAGATGGAAAGCGCTGGAGCCCACGAGATGTCAACGCCTTTCAAGGGCCCTCTATGGGCGCAAGCCAAAAGGCGGCTGATGGAGGGCCCTCTATGGGATGCGTTTGCCTGGCTAAGGGCCAGCAGCGCTTGGTGTTGCCGCGGGCACTTGCCTGTCTTTCTCAATTGCATAACTCGAGTGTTGCAAGAACTGGCTTTTGCAAAGCCTCGCAGTTGGCACAGAATTGCCTGGGCATACCTTAGATGGATCTTGTGCAGTCAGCCATGCAGCATCTTCCAGTACGAATCGGTCTCAGGCATGAACAGATACGTATGCTGCTTGTAGGCCGCATGAGTGCAGAAGCTTTCCATGCTCTCCCTTCAGACAAATGGCCGAGACAGACTGGATAAAGAATCTAAGAAACGAGGTTGAAGGGGGGCATCTCACAGCCACTTGCCTCGCTTGCACCTCATCTTTGGCGGCTGTTAGATAGTTTGTCAGAAGCACGTCCATCTTTGCCGTGAACCTCAGAAGCACATAGTCACACTTGAATGGTCGCTATAAACGTTGAGGCAGACACGCTGCAAAGCTGTCTGATGTTGCTTCGTGTTCTAGGAGCTCCTTGTGGAATTCCTGTCGAAGCGAAGCAAGCCCGAGCAATGATATCTTGGCCAGCTCGTCGCAAAGAGTGCGGGATCTTGAGCAGGGCTTCGAGCGAGGGACTGGGCTGTGGTCCTGCTGAGCTGCAATATCCCGCAAGACTTGCTGGATCCAGGCAGACTGTCTGCCTCAAGCTGGACTCAATTCCTTGTCTCGGCATAACGCGGCAAGACAGCTTCGGAGCCTTGGGGCTCCTTGGAAAGCCGATAAACTGCATCTCGATAGTGGCGAATCTGGACGAATCCTGGCTGCCTCCCAATCTCATGACGTGACGGTACAAGCCTAGCGAGGTGAGGTGACGCTTATGAGGTTCAAGCCATTCATTGCTTCTGCCATCAGTTGTTCCTTACAAATTGATTTCTGCATCACTGAAAATGAGCTGAACTTGGACACCGGCGGGATGGATCAAAGCCCTCCCCAAATTTCTTCGCGATGACTTCATGCAGCCTCTGTGACTCAGTTTCCACATGCTTGCGGGGCCACCTTCTGAGCAAGCTCTGGGGATGGTGCACGTCTTCTGCCTGCAACAGAACCACAATGCAAACGAGGCGGCGCTAGGACAACAGATGTTGTCCTGGTGTCTTCTCAACCTGGGACAAGAAGGCCTTTGAGGCCGTAGATTCTGAAGATTCATCACCACCTCGAGGCACATGCAATCTGCAGATTGCACGGACAAGAGCTCGGGATGTGACCTCGAAGAATGACGATCCACTTCGCCATCCTCTGAAGATGCCTGGAATCTAGTCCGAGGTGCCAGATGCAAGGTAGTCGCGCACGCATGATGTACAATGTACCACTTCATGCTGGATGTGATGCGCACAAACTGAACTTCCTCTGTTTTTGGCAACGTGTTCCCACGGTTGTTGGATTGCGCGCTGCTGCGATAGTGGACATTTCCGAGGCGCTTGCTAGCTTCCTCAAAACACAGGAAACGACCCCAGGGATCTCGGAGGCTCAACGTGGGCTTCTTTTTCAATTTGCTGTTACGGCCTCACGAAGGACTCGGATCAAGAAGCTGCTCGTCAAAGCTCCCGCAGCTGAGACACTCTCGTGTGAGGCTGTCATAGGTGTCCCCCAACGACTCCATCACCTGAATTGGAGTCACTGCAACTGGGAAAAGGTGGAGACAACCCCGAGGCGCGGACGAGCTGCGGACGAGCTCCGAAGAGCCGAGCGATGCCGAGCGCTCGGCTCGGCACGGCGCGCTGCGCGCGCTGTGGCTTTGCATCCTTCTCATGCTTTGGGCCAAGCAACTCATGGGACAGCGCCATATTACAGTCAACCTAAGCCCTAGGCCCTGGGCTCTACAGTCTGCGATCCGGGTAGCGATGCTGTGCCGTTTTATTGTGCACCTTTCACAGATTCGACCACGAATGTTGCATGTGAGGTGTGAGCGGATTTGTTAGTTTGCGCTCTCGTGGTTGCTTTAGTAGATGTTTCTGCTGATCTGCTCAGCGCCGGTTCATCTTTCCTTGCCAGTTTTCTGGCCCCTGCGCTCAATTTTTCGCATGGCAATTGAGGCACAGCAAGAGCAAAGATGGATCCCCTCAAAGGCCAGGAGCCCGAGCCACCATCCTTCAGCCTTTGCTTCCACCCATCGCCTTGCGGGGTTCGGCAAGAAGCTCAGACGCTTTGGTCTCAGAATTTGGGCGGGAGCGGCTGCAACCCCAGGCGATGCATAGCCCCCAGTTCTCCATGACAGTACTCCGGCACTTGCTCCCCGGGAAGCTTCCCATCATAAGGGTCGCAGGGATGGCACATCCAAAGGTTCATTACATATCTAGGCTCGACACCGTTGTGGAGGACCTGGTGGATGAAGGTGTCATCAAATGCAATGACCTTCCCTTCCTCCCACTTCAGCTCTTCATATCCGACGTACATCGATATTTCCCCGTCAGGTACGATCAAACCCAAGTGCACACTCAGCCGGGGAGCGTTACCAAAGTGCGGTTTCAGTCTGCCACCAGGTCTCATTCGCAAAAAGCCTGCCCCCGACCCTCCCATTTTGCAATTCGCAATCTCGGGCCGTTGCTGCAAGATCTGGCAGGTGCGGGGTGCATGCGCACAGACCTCTGGAATGGGCTCGCCTTTTCTGAACAGGTATGCCGTCAGCCAATCGTCCCCTCTGGGGCCAAACTGTGTTTCAGCATTACGGGTGTGCTGGTCAAGGTTCTCGAATGTCGACCCCTGACGCAGGATGTTCTCCAGTTCCGACCGTATGATGGGATAGCTCGCCTCTAGAGCACTGGCAACTGGCAGAACTTTCAGGGGATCATGCCACACAGGCCCGAATCGCATGGTGGCTGCAGGGTAATAATCCATGTTGAAATTGACCTCGTGGGTGCTAAGCCCATGCAAGAGTTCCACATTGGGCAGCTGGCGCATCTCTCGGAACCAGGATCGCGCCCGTGACAGCATTTGGCTCCCATGTTGGATACTTCGAGACTGCAAGGCCAGGTAGCGGCCGGTTTCCCCGGCAAGCATCAGCAGGTAACGCCAGCGCAGATGGCATTGTAGGATGTAAAACTCCTGTGCGCTTAAATGTGGGTCGTGACAGCGGGCATGCCTCACAGCTAAATACATCAACTCTGCAGCATGATAGCCGGCAACTGCATTTGGCTCGTTGTTGTGAGGACCTTCCCACCAGTAATAGTTATACAAGCACATTGCCACGGAGAGGGCCATGGCCGGGGTCTGCATTGAATGCTGCACAAGCGTCCAGATGTCCGAGGACAAGGCCTGCCACGCCTGTGCTGCAGCAGAATCTCCGGGTGACAGCACATGGGTGTAAAACACTTGTCCAAACAGATTAGAGAGCTTCTCCATATTCTCGATATCATCTTCTCGTGAAAACTCGATGCCTCCAATGGTCAAGGCTGGCATGGACGTTGCAGACTGTTCTAAGCCTTGAGAGGACGTGGCACCAGCAATGCTAGGCGAGTCCCACGGATCCACACTGTTGGGCTGCCCAACGGCACGGCCCGGAATGGTTCCAAGAAGCGTGAGGACAGTTCGCACAGGCCGAAGCATTTGGAACCCCAAGAAAAGACCGGTCCAGGTCACTCCACCTGCTTTGCGATTGTCTGCTTGTGTCGGTAACTTGCACGCACTTGGTCATAGTTCATCTTGTCTGGGTTCACTTGTGGAGGCTTCTACTTGATGGTTACCTGCATTGCATCCTTCATGGTATGGTAGGCATCCTCCGGGCTTGACACTCGGATGCGACTCGATGCATCGTGCACTGCCTTCTCTTGTTTGGTGGGCTACTGCTCAGATCCAAATGGCTCAGGTCAAATAGCTTTCGCATGCCGATGCGAGCTGGAAACGATGTGATAATCGAAATGCCGCTCACAAGCCTGACTTGCATTTTTTCTCAGAACAATGGGCCCAGTGAGAGCAAATTCTCAGCCTGGAGCGCGTTGGCCTTAGAAGTTTAGAAGCGGAGAAGCATTCCAGCAGAAATGCGACATCTCTGGGCGATTGTTAGCAACTAGGCGGCAGGCTTGGCGAGGCTGGTGAGACGGTCAACAAGCCATCAAGGTCTGGACGAGCTTCACCTGATTTGCAACTTCCGCTTCTAAAAAGGACAGACCCGGGCCGTTGACCCAGGCACAATGCCTTCCTCGTCTTCGTCGACATGGATTTGCGAAGCAGTCCCAGACAAGGACAAACCAGCATCCCCGGCCTGACACGAGCTCAAAGCGCACTGTGGCACTGTGAAGAGCCAAAGGCCCTGGCCTTCACCAGGAGCATCTGCTGCTTGAAGGACATGAAGTCCGTCAGAGAGATCAACAAGTCAAGGACTGCCGCATCCTCAGACATCAAGAGCCATGCATCATGCTACACATCCTTACTCTCTGGTTGTATGGAGACTGACTTTGCAGCCAAGGCTGGAACGATCTCATCCTCACCTGCCATGCTGAAAACGGGCTTAGTTTCACGTGAATCCTGGCATCATGCACTGGGACCAATAGCTTGTGCCACGGACGGGTGCGGATGTTGCAGATGTGCAAACATCACCGACGGTCTTCCATGGTCTACGACTGTGATGTATGCCGTCCGACAAGACATGTGCGGCCTCTTCGGGACAGCTCTTCGAGGAAGGATGCCATGGAGAAGCTGACGAACGCACGCTTGAGCCGCTGACGACGAGCATGGAGCATGGCCGTTTGTGACCATCTTGGAGCCAGGCCCGGGGATGGCGCTTGCCATCTGCCGTTCGAGGTGCCCTTCGATGAGCTCCTGAGTAATGGACGATCAAGAACGCTTGTGGGGCCCGCGGTGGCTGTAGTGAGCGGAGCGTCTGCATACTGGTTAAAGAGCTCGGTGTAGATGAGTTTGTTTTCCTCTGTGTCCTGAGTCCGGCACATGCCGACAAGTCTAGGAGCCACGGAGGAATCCAGCCTCGAAGTGGTGGCAGTGCTCTCTGCAGTAGGCATTCAGCATGTCCTCAATGACCAGCTCCCAAAGTTGCAACGAATCCCCGGCACAGACCCTCGGGCCCTTGGCCTGGAAGGAGTCATCCAGGACAGCCTCTTGAAGGGCCCCGACCTCCACAGGCACGCGGAACGTGAGTCACCTGGTCCTTCGGACATCAGCCAACAGAAAGATGCGTCCGGCCTGGCAGTCAAAGGCTGCATCTTCGGCGGTGCTGGTGTCACCAGTGATGGTGAATTCTTCATCCTGCATGGATTATTTCTTGCGCTTCGTGCCTCTTCATTTCAGGAGCTCAAGACCTCCCGACCGTCCATCTCTCCTTCTTTCGCCCGTCTCTTTTCTTCAACTCAGCCAGGCCAGAGGGACTGCGTTCGCAAGCCCCTCGAGCGTCTTCGCGCACGTGGGTAAGGCCGGTAAGGCTGCTGGACAGCAACTGGAGGACAACGGAGTTTCACTTCAGTCACCGGCATTCCCCCCGAAACCACCACAACAGAATACCCACTCTCTCTCTCTCCCTCTCTTTCTGCAGGGCTAAGGGGTCCATGCGACACTCAGGCCACTGGCCCGCGCAGCCACCCCCTGTGTCAGTAAGTTGATGGCGCTGATTGCTGCAAAAGAAAGAACGGAATTGGCTCTTGGTTTCGTGTGGCAAGCCCCAACTCTTTACGCTATAACCCCCCACGTCCCGGCCTCATCTCTGGGCCCCTATGGATACCCCCCATCATCAGGGCTTGCAGCTTCCCAACACTTCCGCAAAGACCCCATGCATACGACCTCAAGTGGACTGCAGAACTCTCTGTCTCTCTCCCTCCCTCTCTCGCTCGCGTTTGCTTTGCTTTGCTCTGGGGCAAGGAGAAAAGGCAGTCCCCTTTCCCCGCTCGCGTGAGCAGCCCCGTCCACCATTTTGGGTGACGGGCTCGGCTGTACGTGGTACTTGCTTCAGTGAGCATCTATGGAAAAGGCGGGTGCCCGGGGTGTGGAAGCAAAAANCCGCTCGCGTGAGCAGCCCCGTCCACCATTTTGGGTGACGGGCTCGGCTGTACGTGGTACTTGCTTCAGTGAGCATCTATGGAAAAGGCGGGTGCCCGGGGTGTGGAAGCAAAAACGTGTCTGAATTTCCGGCCCCGCCAGCCTTATGCTGGCCGCTGTGGCACTCCACTTATGAGGTGTCAAGAAAGAAAGGTTTTTGTTCCCCGGCTCCCCAAGTAATAGCTGAGTTTCCGCCTAAGGTCGGTCACTCCATTTGTCTGTCATGGCGGGTACGAGGAAGGTCTGGTTTGGCCTTTGTCGGCCATCAAGGGTCTTTGCAAAAGGATGGTACTCGGCAAAGGGCGTGTGCTCTACACTACTTGCTGCATGTACTCTCGGGCAAAGTTGCCGCGCCATCACCTGCCACGCCTTTTTGGTTCACTAGTGCTGGTGCCCGCCGTCTTGGTGTTCTCCTTGTCCATCTGGGTCGCCAGTCGCAAAACTTGTTGCACCAGGTTGCTACCATGTCGTTTGGGAGGTTCTCTAGGTTCTGCAACTCTGGTGGTCCCCGGCACTGGGCTGGTGCGGCCATCGTCTCTGGCACTCCTGTTCCTTGCCCTCTCTGCAACGTCCTGGTTCCCTCGTCCTCCACTGCGGTGAACATCCCCGAGGCTCGAGCGGCTCCGGCTTGGATTGGGTCTCGCCCTCGTAGTGTTTCCGCTCTCTCAGGTAGCCGTTGTGGTTGTGGTGGTTGCGGTGGTGCTAGTTCCCAGTTGAGGATGTCGTTGATCGCTGCATCCGTCTCTGGGTCCCTCTGTCCTTTTCTCGCATGCCCATCGCACGTCTGCCTCGGTGGCGGTGTGCCCGGTGCCGTTGAGGGTGGTCGATCGCGGCCTTGTGCTCGGGCTGGTAGACGAAGATGAGGAAGAGGTGGAGGATCTTGGTCTCTCCGCCCTCCTTGGTGTGGAGTCTGTACTTCGCGGCTTTGTGTTCCGACGCTGTTGGGGTCTACTCTTTGGCTTCGGCTTCTGAGGTTCTCTTGAGCGTGTACCGGTAGGGGTGCGGGTTCGCCTGGTTGTCGTGGAGGTGGTCCTGGTAGTAGATGTAGTAGGGCGGGAGGTCCCGGTCGTCGTTCCGCTGATACTCGAAGTACTCGCTGGGTGTCCTGTTCCACGGGTCCTCTGGGTGCTGTTTGGGCCGGCCGTGTTGGGTTTCTTCGCCTTGGTCTTCACTGCCGTAGCCTTGGTGCGGAAGCGGGTGNGCCGGCCGTGTTGGGTTTCTTCGCCTTGGTCTTCACTGCCGTAGCCTTGGTGCGGAAGCGGGTGAGGATGGTTTGGTCCGTCCTGGTGCTGCTCTCGGCAGCTTGTTGCAGCTGTTTTCGTGCTGCTCCCCCGCGAAGGCTGGAGCCCTTCAACACGCAGTTGTCCGCCTCTCGGTCGTGGCCGTAGTGTTTGCCACCTTTTTCACGCCCTGGCCCCACCAAGCATCTAGGCAGGTCCTGGCCCCATGTACCAGTAGCGGGTCTTGCCTTCTTGTTGTTCCCGCGGGTCGGGTCCTTTCTCTCTCTCTCTCTTTGCTTTGCTTGGGGCTTGGGGCGGGAGCAGCTCCTCTCTCTCTCTCTCGGGCATAGGGGTCGGTTAAGACCCCCGGGCTTCAAGCCCACCCGCATGTTTTGTTATGCGGAAATGGGGGGGGTGAGGAACGAGCATAATCCCCTTGTAAGCTAAAGCCATAAGTAGTTACACTGACGACTCAGGTGGGATGTATGCTCTCCAAGAAATGTTCCCAGGCGCCCCCATCCCCCACTTGGTGGTGGAAGGAGCTTTGGGGTCGTCGTCGGCAGGGGCTGTTTCCCCCCGTCCCGAAAGGTTGGAGTTGAGCGTCTGGCGAGGAACCACCCTCGCTTTACTTTATCGCGCTTCCCGGCCTCATCGCCGCGAGTTAGCGAAACCATTTCAGTTCAGGCAGCGTACTGTGCGGTCCCAGGCCCCCAAACAGTTTCCTAACAGCGTTGTAGGGGGGCCTTTGGGAAAAAGTCCTGAACTCAATTGTGTTGCTGCAGTGTACGAGAAGGGGAGCCGAGCCGCAACCGTAGGGCCGGCAGGGGGGAATGCGTACGGCGAGGAACCAAGGACCTAGCTACAGAGCACACCACGAAAGCTGACGTGACGGCATGCACCACACTGTCTGCAGCTGAGGCCCCGGCTTTTTGGGGGTAGTTAGCTTGGGTGCCTTGGGGGACCTGTTCCAGTGTGTAAAGGTAGACCTCGCAACAAACACAAATAGATTATTTCTCGCTAGCACGGGTTGGGGCCTACATGCCTCTTGGTCCCCCGTTGGTCACCTCGAAACAAAGACTCTCAAAGACTCTACTTCAGGACTGCTGCTCCCCCTTTGGCTGCATGGCATGAGCCCAAGAAAGGCATGCGGAACCTTCCTAAAACCTCCAAACTCCAAACATGTCCTGCCGGTGCTAGGTGCTAGTCGTCCCAAGTGTGCCTGTGCTTATGCTCTATCAGGCTCTTACTGGCCCTACGGCGCCCGTGTCGGCTCTCCTCACTACCCATCGTTGCTGTGGTAGTCCCCGGCGGCGCTCCCCAGCCTTCGTGGTCGGCGTGGCTTCCCTGTCCGTTGTGAGGTCGTCGTTCTCCCTGTGGTCTTCGTCGGGCCTCCAGTGTTGGTAGGTCCGTGGCTTCTTTTTTGCCCTGTAGACCAGGACTGCGTCTGCTCCCCCGGACGGTCGGTAGCCCCCGCCAAGCAGTTGGCTCTGGGCTCCGTCGGCACGACCCCACTTATGAGTTTCCTGTTGCCCGAGTTTCCGAATGCCTTCGATGCACCGCACTCACCGCCTCTTGTGGATGCGCTGTTCTCGGCACGGACCGTTGGCTCTGGGCTCCGTCGGCACGAGCCCCCCAGGGGAGCTCCCCGTTGCCCGAGTTTCCAAGGCCCTACAGGCTAATTTGGGGGTGTGCGCCCCGGCGGCTTCCACCGCGACAAAACTGCAGCATCTAATTCGTTCAGACAGAGGCCCTCCTATGTTCCACAACTTGTTAACTGAGCTGAAGCGAGTCCTGGCTGAAGCAACTTTGGAGTCATTGTCTGGGACGAAAGAGGCGTGGTTTCTCTGCTATGGTCCATATACCCATCAACGGCGTGCGCCCCCCATGGTTTGGAGGAATGCGAACTTGAAAGGGGGGCGAGAGGGCATCTCATCTGAGAAACGGCGTCGGCGTGTGGCTCAAGCCCAGGGGGGCACGGGGGGGCGGGTCCCCCATTTCCCGAGACTTGACGCTCTCTCTCTCTCTCTCTCTCTGTTTTGGCGCGCGTGCGCTCCCCCCCCCCCCCCNCCCCCCCCCCCCCCCGATTTCGGGCAGCAGTGGGAGTGGATTTGCACTGAAAACTTGCTGTCTTCCCCTGGCGGGCACCAGACCCTCAAAGGGAAGCTATTTCAGTAGATCCGCAAATGAGATGCACAACAAAGCTCAGGGCTCGGTGGACAAGGAGCCGAGGGTTTTGAGGGTTTTGGCAAAAACATGCTCCGCCGATCTTAGATCGGCGGAGTGTTTCTCGGGATTTGGTTCCGTTTGTACAAGTGTGAGTTGAAGCCATCATGCCCCCGAGTTCAAGGATCTAAGAAACTCTGTCATGGTCGGTGCACTGAAAAGAATGAAAGATGTTGGCCAGGATGGGCTACAAGATGTGAAGGTTTCGATCGAGAAGGGAGCCGAAGTTCGCTTTACAGCCCCAGTTACTGCATGCCGAAAGTCTGATACAGCGAACGCACTACTGACTACTGATCGGCACTCACTGCTTTCTCACTACACTCGGTGGATCAGAGATTGGCATAGACGCACGCGTCACGCAGCGCACGCTGTCGCTGACGGCCTTCTCTATTTTTCTCGCAGGACGCAAGACAAAGGAGCTAAGGAGCGTGTTGTTGGGCCCCGCGGTTCCCTGCCCAGCGGAGCCGCCGGTGTGCCTCCACGCCCCGCTTTGCAAAGTTTGCACGCTCGCCGCTTTTGCCTGTTAGCTCAACCTGTCTCGGTAAGGTTACCCCCCCGCGCAGCGTACACGGAGTCTTCCATCTTACATTGGAGGAACTGTATAAGCCTTCGCGATGTAGGCCTGTTTGAAGTTCCCCTGAAAAGCGAAGATGAAGACGGTCTTGCAGTCACACTCTCGGTGGAGTGGACGAAGTGTCGCGATCTGTTCCATGCGTCTACCTCAGCTAAGCAGCTACCAAGTACATTACTTTTCAAAGGAAGGCTGGAGTCGAGCACCCCCGACGGCACAGGTCGGATGCTCCCCGGCCCCAAGTCCAGTTTGAGCCGGCGAAGAAGTACCCCCAACAAACGTGCCTCTGTCTCCTCTCTCGACTCTCGCTGTGTGCGGCAGGCCGGATTTGCCCTCCGGTTCGACTGTCCTCGCCATCGCCGCTCATCATCCTCGGCGAGTTGAGCTGCACTAGAAGCGGACGAGTTGAAGTGAACAGGAGTCCGAACTTTCTGGGCTGCCCGGCTCAGCATGCACAGCACCATATGGTGAATCAACAATGTCCTGGAAATCCTCGCCTTGCCGATCACCTGCACAACCAAGTAACTAGATCACAACATAACATGACTAACATGAAATAGCATATCATGGCATTGATAACCAAGCTGTGTTTGGAAGGGCTTGTCGAATCAGCGCCTTCGCAGTCGATGTTCGGCGCCGCAGCCCTGCCTTCTCGATAGCCGGAGTTAGCCTCATTCGCTATGCACAAGCAGGCCTCTCCACTATTGGTACCTCTCCGATCTCAAGCATACATGGAGCCACCTTCGGAAGGACTCACGACAGTTTTCACATGCAGCTTCACGTATCAAATCTCAGAAACGACCAAAATGGCTCGCTGCTTCCCAAACCCTTGTCCCACCGTGTCTGTCGTCCGCCATGAGATCATGGGGTCTGTCCCGCCAGCACGGTGGGACGTTCATTGTGGCCTTCTCTTGAAGAACCACCAACTCTGACCGGAATTTCACAAGGTGCTTCCATAGGTCGGAGTGAAACATGTTCTGAGGCTCCGAGGCTAAACCTACTTGCATTGCCAAGGTGTGTACACTAGCAGCTCTGACTTGCGTGTTTTGCTACCCCACTATTGGATGCTCGTGATTTCCTGCCTGGACTAGCACCGAACCTAATTCGAATCTACCCCAGCTGGGCCCGCATGCCATTGCTGCGTCGCCAGCAGGGCCGGACCATGCGCCAATATGCCGGAATATGCCTAATCTGCTTCTTGTGCAAATACATTCTCGGAGCTGTTGCTCTGTCAAATCTTCGTTGGATCACCCGTCTGGCTGCAGTGAGACAGTTGATGCTGCCTGCCAACGAGTACATGACTAGCAGGCACTAGGGGCCCTTGCAGCTAATCGACGAAGGTCTTAGGTTTGAGGAAACCCTCCAAAACGCCCTTGGCCAAGCACTGCTCCGAAGATAATCTTTTCGGGAGGCATGCCCCTTAGCCGAAAGCAGCTTCGAGCAGAGGAGCTGAGTGCTGTGGCGTGTCCCAACGTTGCCGATGCTGCGATCAGACGAAGTCGGTGCTTGGTGTGCATCTGAATCTGACTTTTTCCACGACAGTACCACGCGCCTGTCTCCCTTCGACGCCTTCACCCACTGCCCTGCGTCAGCTCTTCGGACTTTGTGCTGGCACTTTGCCGAACTTGAGCCAGAGGTCCTTCACCTCCCCTGCGTCTCCGTGATCCTCATGGCCGCATGGCCGGCGTGAGTGTTCGTCGGGCCGCAGGGTGCTCGTGCGATATCGCGAGCTTTGTGTGGCAGCCTGCGAGAGCTTAGTTGTTGGCGTTCACTGCGTAGATCATCCTGCAGGATCTCTCAAGACGTGCAGTAGGGCCCGTGCCGGGGGGATCTATCCAGGTCTCTTCACAAAACACGAAACCCGAAACCAGGAAGCACAAGGAATAAATCAAGCAGCTACAGCGGTATGCGGGGAGCAGAAAGCAAACTAGAGAGAAAGGAGGAAGTGGCAAGCGGATATCATGAACCACCAGATCAGCAAAAAGCACGCAATTCTTAGACCACTCAAGCACAACAAACGTTCGGAATAATTCCCCGAATGTCTCAACTGACTTAACAAGCACGAACGTCACTACGGATTGCTCTGCAGTCTGGCCGGCCTTTGGACGACCTTCCTCCAGTTCTCCACAGCAATGACCAGCTCCTCATCGTTGAAGACCTTCATGCTAACCGAGACGTGGTGCAAGGACTTGGCATCCATGAGCTTGAGAAACAACTCCGGTACGCCCTCGAAGTAGAGCACGTGTGGCATCATCGCCCAGTCGCTGTACACCGACCATTCCAGCGCTTGCTCGACACCCATTGGCTGGTGCACGGAAGCGTAGAACGGGGAGCTCTCAGGGACCCCCAAACCCTCAGGGACCTGGGCCTGATCGGCAGTCCAATGTCGATACTCCATCATGGGTGCAGTGACTGGGCCTATGAGCCATCGCCACAGGTCCCTAGGGACGAGCACTGGCATGTTGGCGGAGTAGAACTCGTTGAAGAGGAAGATGCTCGTGTCGTAAGGCATGCAAACCACTGCACGGTGCGAGGCCAACTTGTTGTAGGGCATGTGGGGAACCTGGCATCGTCGCGTCTCTGTCTTTGCAATTCGGAAGCGGCACGAGACAAATCGCGTGACGAATGCAGCATGTGATGCACAAATTTGGATGAGACTCTTCAGTCTAAGAAATGGACCAGGCCTTAATCTCGCTGGTGTGCTCTTCCCAGGTTCTCGCATGTTCCAGCTCGTCTTCTCCCGTTGTGGCCTTCAGTGCATTTGGTTGCATCCATACAATACAGTCTATGATCTGACCCGTTCAAGCTTGCAGTTACCGGTATGCCTTGCCGTTCGGACCAAGTCGACTCCTGTTTTCGCTCTGTCGGCCGGCGCTGGCTTCTTTCAAGGCGGTCAGCGCACAGAGGCACGAAATGATGTCAGATCTTGCTTGAGTCCGATGCCCCTGGGAAGTGCAAACACTCGCGGCAGTTCCCGGCGGACGGGCTTCGAGATCAGAACTGTCGAGCTGCGGGAAGTCGAGCGAGCCCGGCAAGGGAAGGCACGTGGCAAGATCTGGATGTTGAGGGCATCAGGACGGTCGCAGTCAGCCACTATCTCCTTCAAGATGTTTCCTTGTCATTTCGAGGATGTCTGCCTTGTACCTCAAGCATATGCAGCAAAAGTTCGAAGACTCTGCGCTTCTGCATGCTTAGCTGTTGGCACTCCGCTGCTGAAGCCTGAGCGCCCGCGGATCTGATGGGACGGGCTCGCCTCCGCCAACTCGGAGTCCGGAATGCCCACGATGGAGACTCCCCGATTCTGCACCTGAAGTCCTGCAACGCAAGGTCGGAGCTTCATGGTTTGTCTGACTTGGGCGTCTCGCAGGAGGCCTCTTGCGCATCCAGTGCCGGTAAGGTGGAGGGCCCCATCCAGCTCCAGACCATCCACCACTACCTCGCATCTTCTCTCGTGCTCAATAAGGCGAGGGTGCCGAGCACTAAGCACACGGCATCGCCCTCCAAGACTAAGGTGGATCTTTTTGAGATGACAATCCTTGGCTCACGAGAAAGCTCAGACATGAGAAGCTGGTTACTGGTTGCAAGTCGTTGCAAGGCAAGCCTCCTTCCTTTCAGCTTCTTCTGTAGCTGCACCACGGAAATCGCGAAAGAGGGCTTCAGCACAATCCTCGAAAACCACACCACCGTGTCATGTCGTGTCTGGGTCGACTTTGAGGCTTCCAGGACAGCCTAGACTCTTCGCACCGATTTTGGCACCTATACCCAGGAAGGACACCTCATCTGGTTCGTCGATGTCGGCACCGGTAAGCCTCGGTTGTCATGCTCTCTTCCCAGTGCCGAATCGAACTGGACCGTTTCAGTCTTGACAGTCTCAACAGGTTTCAGAAAGCCAAGCTTCTGGAGCAGCCGCACATTGCAAGAGTACAAGTCCGCCTCGCATGTCAGCGCGCATTCCGGCGGATTCTTCGTTACAGCATCCGCCAGGTTGTTCTTGACGGATGTCTTCGAAATCCAACGCTCCACCTGCGTGACGCCGACCTTGTCATCTGGTCCACAGAGTCGCGGGAAGTCCTGCATCATACATTCGAGGCGCGACGACGATTTGAACCGAGTCTTGGCAACGTCGGCCCACTTCGGGTTGATGAACTCTGGTACGATGCCGCCGCTGCCGTCTAGACACTCGGAATACCTGGGCAAGTGGAACAGCAGCACATTTATGTTCCCTGGATACAGTGAGTACCCCGAGTCATCTGGTATATCGCCGCCAGCAGGAGTCTCTTTCAGCAGCGGCTCGAGTTGGTTGTATTCAACATTCAGGGTCAAGGCGGTCCCCGAAGGACTCGTGAGTCTGCAGATGCCACCAATGGATTCGCCCGGTATCCTGGGTATGGCCACGGAATTCATGACGTAGCCGTTCTTCGCAGAGACACCAAGCAAAGCGCAAAGGATGCGGAAGTGCAAAGGGTTGGTGTCCTGAAATACGAAGAGCCAGCGCCGGCCCTCTTCCACCCAGCGCTTGGCGAGGCCCCGGCAATGCATGAGGCCATGAATGTCACCTGTGTAGAGCAAGAGCAGCGCCTCTAGCCTAGGCCTAGGCCCCAGAGTCCCTAAAACCGCAGCAAAGGGCAAAGGGAAGCGATGGCGAATCTGAGTGGCCATGGCCATGCGGCTTTGTTTCGATACAACCCTCCTTTGCAGAAATGTGGGCGTCAACGTCCACAAGCGCAGGTACCTTTTCCTGCTTCAGAAAATGCACCTGCCAGGGAAAGCACATGACGCAGTGGTCTGCTTTTCCATTCCTGGCCTGTTCCTCCACCATCCCAAAGAAAGCCTGGGATTGTGAGAAAATGTCTGCAGTGCAACTACCAAGACAGCCATGCGAAGGCCAAGAACCAACGTGTCTGAAGCTGATCCAAGCATCGTTTTCTCTCATCATGTGAATGGTTTTGTCATGAGTGTCGCCCGAAGTCATGATGGCGAGTGGCAGCAGCAGGCTGGAATCACCGGTGTCGGTGCGTGCATAAGATTGACATGCTAGGATGTATGAGCAAAACAGCTCGATGAACGTGGTCCCTGTGATGACTTCCGTCACGATGCCGATCTTTATGCCAGGGAAGCCCAAGCGCTCGCCAAGGCCACCAGCCACGAGGCAAAAGCAGCACTTTGACAACTCTGCCATGCCCAGCTCCTCCGCAGCAGCGAACGCAGGGCTGCCCGGGCCCGTCTCGCCGAAGAGCTGCTGCCCCTCCGGCACCGAAGGCACCAGCCCGGCAAAGGGGTTCACTCCGGCCTGGGCCTGTGCCGACACGGCAGGAACGGTGTGCAGTCGCGCTACATCAAACCCATCTTTCGGCCCCGACCTCTTGGAGCAAGGCACGGCCACGTTCCAGGTAGCCCTTCAGTCCACCACCTGGGTGTGCAGGACTATGCCTGCATGTTACGCATGACAACTCCGCCGCGAAGCCGAGTGCGGCATTGCATTCCGGTTCACTGATAATAAAGGAGCCACAGGGATGAACACGGGACAGGCAGATCTGAGAGAGCGCGGGGGCGGACACGTGCATGCGTGCAGTTGCGAAGAGAAGAGAAGAGCGCCGCAGGAAGGGGACGACCAGAGCCAGAGCGAGGGCAGTCTGCATGGGATGGAAAGACAGGTAGCCAGGGAAAGGAAATTCTGTGACGTTGCCAAGCTCCGTGCCGGGCAAACTGCCATCGATTGCATTCAGCTGTTCCAAGAGGGCGTTCCTCTGATTCTCCGGCACGTCATCCGCAAAAAGATGGGCCTGGCAATAAGGTTCCGAAGAGAGCTCCTCGACGGTCAGCGACATCGCCCCCACGTTAACCAACGCTTCGAGCCAATTTTAATCAAAGGATTCGTAGCTACAGACTTGGGCTCAGTGCTCGTGGCTTTGAACTGGGCGGCCCACCAGGTGCTCCGCAAAGAGCAAGGACTCCATCTGCACAAACTGGAGAGGAAACCTAAGCTACACAGCTGCCTAGCAGCTCAGCTCTGTGAAAAGCTTCAGAGCTCTAGGCCAATGCCGGTTGACCGCCGCGAACTTTTCCAACACGCACTCCTCAGCTGAAGCGGGAATCGCTATCGGCGTCTCAGAACTCCCAGCGCTCGAAGGACTCCAAACCAGCTTGCAAGCGTAGATATCTGTGTACTCGGACCCATGATTGCGGCAGTCATACGAACGGAGGATGCGAAGCCGTCGAAATCCAGTGCAGAGCCCGTCGCCAGCAGAGCTAAGGCAGGTTCCGAAAGCCCTCCGCTGGTTCCAAAGCGGCTCACCAAGACAGTGGAATTCCACACAGGCCTTCATCGGGTTGCATTCAGAGCATGCTGCAGGATGCTTCCCGGACTGCTCGGGCTTGGACACATGCATCGCATTTGTGTGCAGGCCCAGTGGTCTCAACGTTGGCACGCGTACTCCAAATTGCCACTGGACCTCTCTCGCCTGTCAACCGGTGCTTCAGGTCAAGAGTCTAAAGTCAAACAAGCACGGCAGCAGCATGCTGAGAATTCGACTACGAACACACTGTTTGCTATGACCACATGTTGTTGGCCTCCGCTTCACTTCAGCACATGAACCGCTTGCGGAAGAAGGACCGTCTGAGTACCATCGCTCATCAAGATGTCGGCAAAGTCTGCTGCCCAGCCAGTACGATCGGCTTCAGGCATGTCCTGCAGCTTGGTGGCTTGACCATGCAAGCAGCTGCAAGCATGCATCATCGTCGGTCCCACATCACGGGCAGCCCAGCGTAGAGAAGCATCGGCTTTCGCATGCTGATAAGGAAGCGACACCAACCTTACAATAAGGACTTGAGGTTTTCTTGTTTCGATGCACCGGAAAGCTCGCAAGCGGCACGCTCAATGGTTGCGAGCACATAAGGACGTCGGCCTCTCGCGAGAGCCTGCCCGAGCAAACTGGCGATTGAAGAATTCATGTGTTGACTAAGTCTTCCCTCCACTACGACTTCTTGTCACCACGATTTCGGCTGGCAACCTTTGCCCCAGAGCTTCTTCGAAAGCAGCTGCAACGGTAGCGAATGCCTTGACAACAGACGGCGCTGAGCCAAAACAGGAGCAGCTGGCAAGCTGTCTCAGAGTCTGCCTGCTTCTCCTTGTAGTAGCGTCGCAGAAGTCCCTGCAGGAGCTCCTCAAGGAAGTTTCTAAGAGCTGGACTGACGCCCCGAAAGAGAAGTGCCGCTGAAGAGGTGTCCCTCGCAGAACCTCAACACTCGCACATGGTGCTGAAGATGCGAACGGCACGAAGGCACTATGCACCATGCGCACAGCGAATTGTGGACTAAGTGGTTCTGTTGCAAGGTGGACTATGTATGACCGTCCCACTAGCAGCTGGAGAAGCAGCAAGTGGCAGTGATCGTTTTCAGATCAATCCTGCTATCAGGAAATCAACCTACAGACAGCATACACGGCTCCGCCAGCCAGGATAGCCCAAAGAAGGGGCATCTCTCCGACGTCACCAGACTTTAGGCACAAAAACGTTGCCTGGGCCACACATGCCCCCAGTCCTGCAGCGAATCGATCATGTCTTGGAAACGGAATCAACATGCATAGCAAGGCCAGTGGAGCACCGACTGCTGCTGTCGCGTCTTCTGCCAGTTCCCAAACATTGTCACCCAGTTTGGACACACCGCCGACCAAACCAAGTGCAAGAACGACAGTTGCACGATCTGCCCATGCAGCTTGAGGCAAGACTTGACATCTTCTAGCTTGACTTGCAATCACCTTAGCGCACATGAGGATGCTGGTGTCGATCGTGTTCAATGATTCCAGGATCAATATTCCGACCAAAACTTGTTCCTTACCGGTTAGCTGAGGCGGCAAAAGTCGCTGAATGGCCACTCCAATGACTTGATCCTGCGACTCGCAAAGATCGTGCCCGTCGGAGTCTTGAGCAAACCATTGTAGTTTGACCAAAGACCAAGGATGGCAGGTGCCAATCCAATGGTACCAAACAGCAAACACGCAATCAAGCATGCAAGCCTCGCTTGTTGTGGAGACCTGGCCACGAGTACTCGGCCGGCCAATTCCTCGGTGAATAAGTTGCCAAAAAGTCCAACAGCGAACTTGTTAGCGGCAAGAGACGGCGCAACAGTCAGCGCATGAACCTGCTCTGCTTGCAGCACTCTTTGCGGCAGCTGTTTCCATGCCAGAGCTGCCAATATCACCATCGTAGGGGCAACGACGAGCATGGAAGGAGCATCCAACCAGACATCCGCCAGAAAGCCCCCGACAGTAGACCAGGACAACAGCCAGAGAGCCATTGCTGGTTCAAGCCATTCTGCTGCACAAACGTTTAGGCCGAGAGCCAAACTGATAATGGCCTTGTACTGAGCCCCCGCCCAAAGCACCGATCCAATCAAGGACAAGGCAGCCGCAATTCCACCTACGGTGCTCCCGAAGCGATGGACCATAATGTCGGACATGGTGTCGCATCTTCCAACGAATGGGCCCAACAAAAACCCAAGAGCCATCAGGCAAGCAGCTGCACCCAAAGGATCTAAAAGAATGGCAGGAACTGCATGGCTGCAGGCGACTTCTCCGGTCAAGCCACTGATGTTCTCCGAGCCCACCCAATTTGCAACCAAGCTAAGCGCAACCACCAGGAATGGCAACATCGAACGATTCACCCCAAAGGCAAAAGTGGCGTTGACTTGAGCCTTCAGCAGAGTCATGATATCACCAGGACTTGCATACACCCGTGCCCACGCAAAGCACACCACACCGGAACCAAGCTTGCTCTGGAGCAAGAAGCCAAGCGCAAGCAGCGCTGAGCAAACTCGACTCCAGTTTCGATCATTGCGACCAGTTGCAGTCCTTGTCCTCCGGCTGGGCACACAAGTCGTAGTTTCTGCCTCCCGAGAACGACGAGAGCTCACGAGCTCAGGCGCAGCCTGACTCGAGGACAAAAGCTGAGAACTCGGCAGACGTTGGAAGGGAAGGAATTCCCAAGAAAGCTGACACGAACCTCAGCCACGGCAGGCCTTGAAGAGCTGGGAAGACCGGGGTACTCGACAACACCGGTTGATGACTCGAGAGCAGAGCACAAAAACGATGCCGGCTTAACACGAAGTTATGCCTGCCGACTAGGTTCACCTACCGAGAGGGTCATCGGGTGGGACGGTTTGTGCCAAAACTGCATCAAACCGTGGCACATGCACATGCAAGTGCCAAACACTTTGTCGCATGTTTTTTAACGTCAAAACCACGTGGTGTTTTAACTTCATGGTTGGCGTTCGTTTGCTCAGCAGCCTTTTGCAGCAGTTCAGTCTCCTGCGCTTCGGCACGCTGGCTGGACATGGCTGGACGGGAGGGCCAAGCCGTCAAACTCTTGGGGTGCCCCTTGCATCCGTCTAGGCTGACAGGCTTCAGACCATGACCCTGGAGCAAACAGCGCAAACAGGGCGAGTAGCTCCGCCAAGCATCCCAGCGAGAGAAGCTTATTGCTAGGCATGTATGGGGTCGCTTTCCTTGCTGGCATGATGGGATAGGCACAGGTTGTGTTTGCATTGTTGGTGCTCGTTTTGCTTGTGCAGGTGGGCCTATGCCGGTTAAGAGCCTTGCTCCACCGCTGAGCTCACATGCTGCGGAGTCTCAACAGACACAGAGGTTCGCAAGCCTATCAGGTTCAGCGGGGGAATCGGCGAGTGAGTGAGTGAGTGAGTGAGTGCATGGGTGGGTGAGTGAGTGAGTGACCTGGGATGCAAAAAAACACGTTCAGCTGATGCTCCATGTGGCTGCGAATACTCGAACGCGATAAGGGTTAAAGCTGAGAACGTGAACACACACTCGAACCTGGCTTGGGCCGCTGATGTATGAAACCTTGTCTTGGGGGGCTTAAACGGTTCTCTGTGCCTGCTGCGCCGTCTTTGCAGGTCGGCTGGCCGGAAACCTGTTCCCGATCACAGAAGCGATTTTGGATGGCTCGCGCTGCCTTGTGCTTCCGTCGTTTTGATGGCCATGTGGTTGGGAGGCACGAAAGGGATGCTTGCCTGCTTGCTTGAGCCAACTGCCCTCGGGGCCATCGCATCCCTCGGATTTAGGTCAGTGCTTCGCTGCTGGCCTGATGGGATTGGCACAGTTTGTTGGTGCTCGTTTTGATTGTTCAAGTGGTCTGGAGATAGGTAGGTGAGGTACCAACGGTAGTTACCTCTTCCCCCTCCTTATCTCAGGGCGTCCTCCGGAAACGTCATGGGCCCCCTCCACGAAAGGTTCAAGAGGGGCTGCATAAAATACTGCAGCCAAGCATCTGGATACCATTCAAGGGCGGTGGTAAGCCAAATGGCGTCGGATGGGGGACGGTGAAGAGCATTCACGCACGGCATTGGCAAGTGAGCTGCCACGCCAAAGCGGCAGCTATGCCGCGGAGGGGTTGGGCACCGATCCGGTTGAGTTGCTCCAAGATGTGGCTGACGAAGCGGTTTGTGGATACATTGATCTGCTGGCTGCGCGAGGGAGTGCCTGTCGAGGACTGTGCCTCGTTTCCCAACAGCCTATCTACAGCGGAGCAGCCTGGCCTTTGGGGGACGAGAAGGTGGAAAGCCGCGCACCCAAGGTTCAAAGAAGCGGACCTACAGCCGAACGGACGGTAATCCAGAACCCCGATGTCGGCCTGAGAAAGGGGGGTCTGGAACATGAGAAAGCTTCTTCGGGACGGTGGGCGGAAAGAAGCGCACCCAATGTGGAAAGAAGCGGACCTACAGCCAAACGGAAACCAGAATCCAGACCCCGGTCTTGGCGTGAGAAACAGGGTCTGGAACGTGAGTAAGCTTGTCCGGATCTCAACGCGAAAAAGGTGGTCTGGAACATGAGAAAGTTTTTTCGGGATGGTGGGTGGAAAAAGGCGTACCCAATGTGGAAAGAAAGCGGACCTACAGCCAAACGGAAACCCAAATCCAGACCCGGTCTCGGTGCAAGAAACGCGGTTTGGAACGTCAGTAAGCCTGTTCGGGAAGGTCTTAATCCAGCCCCCGGATCTCAACGCGAAAAAGGGGGTCTGGAACATGAGAAAGTTTCTTCGGGACGGTGGGTGGGAAGAGGCGCACCTTCTGAGGAAAGAAGCGGACCTACAGCCAAACGGTCTCCGCGCAAGAAACGGGGTTTGGAACGTGAGTAAGCCTGTTCGGGAAGGTCATGGAAGGTCTTTAATCCAACCCCCGCATCTCAATGCAAGAGGAGTCTGGAACATGAGAAAGCTTCTTCGGGACGAGAAGGTGGAAAGGGAGGGAGGCTTCTACGGTGGAAAGGAGCGGACCCACAGCCAAACGGAAACCAGAATCCAGACACCCGGTCTCGGCGCAAGAAACGGGGTTTGGAACGTGAGTAAGCCTGTTCGGGAGGGTCTTTGATCCAGCCCCCGGATCTCAAAAGAGGGTCTGGAACATGAGAAAGCTTCTTCGGGACGGTGGGTGGAAAGAGGCTGTGGAAACGCTTTGTGTGTTTTGGCTACGCGGAGGCGCGGAGGTGAACGCGAAAAACGGAAAAAACGCGAAAAACGCGAAAATCTGAAATAGCGCAAGATAGCACTAAGAACAATAGTAATAGTAACAGCAGCAACAATTAGCAATAGCATTAGTTAGTAACATTAATAGTACCAGTAATACTAGAAATAATAATGGTAATGGTAATATAGCAATAGTGGTAGTAATAGTACTAGTACTAGTACTAGTACTAGTACTAGTACTAGTACTAGTACTAGTACTAGTACTAGTACTAGTACTAGTACTAGTACTAGTACTAGTACTAGTAATAATAATAGTAATAGTAATAGTAATAGTAATAGTAATAATAAAAGTAATAGTAGTAGTAGTAGTAGTAGTAGTAGTAATAGTAATAGTAATAGTAATAGTAATAGTAATAGTAATAATAAAAGTAATAGTAGTAGTAGTAGTAGTAATAGTAATAGTAATAGTAATAGTAATAGTAATTTGTGCGAAAAAGCGCCAAAGAAACGTGCAAATGCGAAAAACACGAAAAGTCGAAAAACACGAAAAACACGAAAAACGCGAAAAACGCGAAAACGCGAAAAACACGAAAAACGCGAAAAACTCGAAAAACACGAAAAATGCGAAAAAGCGCAAGAAAGCAGTAATAGTAATAGTAGTAATACTAGTACTAGTACTAGTACTAGTACTAGTACTAGTACTAGTACTAGTACTAGTACTAGTACTCGTAATCGTGATTTTCGTGTTTTTCGCGTTTTTCACGTTTTTCGACTTTTCGTGTTTTTCGTATTTTTCGTGTTTTTCGGCTTTTCGTGTTTTTCGACTTTTCGTGTGTTTTTCGTGTTTTTCGCGTTTTTCGTGTTTTTCGACTTTTCGTGTTTTTCGACTTTGTGTTTTTCGACTGTTTGCATGCTGCGTGCAAACTCCGGCTAAGCGCGACGCGCAAATTGCTCGCTTAGGAAAGAGGCGCACCCAATGTGGAAAGAAGCGGACCTACAGCCAAACGGAAACCAGAATCCAGACCCCCGGTCTCGGCGCAAGAAACGGGGTTTGGAATGTGAGTAAGCCTGTTCGGGAAGGTTTTTAATCCAGCCCCCGGATCTCAACGCGAAAAAAGGAGGTCTGGAACACGAGAAAGCTTCTTCGGGACGAGAAGGTGGAAAGGGAGGGAGGCTTCTACGGTGGAAAGGAGCGGACCTACAGCCAAACGGAAACCAGAATCCAGACCCCCGGTCTCGGTGCAAGAAACGGGGTTTGGAACGTGAGTAAGCCTGTTCGGGAAGGTCATGGAAGGTCTTTAATCCAACCCCCGCATCTCAATGCAAGAGGAGTCTGGAACATGAGAAAGCTTCTTCGGGACGAGAAGGTGGAAAGGGAGGGAGGCTTCTACGGTGGAAAGGAGCGGACCCACAGCCAAACGCAAACCAGAATCCAGACCCCCGGTCTCGTCGCAGGGACACGGGGTTTGGAACGCGAGTAAGCCTGTTCGGGAAGGTCATCATGGAAGGTCTTTAATCCAGCCCCCGGATCTCAACGCGAAAAAGGGGTTCTACGGTGGAAAGGGGAGGACCTACAGCCAAACGGAGTCGATAATCCAGCCCCCCGATTTTGGCGCGAGAAGGGGGGTCTGGGAACATGAGAAGGCCTATTCTGGACGAGCGGGTGGAAAGGAGCGGACCTGAAGCTAGAAGGGGGGTCTGGAATCTGAGAAAGCCCATTCGAGACGAGAACGTCGAAAGAAGCGCACCCCAGGTGGAGAGCAGCGATCCATGATGCACTTGGCCACCAAAAGGCGCATCAGGATGTTGAGCACTGTCGAAGTGCGTGTGACGAGATGCGGATAAGCGGGTGCCATAGCGAGGACGGCTGAGGAAAAGAGGTGCGTCGGCCTGAAGGGCTGGAAGGAGAACTGGCACTGTCACTCTGACGGGGGAGCAGACTGGGGAGGGGCCGGGTGCTCGTCGACGGGTGTGGGGGAACCGTCTTAGTGCCGCCCCCGGTGTCCCGACACCCTCAAACAACCCCGAGAGCCCGAGACAGACCGCCAGAACCGGGGGGTGGTCTGGAGATGTCTGAAGACAGAGAGCGCCAATCTTGACAGCTTCACTTCCTAAACGCCAAGGCCGAGACTTTCATCGCATGACCAAACCTGGTAAGCATAGTCTTGGCCTCCGCACGAAAACGGACACCTACAATCCAGGACAGCACAGTTGCAACACACCTCCCCAGCCAGCGCTGTGTGGTCGTCAAACTGCCAAATTCGCAATGAAGGAACAACATCAAGCCTCAGCTTCGCAGCGTTAGACGTTCACCGGAGCCTTCAGGAGCTCGGATGAGTGCCAAGCTCCATTCCCCGATGCGTCTCTTTCGCATCTTCTGACGTCCCCTGCCTCCGACGTTCTGGTGTTGCGACAAACACCACTTGTTTGAGTGACTAAGAAGCCCACCAGCGGCTGTGCCAGCGCAAAAAAGCTGGTCCCTCCAACCCTGGCCATGGGGGGAATTCTGATCAAGCTTTCAAAGCGACTGCGTGCGAGTGCGAACTACAGCCTACAGCGACAGCATGTTTCCGCATAGAGAGGCCCGAGTGAGCGAATCGTCGATGTGTGCTCGACAACAGTTTATGCGTTTCGCATCCAACAGCGAAGGCAACCCCAAGAGAACACGTTGGCGCTGGAGCACGGCCTTGCTCGATCAAGCTGGACACCATGTGCCGAATGCTAAAAGAGGCCCAATGCTAACGGTGCTGGGAACGGCTCTCACTGCCCCTCGCCTGGAAGCCGACCGGCAGCGCGAATTTGCTCCAGATCCTGGCCCACGAGGAGGCGCTGCGACACCTGGGAAAGCGAGACGAAAGCCCAAGCGCGACCCAGTTCGAGCCTTCGGAGCCCGGCAATGTGCACGTTCAACATGACCAGCAGGGAGTCTGCGGGCCAGCCGGAAGATCTCAGCCTAAATGGGCCCGGGCCCCCATCAACGCAGCGCTCGGCAGTCAGCCGCTGAAAGGAAAGCCGGGCGACCAGTCGAACGCAAAGAAGTCGCCGAGGAGGACGTACCTTCAAGTGTTCAAGTGGATAGGGCATTTTGCGCACGCGACACACGCTTCCGCTTCTCGCAGCAGGGAGCGCGGCGCGGGATCTCAGCTCCCGGCGCGAGGAAGAGCATCCGGCCGGCCTGGGCCTGCCGTGTTGGGACTTCAAGCGCTAAGCACAAGCTCTTTCTCGTCCTTTCTCTCGCTGCCCTGCTCTGCCCTGCTCTGCCCTGCTCTGCCCGGCTCAGGCTGCGACCACCGAATGAGGGAATTCGAACTGGGCCGCGATCACGAGAGCAGTCATGAAACCTGCGCCCCGGGCAGACGCGGAATGTGCCAAGATGTGCCAAGAATGCCAAGTGGTCGGACCGAAGTGACAGTAATCCGAGGGCGTCCGCTGAACGAACTCCAGCCCACGGTTCCTGCATGCAAGCACGAGGGTGCGTGACTGCACTTGAGAAGCATCCTTAGGGCCTGAAGTAATGGGTGATGAGGTAACGGTCGAAGTTGACGCTGGCTTTGCAACGCGCACCCCAGTCCTCATGAAGATGAAAAGCTCTGCGAAATGGCATGCAGCTGTCGCTGCAGAATGCGTCCTCTACGAAAAACCAAGCCAGGTGCTGTGTTGTCTGACAGTCCTCCAAGCCCGAAGCCATGAGATACTCGCGGACAAATTGAATTGTGTCGAGCCTCCTTGCAAACGATCCATCTCCACTTCGCCACCAGGCTTCTAGCCATCGACTGTTCAGAAAAGGAGCCATGATGAAATGACACTGTTGTTTTGGCATGGCGGCATTTGCTCCCCCGAGGGCAGGCGCAACAAGGCCTCCAGCTCTTTGGCACCGCTCGCCTCGACATCCCAGCCATTCCTGTTGCAGTCACCGACAAGAGGCTAGACGGTCGCAGTCTGGACGACTGACAGAGCCTGCTATGTGTAACAGCCGCCAGGCGAAATCTCTCCCATTCCAGTGAACTTGAACAGTCCAGGTCTTTGGGTCGCAGGACCTGCAGCATGAGTGGGGAGGTGTCTGCAAGGCTTGCAACTGCCGTCTCGGCGATTCTTTTGACTCTCGTCAGCAAGCCGTCTCAAATGACTTCAGGCACAGGCTCACTGGGCGAGTCGAGCAAAGCATACGGGCCCAAGAAGCCACCATAACGGTTATGCGCCAGCCAGCAGGCACAATTGACCACACCCTCGGGACAACTGTTTACGAACCTGTCCTTGTTCTCAAAGAACGTCGACCGCAGTTCAGCTAACTGCGATGACATGCTTGATACTATATCCGGTCGCTGATCGAAGAAGTTCACTTGCTCCGTTGGGTCGTGCTCGATGTCGAACAGACAGCCATCAGAACATGCAGAAGCCGTGGCCTCTTCGGAGCTTCCGTTTGGGAAGCGTGGGCCTTGCCAAAAGCTCGGCGCGCTCGCAGCAGTGATGAGCTTCCAATCACCTGAGATGAGGCATGTACTGCCCACGGGGACGATGGAGCGCGGCGAGCGTGCAGCTGCTCCCATCAGGTAAGGCCACACATTAAGTGAATCTACCGGCGGCAGACCCGCAGCTGCTGCGCGGTCATCAAAGACCTCGACACCTGCAAGACTGCATAGGGTTCCGTACCAGTCTGCTATGTGTATGATGCCGCTTTTGCTCGTGCCGCGCATCTCTTGTGGAATTGCACCCCCAGAAACAAAGGCGGCTACCCGAATTCCACCCTCAAACTGGCTGTACTTTCCACCGCGGAGTGGCCAGTTGTTTGCTGCGTTCTCTGCCAGTCTCACCGGCCCACCATTGTCGGAAGAAAATATCATGAGCGTGTTGTCCCACATGCCCTTTGTTTTCAAAGCACCAGTGATATTCCCCACAACTTCATCCATTAGCATGACCATTGCAGCATGCTGCTGCCGGCACTTGTACTCCAGTTTCAAATTCGATGGATCAATAGGATGCTCGCTCTGAACTGTTTGCTGACGGCATTGGTCCTCGTCGTCGGACATCCAACTAAATATGTTGTAGTACTGCTCTGGAACCTGCAGCGGGCAATGAGCCACATGCGGCGCATAGAACAAGAAGAGCGGAACAGCCGGATCGTGTTGCTGAATCACGGATAGCATCTCAGTCTGATAGAGAAATTCGGAATATCCACTGCCATTCACATCACGTGCTCCGCGGTTGGTACGCCAGAAATCTATGATGGAGGGGTCTGACTCGCAGCAAGTCTGCATGTTGCCTTGATTGTAGAAGTCGTTCTTGTGTGAAAAGTAGTGTAGGCTGGTGTCGTAGCCTCGACCATGGGGTGAGTGACGTGGGGTTGACATCCCTGCATCCCATTTACCAGCAAAGTGGGTTTTGTATCCTGCGGACTTCATCTTCTCCGCCACTCCTGTCATGTTGTATGGGATGCCAGTGTCATCATCACAAACATCGCCCAAACGGGTGTTAATGTGGACAGGCAGCCTTCCCGACTGAACTGACGTCCGTGTTGGCGTGCACATAGGGTGCACATAGTGCCGGGCAAGATGGATTCCGGATGCGGCGAGACTATTCAAATTCGGAGTCACAACTTCTGGATTGGGCTGCTCCCGATGAAATCCCACGTCTGCCCAGCCCAAATCGTCAACTAACACGAACCAGATGTGCGGCTTCGAATTTCCTTCTGCCTGCCACGCAAGCAATGCAGGCAAGAATGAACGCAGCTTGGCTGCCATGAATAAATTAAATGGGTGGACGACCTCGTGCCCAAATAGGCGCAACAGCTGCTGCAATCTACAACTACGCTGTACTGTGCCCCCAAGCTTGAACAAAACGACAACTCCGCACTGAGAGCATGTGGGTACCCTGTCGATCCCTAAACCCAAGAACCCAAGCCCAGCGCGAGCCTCGTCTGCGGTGCGAGGAAGGGGTGAAGCCAAGGAAAACTGAGCATTGCACTCGGGACACCCACTCAACGCTGCCAAAACACTGCGTCCACGAATGCAAAGCGCTTACAGTGCACTGAACGGACACGGAATTGTGCCAAGCGCTGCCAAGTGGCCAGAACTCCGAGGACGGCAGCGGGAGCTGCTCTCGGCCCGGAGCCGGAGCCTGTGGAGCTGAGACATTCGAAATCTTCGCAAAAAATGGCGATCCTCCACTGCACCACCACCGCCACGCTCCAGCTCCGTCGCTTTCCTGCGGATCGCCTGGCCTGGCCGCGAACTCATGAGTCGAGGGGCTCATGGCGATGTGGCCGATGCGATTTCGCTGACTGTCTGACTAGACTATGGCTGCTATGGCTGGCTCTTGTGCTGCGCTGCTGCACCATGTGTTCATGTAACTGCGGCGTCACAAAGGCGCTCATTGTTGCCACAAGCCAAACGGCTGTCGAAGCAGGTAGCGCATGATCTGATGTGCAACGCCTCACGCTTCGCTCACGGACTTGCAGCAGCGTGTTTGAGCTGAGTCAGGCCGTCTTCCAATGCACCTTGCTTCCGTCCAGCGCTGCACGGTGACAGGATGCATTGCGCCGTATACACATCCCCTCGAGCAGAATGCCGGCCGACCTCTCTGGGTCGAGGATTGCGGCCTTTTTGCACGTGCAAAGCTGACCTGGATCCACAAAAGCACGGCTCTTGAGAGGACCCGGTTTGTCTGAAGCTTCGTCGGAAGCGACTCGGCGCCACGCAGCTTGTCTTGACCTGCCAGGACATGGAATCATGTCACTTCCTGTCCTGCAATGCAAACCTGCCTTGTGAAGCGTGGCTGTTTTGACACCGGCGTCACATGCTGTCTCTCCGCCTGGCGCAGGAAAGCACGCTGGAAGTCAACAGGAATCTCAGTTTCGCTCAGCAATTATTGTTCTAGCGAGCACATGAGTGATTGAGGTGGAGTCAAGTAGAGTCGAGTGGAGTCGAGAGGAGGGAGGGAGAGAGAGGGAGAGAGAGAGAAAGAGACAGCGAGAGACAGTGAGACACAGCGAGAGAGAGAGAGAGACGGAGACAGAGAGAGAGAGAGAGAAAGAGAGAGACACAGAGAGACAGACAGACAGCCAGCCAGCCAGCCAGGCAGCAGGCAGGCAGGCAGACAGACAGACAGACAGAGAGACAGACAGAGAGATAGACAGAGAGATAGACAGAGAGACAGACAAAGAGACGGAGAGACAGACAGAGACGGAGAGAGGGTTGTCATTGCTCGCCTCTGTTTCATGCAGTGATATTGTGCGTTTCCTTGTTGCTCCCACTACCAGCGTGCGAATTACCATCGCTTGCTGGAAGAAGGCGACGGACAACACAACCCCTATGCCGAAGCCTTTTTGCAGTTGCATGGCTGCAGCTGCACTGTCCGGGGCTTCAGGTTGCATCTGGGGTTCGGCTTGGGCGAGCGGACCCTGTTAGGCCTGGTACTCGGCCCAGCGACACCGGGACAGTGTCTCGCGCTCCTTCGCAAGAGCCGTGTGAAGCTCGTCACAGGGGGATTCTAGTCTCGCCTGGTTCTTCGCTTCAAGCACGCGCGAACCAACATCACAAGCCCGAACCTTACCCAAATGCGACAGGTGGCTCACGACCCCAGGAGCAGCTAAGGGAGCCACATCTTGTCTTCGAACAACCATGTCCAGCCTGCTTGGCCCAAAATCTTTGCACTTTGCCCAAGGCTGGACTGCAGAGACCTGCCTTGGGGTTGGTTGCATCTCCGGGCGTTGCCAGAAGTGCTTGCCCTGGCTATGCAGAGCTGCCTTGCAGAGTTCTGCCTGCGCCCCAGGTCGCCTCGTCTTTGGAGGGAGTAAAAAAGCGATGAGCGGAAGGTCGCAGAGGGAAGAATTGCAGACCTTGCCAAGTAAAGGACAGGTTCAAAACTCGTGCCGGAACCCTGAAAGCTGGCCTGGCTTTTTCTTTCGGTGCCAGCTTTTACCTTTCGGGCTGAAAGCCGTGTCCTGCTTTCTTCCAGTCGCACGATGCTTCAGAGGCGGTCTGCACATTCCGCACCCGGACCGTCAACTGGAGTTTCCAGTCTCCGTCGCTAATTCCAGGTGTGCCCGACCTCAGTCGAATTCAATTGAGACGGATCCGGACGAACCAGCGCCATTTTCGAGTGCGCCAAGGCGCCGCGGAGCGTATTCCTCGTGGATATCGTCAAGCCGGTTTTGGCACCACGCCAGGGCCTTGATGGCTACGGTTTCAGGGGCTCTATGCCGGCAGACCGTGAATGCAAGCCAGATTCAACCGAGACAACTTGAGCCCATCTAAACCCTTCAGAACACTCTTGCATTGAGTGAGGCTGGAGATGATGACCCCAGCACCCTTTTCTTAGTTCCGCGCTTCTGCCGCCGTGGTGAGGTGGAGGCCAAGGCCTGCAAGCTTGGGAGTGTATGCTCAGACGCCCGTGCAGTTCTTCACCGACCAAGTGCACCGAGGTGTTTACAGGTTTCTACACTCACTTCGCTTGCACTTCGCCGACCTGCTTCTAATTCTATAATTCTAGTATTGTCTAAGACCATCCGACCCAGGAAAGCAGGGCTGCCGTTTCTGCGCTAAGATCAGCTGCAAGCCTTGATCCGTCCAACGAGCCTTAAGGGGCCGTGAAGGCAAAGAGACCTCGAAGACCTGACTCGATCGTTCGAACGACGCTTCAGAGGCCTCGGCCTCACCTTCATTTTCAGAGCCCGAGCCCCTCTCTTCATGGTCTCTCTCTTCCATCAACACGACACGCGCAACGTCGTCGCTCACTTGCAGGTCGACGTTAGCTCTCTGGGCTGTGCTCAGGACAGTTCTCAGAAGCAGCTTGGAAGAGCTCCGGGAGATTCCGCAAACCCAGCCAGGGAGATCTCGCACTCGCAACACGTACAGCAAAGTCTCTCCCAACTGGTACTCTTCGCATTGCCACCCATCACTCAAGCCCAGTCGGTCCAGTCGGCTGAGGGATGCCACAACTGCATAAGCACCAGGTCTCAGCACCCTTCGGTACTCCGAAAGCAGTGCGCTGCACGCGCTTGGCTGGTTATGGCCTAAGAGCTCGTCGGACGCGATGTGGGCCAATAGACCCTTGTCGATCAAACAATCAAAGCTGTTCCTCCAAGCGTTGGGCATGGATGCCGCGTCGCCGTGATGCCACTGCACCTCCGGCTGAACTCGACTCATCCAATCTATTGCTGTCCGGGACGCATCCATGCCTGTCACCCGAGCCCCTTCCGCGAGCAAGGCAGGCAAATCTGATGTTCCCGTGCCAACGACCAAAACATCACCTTCCAAAGGTAGCCTCTGCACCAACAGGAACTCCTTCAGCTGTTCAGGGGAACAGTAGCAATCCTCTGAAGAAAGTTTGCCCTTTCTGGCCAAGCTTCGCGCATAGTACTTTTCCCAATAATCAGCCATTGAAAGCAGCCAAACTAGCTAAATCCAGCCAGACTCTCCCATGCAAGACGGCGAGAACTTGATTGCCCTCACAGGTCATTTGCTACCTGCTCACACTTGCTGCAATGAAGGGTACGAACAGAATGTTGACAACCTGAGCCGAAAATGCTTCTGTGAGTCGAACGATGTCGCATGTTGTGGGCCCCCATGGTCACCGCTGCGTACGCCGGCGTGGTGGCCTTCCTGAATCTGGCTCTGGGTCCAGCCATTCCTGCAGCGCTCGAGTTGTGACTCGACTCTGTGGAACAGTGAATCTATCGTTTGCTTGTCTGAGACGCCACAGCTACGCATATCCAGGATCTATGGACGGCTTCATGCCATGGTCAGATCTTGGATTCCTAAAACACATTCGACTGCCATAAGCCTGATTAATGATGCGTGCCTCAGATCATTGTGCAACAACAACGCTCCGAGTGCCACACATCAACTGCTGCAACCGTTCAACTCTGCCTTGCTTCGTCTGTGGGCTGAACGCATCGCAGGCAAACGTCCAGGCAAACTACCGCGAAAACGGCGAGCATTAAACCGAAGAGGTTTGTGCAGTCTGCACACCTCGCCAGTTGTGCAACTGGGCCGCGTGCGATCCAATGCACCAGCTGAAACTTTTAGCAACAGCTCATGGTGACGGCCATACAGATCCTGCAACCGTCTCTGTGTTTGCCGCCACCACTGGTTTGCTGCATTCTGGTTTGATATCTAGGCTGGCGGCAATCTTCGACAAATGTACAGTACCTGCAAATGTCCTCCTCGGCGTCTGCCATACTCTCCATCAGGATCCACACCCTGTCGGCATGAAATGTCGACGGTCATCTGGCCACAGCACGCAGCACGAGCGCCCAGCTTCTTGCCACCAAGACCAACCTCTGCAAACAGCCTGGCACTGTCTTTGCATTTCTTCAGTGGTGCTTTGCTTGCGGCCAACCTCTGCATATGCCGGACATCTTCACACCCGTTCTCGATGACCTTCACGCACCACGTTGTTCGGATGCGGGGGCTTCAAAGATGTCACAGATCTTTGGAATTGAGAATGCTACATCCATGATGTCGGCGTCAACGTCCAAGTTCGGAACGCCGGTAGCAGACCTCACCTCGCAAACTTGAGAGCAGAGCGGAGGAAGGGTGGGTGAGGGAAGTCGCAGCTGTTGGCAAGCGAAATTGATTGATTGATGCAGTGCTCCGTGTATACTGTGTTGCGAACTGGCTCATAAAAACTTAAACCTAAGCCGGCGCTGAACGACGAATGGCAAAGCTCTTGCCGCAATGCAAAACACGAAAGCTCTGAAACGTGTGTTTACCCTCAGGTGTCTTTCTTTACTTAGTGCTTTCTTTCTTTCTGTATGTCTTTATTTCATTTGTACATGTCTTGCTTTAGCTATTTCTTTTGTTCTGTCCTTGGTTCTGTTTTGCATCCTTCTTTCTTTATTTCGTGCTGTATTTCTTTGTTTCATTAACTATTTAGGTCGTTCGTTTTGTGTTTCTTGGTTCGTTCAGTATTTCTTGAATTCATTCTGCCTGTCTTTCTGTGATTTGCTTGTGGTTATTTATGTGTGTCTCTCGTTCGTTCGTTCGTTCGTTCGTTCCTTCGTTCCTTAGTTCGTTATATCGGTCTTCAGTTCTCTGTTCATTGCTTTATTTCAGTTCTTGTGTAGTCGCTCGCTGGCTTGCTTGCAAGGCATTTACGAGGTCAGCTACAACACCCTCCCGCCCGGCGCACAGCGGTGCGCCTTGAGTCCGAGTCCGGTCTTGGTGACACTTGGGCCCCCGACCTCCGGACTGTCGTCTTTCTTTCGCCAGCGCTGGGGTGGGGAGTGTCGTGTTTTGTTTTTGCTCAAGGGCAAGAGCTGCGAGCAGCCCATCTAAGATTTGTTGGGATGGGCTGTGCTGTAGAATGTCTCCCCGTGCGGGGGTCTGTATGCTAGCAAAAGTTGGTGCCCCAAGTGTTCACGACACAATTGTACCACAACAGCAAACACCCAAAGGAACCCAATCACAGGAGAACAACACAAGGGAAGTGTTCCCCGGACTCAGGGCAGCTGGTTTGTGCTGTGAAGGAAAAGCGTGCCTGAATTATCAGCCCTCCACTCTTATGTTGGTTTGGGCACTTATGTTCTTAACGAAGTGCAAACCAAGAAACCCTCATCAGCGAATTCAAGACGGCTCCCTGTTTTTTTCAAGCGTGTGCCTTTAACAACGAGTGGCAGTGGATCGAATTGTACGCGGACGGAGCTTTGCTCCACAAGGCTGCTTCACTTCTGACTGGTTCCACTAGTTCGCAAAGAAAGAGTTGTACTCCTCTTAATTAGTCTTAATTCCTGCCACCGTTTTTGGTTTTGTCCATCTGGTCCATCTGTGTCTCTGTCTTCATCAACTTCCACGCAAGTCCTTCTCGAGGACGTGCGCCCCCATCTTGCCCAGAACGCTGTTTTGGTGACTCGCTGGGCTCAGCTGGTCGCATATAGTGCCAGGTACCCAGCGTCGTAGTTGTGGCATCGCTTTTGGTGCCCCGCTTCCTGTCCGGGTGCCCACGTGAGGTTCGGGCGGCTTCTCGAAGTGGTAAGTCTGTTCGTGGTGGTCCACGGCTCGCTCTCACGTTCGTGGATAACCATCTCCTCTGCCGGTTGTGTGTCCCCTCGAAGATGCACTTGCGCTGCTGGAAAACGCGATGCGGCTCCCACCCTCCTTGGGTCAACGCCTCGGAAGGCGGTGCCTCCCTGGCCTCGTCGCTTGTTCCCTTTGGTGGTGTCCTCTTTTTGGGCAACCTTCGGGGTTTGGTACTCCACTGTTTCGGCTTTTGTTGCCTTGTTTTGATTCTTCTTCTCCCTCCCCTTGTGCTCCTTCTTCAGACCTTTAGTGTAGTTGGTGTTTTCGTAGTTCATGATGTCCAAGAAAACAAGGTCTTTGGCCACCTCTTCGCTACTCATCTCGTCACTTGCCTGCTGCCCCGTTTGCGGCCGGTGGCTCAGCATCTCTGTTGGGGTAGTTCCGCGTGCCCCGGCGTCGTGGGCGGACTTGTCCCTGGTCGCGGTTCTTGGGGTGGTCCTCGTCCTTGCCGGTATGCGTAAATGGCAACGGGTTCGAGAATGGCTTTGGCCCCACTGTCCCACGAGTTTGCCCTGCCACGAGCCGAGCTGTTGTGTAGGACACGAGCGGTCGCCATCCTGTCATGGCCACAGTGTTTGCCAGCTTTTCCTTTGTGCCCTCCAACGATGCATCTGGGGCAAACGCATTGGCCTTCTTCTGTCAAGGGCTTTCGTGCCCGCTCCACCTTCTTTCGTGGTGGGCCAGCCTTTCCTCCGTAGGTGTACTTTTTCTTCTTCTAGGTGTCCCTGCCAATATCACGATCATTCCCTCCTTGGTCTCCCCCTCCCATTCATGTGTACTTTGTCGTCTGTGCCCGACCTCTCTCTCTCTCGTCTTTCGTTCTTTCTTTCTTTCTCTCTCTCCTCCTTTCCGTCGTTCTCTTTTGCTTTGCTTTGCTCGGGGTATGGGCCGTAGGCAGTCCCTACGACCCGCGCAGTCCGCGCGACCCCATCCCCTCATTTGGAAAGGTGGGCTTGGCTGTACTGGAACTGAAAAAAGACGGCTGTTTCTCCGAGTCTCTAGTCCCCGTTAGGGGCTTGTTTGCTAGCATCGGTAGAAATGAAAAGAGTTTGACACGGCTTCAGGAGGGAAAAACATGCTTTAAAATATTTCCGGCCCCGCAGTCCTTATGCCTGCTGCGGGCACGCCACATATAGGGTACGAGGAAAAGGTATTGGGTGCCCTCCTGCGAACCTGAATTAGGAACTGAAAGTTAGCTGCAAAGGCACTCAGGCTACAGCGTCACATGAGTCGATTTTTGGGCGGTACTCGGCTCCAGATTTTCCGGGCACTTGCAAAACTTGGTAGCCTCGGTGTCACCCTCGTCGCTTGGCAGTCTTGTCCATCTTGATAGCTGCTTTCATAACCCTTTGTGCCAGTCCTCCTTGCGGGTCCCCGTCCTGCCTTCTGGTGCTCGCCATGGTGGGCAGGCCGGTTCAGCAGGTTTGGTGTCCTCTGAAACCCATCCCTTGGTCTCCGAGTTCTGGTCCCCCGAGCCTTGCTTGGTCTCTGGTTGTGGCTGAAGTCGGGTGGCGTCGATGCCCATGATGTTCCAAAACGCATCATCCGATTCTTGTTCTCCGGTCATGCGGGCTAGCCGGGAGATCTCCTCTTGGGTCAGCTCGCCTCCTCTCCTTGGTCCACTGCCCCCGTGCACTTGTAGAAGAAGGCGACGAGGAGCGTGTCGCAACTGTACTGGTAGTTGGGGAAGCCGAAGAAGAGGAGAACAGCTGTTTCTTCTCAGCTCGTTTAATTGGCTTGGTGCTCGGCCGCTTCGCCCTTGACTTCGACTTTGTTGTCGCGTGTCGCGTCCTCCTGCGTCTCGAGGTAGCGAGCTTCTTTCGTCTCTTGGTGTCCATGGTGCTGGTCCCTTCCAACTCTTGTTGGAGGTCGCTTGCTGTCTTTCCTGGTTCCCGGAGAGCTGTTCCCCTTCTGCAAGGAGCTGCCTAGCTGCTGCCCCTCGGGCCGTGCTCCCATGCAACTCGCAGTCAG
Source organism: Symbiodinium sp. clade A Y106 (assembly GCA_003297005.1). Classification (NCBI taxonomy): domain Eukaryota; class Dinophyceae; order Suessiales; family Symbiodiniaceae; genus Symbiodinium; species Symbiodinium sp. clade A. The sequence continues at coordinate 79,639 of BGNK01000418.1, forward strand.
GTGCAAGTCTGTCGTGTGCCCAGTGCTCCCATCATGTAACGAGGCATCTTCGGACTCCGTCCACGATAAGCGGCTGAGTTGACTTTGCCCTGCTTGGTTGGTGTTGCAGGCCTTTTTTTGCCGGCGGGTCCTCCGCGGCTGAGTTGGTACTCTCACGCCCATCATAGTTCGTGGATCTCCGTCTCGGTGTCCCTGCCAATAGCACGATCTTTGCACTCTCGGTGTACCTGTCCTTTACGTCTGCGTGGGAGTGGTTCTCGAGCAGCGACTCTGCGTTGGCCATTGGGCACTGGTCCAAGTAATTCTCTGCCGTGTGTCTTCACTACCGAGTCCACTGTGAGGAAGCTGGCTGCCCTTCCCTATTGGTGGGCCACCCCTGCCAAAGACAAGGGGCCACGGTCAAGGAGGGTTTTTAGCGCTTGGCTAAACAAGGGCCTCTGAAGCTAAATGTTGCGACGCATGGCCTCAAGCCAACCCCGCTCAAGAAAACGTCCACCCCGGGCCTGGAAAGACGTTCTTCAGCCCCAAAAGCTGTTGCCGAGTGCACCTCGAAAGGCGGCGGATGACTTGAGCCAAAATGGCACTTTCATTCTCGCTCCTTCTTTCTTTCGCTCTTTCCTTCTGCTTTCTCTGGCTCCGTCTTTGTTTCTGTCGCTGTGTGTGTGTGTGTGTTTCTTTCCTCCTCTCCTCCCTCCTCCGAAAAACAGCCCCCTTCACGCTCCTACACACTCGTCCATGCTTGTGCTTGTCAGCGAGTCGGAAAAGACGCCTGCGGTAGACGTGAAACAGTCTTGGGCAATGCTGTGCCTGCAGTGCAGATGTTTGCTGAGCCTATGCCGAGGGCCTCTGGAGTCTCGTTTGACGCAAAGCAAATCTGTAGACAACTCCCTACGACCAACACGGTATGACCAACGACATGACTCTTGCAGTCCAGCGCATGAGTCTCTAGCCAGTTTGAGTAGCTCCACGGCTGGCAGATCAGAGACCGAAATCCTTCAAAGCCCCGCGTCTGGACTCATCTGCAAGTTCTAGAATCACGTCAGCAGGTCCTCATTTCGGTTCTGAAGCGCTGCGGCAGCCATTCTGATATGGCGTCCGCTTCCTCTGCCATCTCCACGATGGCATCGAATCCTTCGCTGCTTGGTGTAATTAATGCCAATGTTATAAAAGGATCAAATTGCGAAGGGACCAATGCAATATCGAGTTGACTGACATTGAATTGAGGAACCGCTTCTCGAGAGTAGATCGGCCAACAGCCTTAAAGAAGCCAAGGATGCAGAGGAGAAGCAGATGACATCTTGGCCACTAGCAGTCACTCAATGAAACTTTGGGGCTGTCTGAACATTTTTGCATATCATCATCACCATCTCACCCTCTCTCTCATTGATCCATGCCGACCTGAGTGTCTTGCCGCTGGTGCTGCGGTGGCTGTGAAGGCTCACATGGCTGCGCGCTTCTGCGCAGCCACCTTAAGGCGCGAAAGCGAAGTGAAGCATCGGACCTAATCGTCCGGGACATGTTGAGCTGCTGAGGGCTGAGCGTCCAAAGGCGATACGCCTCTCGTGACGTAAGCTCGGGTGGCTCCAGGCGGCAGCGAGCTCGCTCTTGCTCCCAGTGACCACGATGAACTTAGAGAACCGACGCGACGGCTGTTGGCATCGGCTAAGTTTTGGGTGGGTCTACATTTGCGCACAGAACCACAAAGCACTCTGTCAAATACGGTACTGGTGAGAGCATGCTCTCTTGCACTCATAGAAGCAGCTGCGACAATACTGAACGAACTGGGACCGACACATTTCGAAAACATGGCGCAGTGAGGTAATTAATGTTGGCTTATTCGCGCTTCTCTTTCTGTTTGAGGTGCCCTCCATCAGTCCTGTACTCACGACCTAGCTTATTGTCACGAGCCCGCGCAGCTGCGGTCAACACATGTCAACACCACCTCCATCGCCACACCACGACAGACGAAGGGACCAGAATGACTTTCCAAAGCCTATGAGCTAGCGGCCATTCTTTTCTCCACTGGCCAGACCTGGATGTCTTGAGTGGGGATGTCCCTCTTCGTTAGGCAGCAGCCCCTTACAAACTCGTGATTCCAGGCTCCAGGAACGAGCAACGAGCAACCTGCGGCCAGATGCAGGGGCTCTGGAGGTGGGCCGCTACGCATCGCGACGCCTTCGGCCCAGGACTTAAGGAGCTCTTCTAGGATTCCACTTGTAGGATGTTCCTTTCATTCTTGTCCTAGCCCTTGGACCATGGACCAATGGAGGGCTGAGCTTGGCTCCTAGCGCTTGCTGTGCCAAGCACAACAGCAAGCGCCATGCCCTCGGGATAGTGTAGCTGAAGTTATCTTTCGCGAGCGAAAGAGAGCCGACAAGCAGAGCCGGCTGTGCCGGGTCCTGGAAGGCCCCCGGAGAAGGATTACCCAGGCTTCAAAGGGCCTCCAGCTTCCATAGCAAACGCCATCACAGTCTCCGAAGCTCTCAGCTTGCAGAGCCACTTCTTGACACACAAAGACTTCGTACAGGGCAAAGGCCGGCTAGAAAGAGCTTCAGGTCCAGTGTGGCACATTTAAGATTGCCTGGACGGGTGCCACGGCAAAGGAGTCCAAGACTCGAAATGTCCAGAACCTTCGCGCACGACTGCGCGTCTGACAACCAACCGCTCATGGGGAGGGCGTGCTTTGGGGCAGGTCTCTATAGAAACGGTCTGAAAGCTTGATTCATTCACATACAGGAAATACAGGAAAGCAACACTCCCCGACTGCAGGAACTGGACACAGAGAAAAATTCGACATGGCGGAGTTTGAAGCCATCCGCTCTCGGCCCAGCATTGGGGCCGAAGTCGTAAGCACCTCTTCCTGGTAGGGGAGCTTTAGGTAGCTGATACCTGGTTGATTTTTTTCCAGATCTCGGATCAGATTGAGGCGCCTTGATCTCAAATCTTTCGGATTCCCATGGTGTCGAGAGCGCTCCACTCGAGGAATCCGGAAGTCTTTCTTCAACTCGGGCCGTGTGTACAGTAGTAGCTATGCAGGCTATGCAAAGGGATTCACGGGCCGCATGACCACATGGTGTGGCGCGTGGGCGAATTCGCACGTGTCGCTTCAAACGCTTCACAGCTCGGGAACCGCAGGTCCGACTCTGGCACAGGGAAGATGTGTGCCAAGCAATCCCCGTGGCTCTAGGATTTGCAAGTCACCCAAGTGTCGGCGACATGATGGCACTTCATGGCACTTCCATACCACGGCCTATGCTTTGCTGAGCAACTTGCAATGGTGGGCTGGCTGCCCTGACGGGGCTTTTGTGACAAGCGATACACCGTTCCTTATGTGTCTTGCGACTGCGAGGACTGTGAGGATGGTCGTCGCGGCATGACACCTCGCCTGGCGAGAGTAACAAGTCTCATTTCACCCAGATTGGAGGCGGGAAGGGCAGGCCTGTATGTACTGGTACTGCAGTCTGAATCTTCAGGCCCACTGGGTGCGCTGAGAGACAGCTGCCCGGAACCCGAGGAGCGGGTCGGCGGCACAAATGAGTAATCCCAACCACTCACCTCAGATAGCACATTGCACTGTTGCAGCATGCTGCAGCACGCTGCAGCACGTAGTATTCGCACATTTCAGGTGGATTCGAGGTGATGACCCCGCGCTCCGAGCTACCGTTCTGCCCGCGTGCATACCTCGCAGCTCAGCTGCAACGACAGCCGGAGTACGAGTACATCAGAGAGACACAGACGGGCCTTCCACGCCAACCGCGTTCTGCCCGGGCGAAGGGACTTTCCGGAGCTCGTCCGGCCAAACCCAACGGGCCATTCCTGTTCGCCAGTTCGCTCCTAGGGTTCAACGGCTGATCCACCGCGCCTGTTCCAGGAAGCTGGCTCATCCAATGGATGCGCGTCTGGGGGCAGCACCTGCTGGAGGAAGCAAACGACAGATCTCTCAAGAAAAATGCCCTGCCATTGCCTCCCGGCGCATTAGCTGGGCGAAGTCGACATCAGCAAAGAACACATGACCCTGCAAGACCACAAAGTTCCACAAAGTCAAAGGAGCCAAAGAAGTACGGTAGAAGCGCCTTCACGTCACTGGTGTGGTGTGCACCGATTCGCTTGGCTGGCTCTCGCTCCATGGTTGCCTGGCCAAGGCGGGAGAAATATCTTTCTCGCCCCCCCTGCCCTGCCTCTGCAAACCTGCAAACTCAAGTCGTCAGCTATACCTCAATGAAGGAGCGTCCTATGCGCGACACATAGAGTGGCACCTGCACACGGAACAGAACACATTGCTTCATGATGCATCATGTGCGAGCGACATCGACAAGGGCCTCTAGATGAGCATGCTTGATGTTTGTAAAGAGGGTCTCCCTGTCGTGGTGATAAAACCTTCGGCACAAGGATGTGGCAGGATGTGAAGGCTGTCAAGCAATCTTGAGCACTCGACGGCGGGAGGCCGGTCAACATATCGTACAACAACACACCCAGATTGTAGATGTCGACTGTATGGTTGTGGCCTTCGACATCAGTAGATAATGCTGGCACATGAAGCACTAGAAAAAGACCGGACCGGGCCTTTCCGCAGGAGAATCTCGGGAGCCAGAAAGGCGACGGAGCCACAAAAGGACTTTGTACCCCGCTGGCCGACACCTTCCTCCGAGCAGCCAGCGTGAGACCGCAAAAGTCTGGAAGTTTCGTCATGGGATTTCATAGCAATACCGACAGAGATCGGTGCGCCGGGCATGCGCAACACACCGGCAGAATCACCCCAAAACACTGGACATTTCACTGCCTGATAGCAGTAGTTCGCCCATCTGTCTACAGGATTGACACTGTTGTCGCTAACATTCTGCTTAGAACCTGGAGATCGACTCGCAATCTGCCTTCGAGAGCCCGAAGTCCGTCAGTAGAGCATGGTGCGCCTCATCGATGACCACGTTGTCCTCCGGTGATGTGAACTGTGGAACCGCCGGGCGTGCTGGGCAAGGGCAGGCGTGCCGGCTTCAGGTCGCGGAAAACGGTATGCCTTGCAAGGAAAGAGATAAAGGCTAAAGTGCTAAAGGCCTTACTTCCGCGAAGGACCCCCTGCCTCTCATGCAAGTGGATCAAGGCGAGAAGAATTTCAGCCTGGAATTCCCGGGAGTTCGAGGAAGGCTTGGAGTGGCCGAGGCATCAGGCATACCAAGCCCGCGACTGTGTAGACCCTTGACAAATCTTCGCATAGCCGCTTCTCCCGAGTGATCAGGTGCCTCACAGCGCCGCAAGGCGCCCCAATGGCCCAAGCCCCGAAACCTTGCTACAGATCTCAAACAGTGCTGGGTGTCTGGCTGCAGGTTCCCTCGGGGACAGTACTGGAGCACCAGCACAAGGTGGCTAGGAGTTTGGAATGCATAATGAAGTGAAACGATGTACGGATGGCGAATATAGGCGAGAATGTTCCTCTCGGTCACTGCATATCGAAGAAGGTTGCTGCTCATTATACGGCTCTTCTGCAGCACCTTCATGGCATAGGCTTTTCCGGTTCGCTTATGCTTGACCTGGAAAACTTCTCCGAATGATCCTCGACCGAGGAGGTTGACTAGCTCGAAAGAGTTGGGACCAACCTTCTCCACTCTCGAGCTTCCTTGCCGCATACGAGCAAAGGGTGTCCGGATCTTGGGGGTGCTTGTTCCGCTGCTGGCTGACGGAGATCGTCCGGGCGAGTCTTTCGGCGAAGCTGCCTTGAAAGACTTCGCACTAAACGTCCTGCCGTCCTTCTCGCGCTCGGAGGCCTCGTCCAGTTGTCGTGTCAGCTGCATGAGACGGTGTACTGCGTCTGTGCGTGCGTTGCGGAGAAGCAAGCCATTCGCCAGCGGCGTGCGGTCCGCATAGCCGTCTGCACAGACTTGTTGAGAGCATCCCAGGAAAGCTGGGCCGCCGGGGCCGGGGCCCAGCTTGGGGCAGAGCAAGGAGGGCCCAGGCCCGGGCACGTCTGTAGCCTCGAAAGTGCTCAAAGAACTGCTTCCAGTTGCTGTGCTCGCCTCGCTGGAGGCGCTGTTCCGGCGGCTGCTATTGCACCGCTCTGGGCCGGAGCACCGCTCCGCTTCAAAGTCCCGGAAGATGCACAGCGTTTGGAGGTCTGATGCCGCCTCGACCGGTCTTTGACCCGATGCGTTGCGAACACCAACTTGGCCGACTTGGCCCTCCTCATGACCATCCTGGTCACGCTCATGCTGAAGCAAGATCTTCACAACCTCGGTGTGACCGTTTGCGGCAGCATAGTGCAAGGCCAACTGCTTGTCCTCTGTCTTAGACATCGCATCTGCTCTCGCCTCCAGAAGCAATTCGACCATCTCGGAACTTCCATAGGCTGAGGCCACATGCAATGGAGTCAAGTGGGTCTTCCTGCTGCAGAAATTCACGTCAGCACCCTGCGAAAGCAGAGCCTCCACTGCTTCGACCACTCCTGAAGCCACAGCCAAGTGCAGAGGCCCCCTGCCCGAAGAGGCACCTGACTTGCAATGAGAATGAACAGCAGCTGGCGGGCCCCCGTCGCTGGGATGCGTCAGCTCGTGGATGATCCAGGTGTTGCCTTCAGCTGCAGCTTGCAGCAAACGCTCGTCCTCCAAGGATGCCAAGCGTAAAATTTCGAGTACCGCTACCTGCTCAGTTTCGGCACGAGGCACCTTGCGCCTCTTCTCGGACCTGAGAACAGAGTGCCGGAGTGGAGGCAAAGCACAAAGTCAAAAGCCGCCAGCCGCCAGGCCGCTAGGCTCCGCGCCACCACTGCCGCCAGTGCTTGGATTTGCGCAGCCGACTTGGTTCGGAGGGAAAGCCGACCTTGGCCCCCGAAAGAGGCCATGGCCCATATTGCGAATGTTTTCAGGCCGTGTGGCAAAGCTTTGCGTCAAGTTGTCCAGGGCAAAGGGTCGAACCTGAAAGCTGCATAGATGTGCTGCCCTCGTGAGCTGGTCGGCAGGCCTCGCCGGTGTCCAGGTTCCGCAGCTGACAAGAATTTGTGAGATTGGGGGCCGTCGACGAGGGATCCTGCGCCGCTTAGCTTCAAAGCCATGCAAGCCTGCGCAGCATCGGCTGCTTGAAGTCGGATCCCGACCTCGAAGACTGTCTCGAAAGGCTCTTCAGCCAGGCTCCTTCACGCTGTGCACACCCATACCAAACACAAACAGGAACTCGCCTCGAGATTGACAAGTTCTGGATGTCAAATTTAGGGGGCTAGCCATGACCTGAATCTACGGAGGAAGATTTTCCGGAATAGGCGGGCTGAATGATCATCGAGGGTCGCCTGCTAAACCATTTTTTTGAGTTTTGCAGCGCGGTCAATGTAGGCTCGTTGTTCACTGGCCTCAAGAGCGTCTCGGCGGCGGAGGAGTCCTACACAGGCCACATGAATCAAAGAGACATGTCGAGTAAGAGCGGAAGGCTCCTTCTCTCTACGGAGGGCCGGGCCACCCGCATCCTCTCAAAGCGACACGCATACTGGCACCGTGGCACTGGCACGACACGCTGGCGCAGCGGCAAGAGCGAGCCTCGGGGCCTCCTGCCAGTGCGTCCAGTGCCTCCTCGGAGGCCACGGCAACAGGGACTCAGGGACTGGAGACGCAACGGCCATGGGCTTCCTCACGATCCACCGGATGCAATGGCAGAAGAGGCTTCTTGGCGGCCTCAGCCCACACCACTTCGTGGCAATGGCAAAGACATCACACGAGCCTCCATGTCGAACGGCGACCCTTGCCTTCCGGCTGGCTGGAGAACCACGGCTTGAAGCGGAAAATCAGGTGCTTAAGAATCCAGCCTATTCAGGTGAAATAGGTGATATGACTGAGGATGTAAAGTCGCTGAGGTTACCGGGTTTCATCACCTCCACCAGTTGAAGCCACTTCTGACTCGAACGATTAAATTTGCGACCGAGCTGAACTTCATCGAGTTCTGAGTGCGACAGGTTATGTCTTTTCAGCCTGGGTCTGTGCGTTTGGCCCTCCGCACGCACAGGCCTTCTTGGCCTTTCCATTCGGCTTCCAAGTTCCTGGACTGATGATAGGTTCTGAGTTTTGCCGTGGCTTGCAGACCAGCCACGTAGTGTGAGTCAGCTCCCGCTTCATTTGCGACTCTCAAGACCGACGTCGTTGCGAAATGCTTTGCGTGTAAAGGTCCAGCCGTTCCCTTCGAAACGACGGGTCAGAAATTGGCCTGACCCAATGCCTTAAATCCGCAGAGGTCTATGCTGAGCCAGCCTTTGGCCTATTACACCGAAAGCCAGCTAACGACCTGCGTCCAGCTAAACCCCTCTACCCCCCTGTCTCGCTTCAGCCGGCCGCCTTTAGGGCTGAAGAGGCCTCGACACCGCCCCAGACTCCTCTTCTGTGGAAGCCTACTACGAGCTGTGTGAAGTCTTCACAACTGGAAAACAAACATAACAAGATGGTCAGATCTGTTGCAATTCACCGGCAGACCAAGTGCTTGTCAGACGAGACACATTTTCCGACAATCCCCGCCTCACAGGTATTGAGGCGCATCCCCCCGCCGCGTCTGCTTGTGACATGAGCTCTGCTTTGCAGGGTCTTCAAGCTGCAGTGGGCTTGGAACACGTCAACCGCTCTCGCGTGCCTCCCAGATTTGCACGTTGGGTATGTCTTGCTGAATGGGTAGGACCGTGTACCAAGAACTCAGACTTCGCCGGCTGCGGCAGTGCTTCGACGTACAAGAGACTCTCATGCGCTGGCAACACCCAGGACTGCAGACATGCTGTGGTAGCAGTAGCAGAGCGGCACTTTTATCTACCCTTGACAGTCAGGAGCTGCAACACCGCTTGTCCTCTTGACTTTGCTTGAACTCGGGCTGCTCTGGATCGAAAGTTCCTTTTGCTAGCTGCTTGCATGACGGCAGGAAATCTCTGTGACAGACTCAAAGGCCCTGTTCAGCAGTACCGATTGATTCCATCGCATCCCAGCAACAAGCGGCGATAAGCTGTTTGTCGCTCAATGTGACAAGTCGCTGTACACCGTCCTAGGCCTCCTACCCTGTGCTTTTAGTAGCATCTTTGGGGCCCATCAGCGACCCCCAGTCAGACCAGGTTTCTGCCGGGATTGCAAACAATCGCAACGTAACGCTTAGAATGCTCATCCTGTACTTGCAGCTGGTCGGCTTAATACACAAGAACCCATCGACAAAAGCGTATTGTGGCTTCTTCACGAAACCCAGATCCGGGCCCAAACGGCCAAGGTTCTGCAATTGAGAGTTCACGGCCCGCAACAGCAAGTGCCCTATGTCTACTGTAGCGACCTTTCTGCGGGACTAACAGAACCTCGAAAGTCAACAGATGCGGCTTTGCTCTTCTTCAAAGGAGAGCCAAAGCTTCAAGTGCAAGTTGACGCAGATGCACCGTGTGCCCTGCAGCTAAAACATGATCACTTGATCCTGGCATCCGTCGATGAGCTGTGCATCGCTGTGCGTGATCAGTTCCAATTTCAATGGCCGCAGCCTGGTAAAACGAATGCTCATGTATAATGCTCCTTTGTGTGGAAGGGCCAGGCCAAACTGACTGAGGGGCCGACTGGGAAAAAAGGCGATGTGTCGACGCGAAGTCCCTGATTTCTTGAACCCTCACGTCGGACATTCAAATGCCGCGTATCACCTTGGCCGAGTAGGGGAAGCAAGACCGCCAGCCACGCTGTACACGTTCACACCACAACAACATGAACCCTCCAATTCTGACCCTTTTTGGAGAATATCCCCAGCTACCAGTAGCGACCCATTTGCCCACCGTCTTCCTGCATCCAAGCAGCTTCTGAAGGTCTCGATGGCTAGACACATGTTCAAAAGTGAGAAAACCGCAGTCACGCGGTCTGCCCAAACAGAGCTTTGTTTGCGCTTGTCCCAAGCAACATTTGAAGCGAGACAAGAACTCGCAAAATCTGCCCGTGCCAAAGTCCTTCACCGAGTAGGTGTTGTCCGTCTTCGGTTGTGATTGGAATCTGGCTGAGTGCACGATGGACTTGCGGACGGGCGAAGAGCCGCCACAAGGAAGCCGCTCTTTGCAGCTAGCCGGGGCAAATGGCGCAAATTTTACTTCATACAGAAAAAACACTCACGTGCAGTAGCTCCAGTTGTTCTCATGAATGTAGTCTTCACTATATCCGCTACATCACAGATGTTGCACGTGCATTGCTTGGCATCGTGACCGATCAGCTTATGCTTCCTTTCTGAAGCATCAACTGACTGACACGACAGTCTGGCGGCCGAATTACAGCACGCATGTAGACATGATTCAGTGAAGGTGACGTAGCATGGATAAGTATCCAGCGCACCTTCGAATGTCTCTTGGTATCAAATGCATGGAGACAAGAGAGCCAGTACTGTCACCCGCTGGGAAGGTGTGCCATGTGGGTGGAGTATCAGCTGTGGCAAAGAGGGCTTGTGACAGGCCAGGCTCAGGACGATCCACCGCATGAAGGCTGTCACGCCCCACGAGACTCCGAAGAGACTGGCACGGCATGTGGTAAACAGTATCACACGTGTAAGTGGCTTTGATATCGTGTGATATTGACTTGTTTGTTATGTACGTGTGCGTATGTGTGGTTCGTGCGAGGGGTGGAGACAAGCCAAGAGTCAAACATTCGTAAACATTCAGCTCCATCGCTCGATTGCCGTGCGGAAGGCACTGAAGGTCGAATGTGGAATATGAGGAGTCAGCTTACATTGAGTATTTCATTGCAACACGGCCAAGCGACGAACATGTTCAGACAATACGGGCCGAGGATGTGCAGAATCGATGCTGGAAGGCACACTAGCTTTGGGCGAAGTAACGCCTGTTTCTGCACATCCATTCCGTGAGCGTGCATCGTCCGGAAAAGAGTGAGCTTGTCACAGGCTACACGTCCGTGCAGCTCCTCTTCAAGTGCTCCAAGAACGACTGCCTGCAAACGAATTCTTTACAGCCTGTGCTTGTGCATGGGCCCCGCGCGGTGGCTCCATGATCCAAGTCCGTTCGGACAAATGGAAAAATGAAAAACCTTCAAGACCCTTGCTACTCTCTCACAGCAAATGTTGCCCCAAGAAGGAACAGAAAGGAACAAATCTGCAAAGTGAGTAGCTGACGAGTGTTTTGTATGGCTGAGTCCAAGGCCCAGCGCCTTTGGATCCCAGTGTCAAGATCGCAAAAGCGATCAAGGGCAACATTGACGAAGTAGATGTGAGGAAGTCTCCAATGCCCAAATTCAGACGACAAGCAACAGTCCCAACATCTCAGTAGCTAGCAGTATGTTTGGCATACTTGGGTGGAAGACTAACCATGGCTGGGGTGTAATGTGCAATTGCCACGCACAACGTCAAGAAACGATGAAGCAATTGCCCGCCAGTCGTTGGGTCCTGAAACCACTGATCACTCAATTGAAGTTCGGTGTGCACTGTACGCAATGCGGCCACGTTCGTGCCGGTGGGTCAAGGATTGGAACACCTGCCACCAGTGTCTACCTGTTTTACAGCACCAAGGACGCCCTTGCCGCTCCTTCTTTGCAGACGGTCTGCGACGCGGCAAGCCTGGTCAGCTGCACGTGTGAGTGCTGCGAGTACGAGTTCTTCTTCTTTCTAATTGACGCTCAGAAACAAGCCCAGAAGCAGACCATGCCCTACACAGACACACACACACAGACACACACACACACACGGATGTTGGGTTGACACCACCACTGACATTTCTGGGGAGGATCTTGATGTCGAGGCTGGTTTACCTAGGTAACCTGAAAACTGACAGAGCATTGCAATACGAACTCACTCAGCTGCAAAATCACTCGGCTTGCCAGGTTTTTGGCTTGGCCTGGTTGCCATGTCGATAGCAGGTACGTCAAGAGAGCGTCCTCTCCTGATATCACATTCCAATGGTGCGGTCTTCGTTGGGCAATGCACACCAAAGGAATCATTGCCCCCCTGCTCCTATAGACACCAAAGACCCTTAGCTTAGTATCAGGGTGTACACACACACACCCCTCCGTAGAGGGGTATGTAAAGACTGTCCTGAAGGCAGGGAAGGAGAGAGAGAAAAGAGAGAGCGGGAAAAGAAAGCAAATGTTGACATGCAAGCACTGACAAACGCAAACTGTTGAAGCAGCGTCCTGGAATTTTTGTCTTCCTGTGCACACGTATTGACCTGTCTGTCTCGATTACAAATGCTGATATCCATCCTCATCATGAAGAAAGCACTTGTGCGGTCCATACCAACTGTGACGCTCCTCTTGATAGTGTGAATGACTGTGGTAGCAGCACCTGTTCTCACACCGCTCGCATCGATGACGACATCGGATTGGTCCGTCTGAGAATCGAAGTCTCCTGTTAAGAATATCCCAGATCTGCCACAATAGTTCAAGCAGTTGTGTGGTAGTAGCTTGACTGATCCTTGCACGGGTATCAGCCATCGTTGGCTGTCCATGGCTAATGTTTCAAGAGAAAGTCCTGCTTGTCTTGGTCAATTACTGCAGCACTGAACAACACAGTTCAAACATGAGGCATTCAGACATAACACTCGGCACGATACGGGTCCTGTTTGCACCTGATTCCTGAGCAGACGGGTCAACGGCCTGATGATGACGCTGAATTCTTCTTCAGAGCATGCTGTACAAGTTGCAAAGTGCTGGAGAAACGCCGTTTTGGTCCTCGTGTCTCTTGAACAACACGATCCCCGTGTTTCTTCAGGAAATCTAACATTAATTGTGCTCGATTTGGGATATAGAAATCATCCTGCAACTGCTGGGTCGCCGTCATGCGTGTCCGAAACTGTTTCCTAAAATCTGGGATCACCTTGATCCGAACGCCATCTGCGTCCTCATCTAACATTCTAAGGCGCTTTCTGGTCTTCTGAGGTTGTTCCTCAGATTGTTTCATCACGTCAGAGTGGCCTTGACGTTCAGGAAGCAATTCAGATAGTCCGATACTTGATGCCCCATCAAACTCTGCGGAATCANGCTTTCTGGTCTTCTGAGGTTGTTCCTCAGATTGTTTCATCACGTCAGAGTGGCCTTGACGTTCAGGAAGCAATTCAGATAGTCCGATACTTGATGCCCCATCAAACTCTGCGGAATCAAGCACACATTCGTTATCCGAACTGGGTGGTGCAAAGTCCTCCGAGTTTGGAGTAGGAAAGTCCTTGTAGTCGTCGTCGAAGATTTCAGACATCGTCCGGTTTTCTGGATCGGAACTGTATAGCTCCGCGGAATCCGGATTGGACATGGTACCTAGTTTAATAGAAGAGCCTGAGGCACTGTCACTGACAACCAAGCTCGAGCAAAAAACCCTTGAAGAGAGAGAGAGAGAGGGAGAGAGAGAGAGAGAGAGAGAAAGAGAAAGAGAAAGAGACAAGTGTAAATGGTACTGCCCGTCAATGCAGAAACAACACCTCACTTGCATGCAACGGTATCCCTTTTGTCCGGTCCTGAGATGGATGCCAACAGAATTTAAAAGGGGTTGTGCAATCTGTACGAGACATCGGTGCGAGAANTCAATGCAGAAACAACACCTCACTTGCATGCAACGGTATCCCTTTTGTCCGGTCCTGAGATGGATGCCAACAGAATTTAAAAGGGGTTGTGCAATCTGTACGAGACATCGGTGCGAGAAACCCCGGCCTTGGTAGATTTCAATTAAGTCCTCCGCCTGTGGCCGTATCAGTCGCATTGGTCTGGCAAGCCTGATGATCGTCCGAATCCTTGCTGAAAAACCTGAAAGAACGTGTTCGCGACTACCCACAGACTGCAATGTGCGCAACACAGTGCTGTCCGATGGTTGACAGGTGGTAATCGTGCCTTGTACCACAGAACATACAGTGCCTAAGAACTTCTCTTCATGAACATATTCCAACAAAATGGGTGGTCCGTAGAATTCCAAATTGAGTAAAAGTTGTGTCCATGCGTTCCGACGAAGTCCTTGATGAAAATGAAAAGCGCGATTGTCAGCATAGCGTACGGCAGTGCACAAGCCAATGTTGAACATAGTGTTGCGGAAATTTCGCAACCACAAGAACTCTGTTGTTGAAGCCACAAGAGTGCACAGCACTGGCGCCAACGCAGATCCCATACTGGCTCCTTGAACCTGCCTGAAAGTAAATGTGCCACACTGAAAGTAGCTCGATTGTAACATGAAAGCTGTCAGGTCTGGCAAGTCCTCCAGATGCATGGTCCTAGTGTTCCTGGCAGCAAATCTTCGGCGTCCTCGAAATACCCGAAAATTTGAGTCCTTGTTGCGGAAAGAAAGTTGCAACGATTGTTCCTGCCACGGCTTCCCCCACTGTTCCTGGAGGAGAAACAAGGTGTACGTCAATGCCTGTAAGATACGGTCATGCGGAACAGAATTGAANTTGTTGCGGAAAGAAAGTTGCAACGATTGTTCCTGCCACGGCTTCCCCCACTGTTCCTGGAGGAGAAACAAGGTGTACGTCAATGCCTGTAAGATACGGTCATGCGGAACAGAATTGAAAAATCCAATTAGGTCCTGTTGTGTCATGTTCGTAGGCTCAGCAGCATGAAAGGACATGATTGAGTGCCACATGGTACGCATCACCTGCTGTACCGACAGCATGTTGAATGTTGATCCCGGTGGAAAAACCACCAGCATGATCNTCATGTTCGTAGGCTCAGCAGCATGAAAGGACATGATTGAGTGCCACATGGTACGCATCACCTGCTGTACCGACAGCATGTTGAATGTTGATCCCGGTGGAAAAACCACCAGCATGATCTGAAACACACCCTTTGCCAAGAAGGCTTTCAGTCGAGAATGCCAGCAGTGATCACAGGCTATGATCGGTCTGGCTTTCATAAAGGCCTTGCTGGGTTTGGGCAGAATGCGTGCCACTGGTAAAGATGCAGACCACTCGCATCCCCAAGCATACCTCTGATTCCATCCAGAGAAGGATTGAAAGCGAGATCTGAGATTGGACATAACGGAAGACATGCCCACCCGGCATCTATGAAAGACTGTAACATCCAGAAAAGTTACATCCAACAGTTGATGAAAAGCAAAAGGACATGCCACATGAAGTGAATGCGGAAAGTGGTCTACCGGCGTGNACATGCCCACCCGGCATCTATGAAAGACTGTAACATCCAGAAAAGTTACATCCAACAGTTGATGAAAAGCAAAAGGACATGCCACATGAAGTGAATGCGGAAAGTGGTCTACCGGCGTGCAAACAAGTCCTCGAAGTTGTCCGAGATCACTCTGGATGGTCCGTAACAACTGAAGATTCTCTGACTGCAACGCACGATTATGCAATTGCAATTGATGCCGCGCCCACTGCCGAAGTCCTGAACGTACACGTTCAGGTAGTCTCCACCTGTTGCACCATCGATGCAATTCCTTATCGGCGATGCGTGCCCAATGTTTGTCTGAAAGGAAGGTGCTGTCCTTCAGGTTCAAATCTGCCAAAGGAGAGCACGGAAGAATCTGACGCACTTGTGAAAACAAATGTCCAGTGTTATTCTGTTGCCATAACTGACAAGCGCACTCCTGAGGCTGACCAGGTGTCCATGACCTTAAGAAAGTCCTGAAATTTCCACACCGACTTCGACCAGGGACGTCCCTTGATCTCTACCATTTTGACAGAAGGAAGATGTAACGGTGGAAAATTAACTCGTTCACGCTGCACCAGAAAACGAAGAAGACACTGAACCTCTCCTGCTAGATCATGAGCNATTAACTCGTTCACGCTGCACCAGAAAACGAAGAAGACACTGAACCTCTCCTGCTAGATCATGAGCAAGAGGAGGAAGTCTAAGAGGCACGTTCGTAGGCGGATAGTGTCCCTTCCGAAATTCAAGAATAAGACGTAGTTGACTGATTGCTCTGGTCCTGAAAGGCTCGTCAATGATCGTCACCAACCTGCAGCGAAGATAGATAGCCTGGAGAGGTACCACATGCGAGCGCAATCTGCGTGACTCCTCGAACTTCTGTACGCTGTCACTGCCCGACCGATACAACGATAAAAAGATGTCCTTGTTGGTCTTGATGCGGGCATAATGTGCTCCATGATGATGCCTAATCAAGGCATCCGCCTTACGGATCCTACGAAGCATGATCTGTGAGCTTTCCCAGCGGCATCGCGAACGCCGGCATGGCAGCAGTGGATGTTGTTGTTACGGTCGTGTCAGGTAGGATGCAAAAATGCAAAATCAAGAGGCGAACGGAAGGGGAAGAAAACTACTGCAAACACTCTGACGTGGCTTGCGATCACCGCCTGAGCCGGCAGGCCGAGCCCGAGCGCTTCTGCTAAAAACGGGGATGTTTTTATTGCATGGTCTCAACCAGTGGTGTTTTCCTGTGTGCAGCTGCAGGCGCACCGGCCGGCCTACCCAACCCCCCGCATTGCAAACCTCACCCTTGAAAGCCAAACCAGTTCGGCTTTGTCCCTGTTTGGAGTCCTGTGCAGTCCCACCGGTCATGTTCTTCTTCCCTTGCTCTGCCTGCTGAATCGAAGGAATTCTCGTCCGACCGTTGCGTACTTCCTTTCCTACATCAACGAACAGTGCCCCTTATAGAGCAGTCTCATACCTGTTGACTGTCGCTGTGTCTGTCTGAACGCACCCAAACCCAAAGTTTAAAAAAAATAACAAACTGCCACAGCTGCATCTTCAAAGCCCATCCCTGTGACTTTCGTTGGTGAGTTTTGAGCACCCCAACCACCGCAGGCTTCCAACCCCAAGCCTAACATATTCTGATATCTTGGAAAGGACAATGGGAGTTACTTTCTGAGTCCGTGCGCATACTTCTACTCGACCGCGGTGATTCCAGAAAGCATGAAGCACAACCGAACAAGGTCATGAGGGAACGTAATATGCTCGAACACTTCAATCAACTCGCACGTGTGCTGCTGTGGGCTGTTGCAACTGAGCCCTACATGGCCTACATGGCCTTAAACACCGTGCAGACTGTTGCAGGCAGCTACGTCAAGGAGGTCTGAAACATTAAACGGTTTTACTCCTGAGATTGCGCGATCATAACAGCAATGGCAGCAGAGGCGAGAAGTCGAGAAGTTTCAGCGCAGCATGAAGCGCAGTGTCTGGCAGTAAGGCACATGTCATGCAAGGAGGTTTCTGCCAAGACTACCTATGCACTCGTACCTAGAGAAGTAGAAGCATCCCGATTTTTTGCGCATAGCTCGTAGATAAAGCCGCTGCAAGCAGGCGCACAGCCGGCAAGTGGCAATGGATGCCATCATTGAAAACTTTCAATTGAGGAGTCAACGGTTTGGAACCAAGATTTTGGGGTGGGTGCACTTCTCCAGTACGTGCAAGAAGTTGCTGTGCTATGCGCCTAAGTCTTTCTGTGTATAAGGTCGAACAGCTCGAGCTTGGGCCTTCGATTCCGGCTCCTGCTCTGCAGTTACACTGTCACTACACATCGCCGCGAGGAGCAAGGCCCTGGCCTGTGCGGAAGAGTGGTGCTCAAACAACACCAGCACAACCCAGTGCCACCTGGAAAACTCCGAAGCCTGGCGTTTGCCAGATTCGATTTCCTGGACTGTTTGATTTGGGAGACCAAAATCACCAGCAATACCTGCCGTAAGATAACCATTGATTTAATCTCTCTGGCCCAACCTGACCCAAAGCATTCCAGTGATCCCAGATTCCAGGCGGATCGCGGCATTTCGTTCTATGTAAATGTGTGGAGCAAGTTCATCTCAGAGCCAGCAAGACTGGGCAGGGCCTTCGAGCCCTTGGCGTCTAAATGCAAAGAAACGCCTCATGACTCATGACTCAGGATGCCCAACGCTTTCGACAGTCAATTCCAACTTCTGGGAACACACGCTCAGGGAGTGCCAATAATTCAGGCAAAGGGACCAAGTTGCTCTGCCTCTGTTGTTGCGACAGTGGCGACCTGCATAGGCTGAATCTCAAGGCTCGCCCTCCTCCAGTACTCCTCGAGAAAGCTCAAGATGCCCCCCTGCCCCCTAGGCCCTAGACTCATCAGGAGGCACTTGTTGTATGCAACTGCCACAGATGCATCGAAACACACCAAGTCCTTCGCGTCTGGAGCATCAACAGATGATGGCATTTCGTCCACCTCTTTCCCTGCAGCGGGAAATGTCCAAGCCACAAAAATCTCGACTGAAACACTTGGGAGCACTTAGAAGGGGCGTTGGCGGGCGATGCCAGGCTTCCTGCAGCGCTCTCAGCCGGCTTGTTGTCAGCAGATCCTGGCTTGATTTGGTCTTTGTGCTTGGTGCTCTTGAGGCATGCAGGTTTCCTTAAGCTTGCTCTCGCTGCTAACCCAGCACGTCCCCCATCGGGAACCTTGAAGCAAGGCCATACGTCAAGACCGACTCTCTGTCATGGCTTGATAAGCTTGATGCCTACATAGGCCTAGGACCCCGAGATGTTTGGGGGATGCAGCATGCTGCAGCACTGCCAGCAAATGTGAGCTTGCATGTGCGCCATGGAGTCCCCACATCGAAATCCGAAGTCAGCTACTGCAGCTTCTAATAGTGCCACGCCACTTCGTGAGCTTTGTGATACTAGCGATACACGGCTGGCGAGCATGAGCGACCCATCGCCAATCTGCAGGGTCACAGCGGTTGCAGGCGAAGGGCAGTTCAACGCGATTCTGGGGGGGTGCAGTGACAGTGTGTGTGTGTACACCCTGATACTAAGCTAAGGGTCTGTGGTGTCTATAGGAGCAGGGGGATGCCGGGGAATTCTGCAGTCGGCATCCAACGAAGACACTGCAGTTTTCCTGTGATATGGAATCCGGACGCGGATTCCACGTACCTGCTTTCGGTGAATGGCATCAGGCTAAGCCGAGAACCTGTCAGGGATTTGAAGCTGTCGTTTGCGAGTGAGTTTTGCCAGGCTGTGAACTCAGGGCTACCGCTTTAGGTATCTATCATCATCATCTACAAGATCTTCCCCAGAAAATGTGAGTGGTGGTGTCAACCCAACATCCGTGTGCGGCCTTGTCGCCAAGGGCAACAATCGCTCCTGCGAACTGCCAGGGTACGTTGTGCGACCCAAAAACAGTACCATAACAAGTCGTACTCCTTCGGGACAGACTAATGGAGCGTACGGCACTTGATGGTGGCCAACCCCCGAGGTGATCGGCCTGAAGGCTCCAACGGGGCAAACTGTTGAATGGTGCCCCGATGTGTCAGGTGATGGGCTATCGTGACCCTCGGGTCCCCTAGAGGCTCTAGTGGCCACATGGTGCTCAATCGGAGCTTTGATATATGAGCGTTGAATAGTGTCAGCTCATGGAAACTGGCAGCATCTCGGCTTCTGATTGCACGCTTAGCTTTGCAGCTTTTTCTNTCTAGTGGCCACATGGTGCTCAATCGGAGCTTTGATATATGAGCGTTGAATAGTGTCAGCTCATGGAAACTGGCAGCATCTCGGCTTCTGATTGCACGCTTAGCTTTGCAGCTTTTTCTTTGCAGTCATGGAGTCCAGTGCTGAAGTTGTGGGTGTGGACATTCTGTTGTTTCCTGTGGAAGAGGAACACAAGGCGCCGTCACCATCAGAACTCCCAATGCCGAGCTTTGGTTTTCAGGGCATGGACATCGAAAGNAGTGCTGAAGTTGTGGGTGTGGACATTCTGTTGTTTCCTGTGGAAGAGGAACACAAGGCGCCGTCACCATCAGAACTCCCAATGCCGAGCTTTGGTTTTCAGGGCATGGACATCGAAAGTGATTTTCAGCCGCCTTCAGGACGTGACATTCCAAGTGTCACAGTTGAGGAACCCAGGGAGGTTTCTACGGTTACGGAGGACCAACAGGACCGCCGAGACTGTTCTCCTGAGGAATCTTCTTCCTCCTCGCGGTCCAGGACCCCCGACATACATTCGGGTGGAGACAGCGATCGGTCGATAAAGCTGCAGGCTAAACCCAAAGCTAGCGGTCGTACTCCGAAAGGGTCAGTCGGGGNCTTCAAGACAAGAGACGACGACAGAATATGCTTGGGGCCGTGGAACTTGCCGGTGCAATGCAAGTAGAGCCGAGTTCGGACACTTCTGATGCTTCCATTCTGTATGACATGGCAGATCAAGCAGTGAATTTGGCAGCTTCTCGGACTGGTTGGCAGACCAGAACGGAGCCCCCGGCTCCTAGGACCGTTGCGTCAGCAACCAGGACCGTCGCTTCAGCAACCAGGACTCTGAGTGCACCGGCTAGCTCATGCAAGGCAGCTCCTTTGGCACCGCTTCCCCCGCCTCCACCACCTCCCCCGCAGTCAGCAGGCATCGATTGCACTCCCACTGCCCCTCCGAGATATGCTGGGGATGCTCTTCTTACAACCAGCGGTCAGGACATGCATACAGAGTTGACGTTGTCTAGAGTGGTGGGTGGAGCAGTCAGTGTCAAACTCAAGAGCTGGCAACAGAAGATCATCATGAAGGCAGCGCCCGAACAGGACATCCAGACTAATATCAGGGCGATTGTTGGGCTGTGTCAAAGGGCCAATGTTCAGCCTCCTCCACCGTTTGAGCTTCGATTCTTTGCTACAGTGATGTGTCAGTACACTGGAGATGCTCCCAGCATGTTTTCACATGTCAGGTGCCATGAATCAAAGGCTCNACAGTGATGTGTCAGTACACTGGAGATGCTCCCAGCATGTTTTCACATGTCAGGTGCCATGAATCAAAGGCTCATGTTTACTGGTCGTTTGAGCTGCAGGAACCTTTTTCGCCACACCAGGACATGTCGGCTGAACAGCGCAATCTGTACTATTTTGCTCATGGTACAGACACATCAGGCATTGAGGGCATGATTCGTTCACGTTTCATCGCCCCGGCTACGATTGCCGATGGCCCCGAAGCAGTGGGGCACTATTCGCAGGCGACTCCCTGGAATGACGACATGTCCTGTATTCAGACTCTAGACAGGGTGACCAATTCAGGAAAATGGATGTGCCCGGTGATTACACAGGGCTACACCAGCATTCCAGGACCGCACTTCGTGCTTAGGGCGGGGGGCGGAGAGGACGCCCAACAACAGTGCCTCATCCATGGCGTGGTCCACTTCAAGAGAGACCACAAGTATGTCATGCATAGTGGCAGGTCCACGATCGCAGGTTTCACGGTGGCAGTTGCTAAGCAATTCACTGCACTTCGTGATTCTTCAGGACGCCCACTTTTTCAGGTTCCTCTGACACATGCTCAGCAGATCCAGAGGGGTGCGGCCAACTGACTGGTATGAAAGCATCAGGACTAAAACCCAGGACCCGTCTGAGTTGCTTCCAGAGTAGCATATTTACTTCTTCTGCGTGCTGTCAAGTTCACATTGAGCTCACTTGCGTACATGTAGTTTTTGGCTACAGTGTCAGTGTCTGTCTTTGCAAAGAGGGAGCAATGCCGCGCCGTCGAGATTCTCGTTCCAGGACTCCGCCTAGATCGCACCCCAGATCGCATCATCGAAGTCAGGATTTCTCTTCGGGGCGCACCACACGCTATAGGTCTCGAACCAGATCTCCACGTGCTTCAGGATCGTCCAATAAGATGCCGAGGACTTGGCAACAGACAGCTCATGAGTGGGATACGAACCGAGTGTATGGTCTTGCACTTCCGAAGATTGTGGAAACGAATCGCTTAACTCGTGAACAGGGAATCTCGGGCATGAACATCGTGGATGTACCTTTGTGCAAAGTGATCTCGGGAGGGGTCAACAATTGGGCTTTGAGGCAGGTGGCCCATGGGAGGACGGTGCAGTGGGAAANTGAACAGGGAATCTCGGGCATGAACATCGTGGATGTACCTTTGTGCAAAGTGATCTCGGGAGGGGTCAACAATTGGGCTTTGAGGCAGGTGGCCCATGGGAGGACGGTGCAGTGGGAAACTTTCGTTCTAGACAAGAAGCGAGCTTTTGTGGAGTGTTGATGCGAGCATTGCGCTCAGATCAGGCAGAACAGGACGGCACGGATTTTGTTACCGTATTGAATGCCTTTCAAAAGAAGTTATATCCTGCCTCAGACATGCATGATTGGACAGCTCGGNTGATGCGAGCATTGCGCTCAGATCAGGCAGAACAGGACGGCACGGATTTTGTTACCGTATTGAATGCCTTTCAAAAGAAGTTATATCCTGCCTCAGACATGCATGATTGGACAGCTCGGTACAACACTATCAAGAAGCTTGCAGATGATATTGTCAAAGAGTTTCGAAAGAAAGCTCCCGTTCAGGCCAATCAGAGCTTGTTGACAAGACTCCAGCAACTGGAGTCAGAGAACGCTCGGTTGAAGGGTCAAGCTTCAGGATCATCTCGTCCGGCACCGAAGACTTCTCAGGCAGGGGCAAAGACCAGTCAGCGGAGAGGAGGACCCAAGCAAGTTGTTGTGCCTGCTTCCACTCCACCGCCTGAGGAAATACCTGAGGAAGGGTCTCAGGACGATGCCAGGACAGCAGAGTTCGGGACGCCGCCGCATCTTCAGGACATCTTCCCACCGTCTGACGAGGAGATCGAGGCAGATTCAGGACCGATGGCAGCCAATGACACATACGAACAGTATCTTCCGAAGCCCGGTGTCACGTTGTTTCTTGAAAGTTGCAGTTTGGACAGTCACACTCTGCGAGGGGTGAATTCATGGCTAGCATCTACTGCCTTGGGAAAGGGCAAGAATAAAGCTATNCTTCCGAAGCCCGGTGTCACGTTGTTTCTTGAAAGTTGCAGTTTGGACAGTCACACTCTGCGAGGGGTGAATTCATGGCTAGCATCTACTGCCTTGGGAAAGGGCAAGAATAAAGCTATCGACACCGCTGCCTCTGAGTTTGTTGCGGCTTGTTCTAAACTGGATGATGGTAGCAGGAAACCAGTTGACAAGATTGCAGTAGAGTGGGGTCTTGCGGTCTCGGTGGCTGCAAAGCTCAATGAGAAGTGCTTGATTCGCCTGGTTGCAGGGGCTCACCTGCTTGCTACGCAGTGACTATATGAAGGTACACGGGCTTCCGGAAGTAACCGGAAACTGTTCGTGAGGACNAGCTCAATGAGAAGTGCTTGATTCGCCTGGTTGCAGGGGCTCACCTGCTTGCTACGCAGTGACTATATGAAGGTACACGGGCTTCCGGAAGTAACCGGAAACTGTTCGTGAGGACATTTCTCCAGTGGTTTGCTCTAATTCTCCCTATTCTTTTCGTGCTTCTTCCACACAAGGTTATCGACCGATGCATGTGGGTTCGGTCCCATATCTTTTCGTGTGCTTTGACATCTTTCTCGCTGCCTAGGTTTTCCAATTTTCGTCAGATCCGAGACTTGCTGATTCAATTTCAGGTTCCTGAGGACTATCCATGGGAATGGCACCAGCGACAAAGTGTGGTGTATCTTCGTGTTTCCATGACAACCACTTTACAGTCGGTTAGGTTGTACATCGGTGCCACTTCGGACACAGTGCAACGGCGCGAGTCTACACGCCGCAGGAAATTCATACAGCTTGCTCGAAAGAAGCTGTCACATTATGAGCCTGCCCTGAAAGTCTTTCTTCGCCAACGTGATTTTTACAAAAGTGTTCTCATTGCTTTGCATCATGAGCCGGACGGACTCACATTGTTAGCCACTGAAGCGGCTTTGATTCGGGAAGTACGACCGCAGTTGAATTATCCTTGGGTTCAGGACGTCCTGAAAAGACTAAGGATCAAGCAGGTTCGTTTTCGNGACGGACTCACATTGTTAGCCACTGAAGCGGCTTTGATTCGGGAAGTACGACCGCAGTTGAATTATCCTTGGGTTCAGGACGTCCTGAAAAGACTAAGGATCAAGCAGGTTCGTTTTCGAATGCCGCAAGCCAGGACAGGACTTCGTAGGATCCGTAAGGCGGATGCCTTGATTAGGCATCATCATGGAGCACATTATGCCCGCATCAAGACCAACAAGGACATCTTTTTATCGTTGTATCGGTTGGGCAGTGACAGCGTACAGAAGTTCGAGGAGTCACGCAGATTGCGCTCGCATGTGGTACCTCTCCAGGCTATCTATCTTCGCTGCAGGTTGGTGGCGATCATTGACGATTCGGAAGGGACACTATCCGCCTACGAACGTGCCTCTTAGACTTCCTCCTCTTGCTCATGATCTAGCAGGAGAGGTTCAGTGTCTTCTTCGTTTTCTGGTGCAGCGTGAACGAGTTAATNGCTCATGATCTAGCAGGAGAGGTTCAGTGTCTTCTTCGTTTTCTGGTGCAGCGTGAACGAGTTAATTTTCCACCGTTACATCTTCCTTCTGTCAAAATGGTAGAGATCAAGGGACGTCCTTGGTCAAAGTCGGTGTTCAATTTCAGGACTTTCTTAAGGTCATGGACACCTGGTCAGCCTCAGGAGTGTGCTTGTCAGTTATGGCAACAGAATAACACTGGACATTTGTTTTCACATGTGCGTCAGATTCTTCCGTGCTCTCCTTTGGCAGATTTGAACCTGAAGGACACCACTTTCCTTTCAGACAAGCATTGGGCACGCATCGCCGATAAGGAATTGCATCGATGGTGCAACAGGTGGAGACTACCTGAATGTGTACGTTCAGGACTTCGGCAGTGGGCGCGGTATCAATTGCAATTGCATAATCGTGCGTTGCAGTCAGAGAATCTTCAGTTGTTACGGACCATCCAAAGTGATCTTGGACAACTTCGAGGACTTGTTTTCACGCCGGTAGACCACTTTCCGCATTCACTTCATGTGGCATGTCCTTTTGCTTTTCATCAACTGTTGGATGTAACTTTTCTGGATGTTACAGTCTTTCATAGATGCCGGGTGGGCATGT
>BGNK01000418.1:105614-129631 GCA_003297005.1 Symbiodinium sp. clade A Y106
TACCACACAACTGCTTGAACTATTGTGGCAGATCTGGGATATTCTTAACAGGAGACTTCGATTCTCAGATGGACCAATCCGATGTCGTCATCGATGCGAGCGGTGTGAGAACAGGTGCTGCTATCACAGTCATTCACACTATCAAGAGGAGCGTCACAGTTGGCATGGACCGCACAAGTGCTTTCTTCATGATGAGGATGGATATCAGCATTTGTAATCGAGACAGACAGGTCAATACGCGTGCACAGGAAGACAAAAATTCCAGGACGCTGCTTCAACAGTTTGCATTTGTCAGTGCTTGCATGTCAACATTTGCTTTCTTTTCCCGCTCTCTCCTTTCTCTCTCTCCTTCCCTGCCTTCAGGACAGTCTGTACATACCCCTCTACGGAGGGGTGTGTGTGTGTACACCCTGATACTAAGCTAAGGGTCTGTGGTGTCTATAGGAGCAGGGGGATGTCGGGGAATTCTGCAGTCGGCATCCAACGAAGACACTGCAGTTTTCCTGTGATATGGAATCCGGACGCGGATTCCACGTACCTGCTGTCGGTGAATGGCATCAGGCTAAGCCGAGAACCTGTCAGGGATTTGAAGCTGTCGTTTGCGAGTGAGTTTTGCCAGGCTGTGAACTCAGGGCTACCGCTTTTGGTATCTATCATCATCATCATCTACAAGATCTTCCCCAGAAAATGTGAGTGGTGGTGTCAACCCAACATCCGTGTGTGTGTGTGTGTGTCCCAGCCGCTTGCCTCTGCACCCACAGCCGTCATCACAGCATGGGTCCTTGACTTCTAGAACTTCAGGCTTTAAGAGGGCTGGAGGGCTGCCTGCATTGCGTGCTCACGGGCCTCAGGACCTGCCTCTCATGTACGGATGGCAACTTAGCTCAGACACGACTGAGCCAACGAAAACAAGTGCAAGCTTTTTCCTGGCCTCCTTCAACCTCACTAATACATCTCTTGTGGCATCTGGGTTCAAGCAGAACGAGCTAGATTTCATGAATTACACAGTCTCTCAAACTTAACGCCCAACTGGCGGAAAATGGGATGGGAGCTCCAGTGCCGAGATGCATTCTCAAATCATAGACTGACAAGTTGTCCAGGACACGCACCATGTCTTTTTGCGGGAGATCCTGTCACCGGCATGCGCTTGTGCCGCATGCGTGGGGGGGACAATGCTCACGAGCTGAGAACTCACTCTCCGAAACGAAGTTCGCTCCCGGGTCTGTCCATGTCCAGGCTAAGCTATGAAGCGGACCCTGAAGGCAGTCAAGATTATAGCATGAGGACCTTCAGAGAAGTCCCGAAGTGGGCCAGCTTGTGTGCTAAGACCTGGCAGGGAGCCGGATGGAGCCGTCTGGGTCAGTAAGTTGTACGAGTATCATGCTCCGCAACATGCAGGAACCCTCAACCCTCAACACAACTCTTAACTTCTGTATCATGCCCTTTTTGCATGCCCGCCTTAGTGTCGGGCACCTTTCCTAGGGCCAAGACTGCGGACTCCTGCAAGGCTCGGCAATCCCGGGAACCGGCACCAACTCACCTTTTTTTGACTCGTTTTGGCTTTTTTTTGGCTCTTGCCCTCGTGCTCCGTACACACAGCGTGGAAAACGAGTTCCTTTCACGTGGTTCACAACTTGCCCTCTATGTCCTTCGACCCGCCAAGTGCATTACGGTAAATCATCGCTGCGATGGTCACGCCCACCATGGCGAGAACCACAACTTGCAGCATCACCATCTGAGCGATCGTTGGTGGGGTGGAAAGGGCTGGTGCTGAAAGAAGGATCGCGGCTCTCAGAGCCCGCTGTTTTTTACAGGGTCAGAATTCCAAAAAAAGCACACAGCTGACAGCTGTTGTGATGCTCCACAGATGAGGGGTGACTTCCTACAGGGCAGCTGGGCACAAGACACTTTGAGAGATGAAGCCTGGGTGCCGCAGGTTAATTGAGGCTTGTGGTTGACTGTCAGGGCCTCCATTCAATTGTCGTGAAGGAACGATCACAAGCCTCACTCCATCTCCTGCCGCCTTCTAACCCCGAGAAGAGCCGACGGGAACCGGCAAGGCCTGCATGTTTGGATTCAAGCACAAACAGCCCGGCTATAGCCACGATATGCCACGATGTCACATACTAGATGACTGCTTGGGACCCGGATCCTGTGCAATCATGCAGACCCCCGCATCCGATCTCACTCCGATGCCACCCGCCTTTCCGTTCCATCTAGGAAATCTGTTTGATTCAAGCAACCCTCGCACATGTCGAGGCACGATAGCCATGGACACACTCGTCAGGCTCTCCTTCAGCCTCGTGAAGCAAGAACGCCCAAACTTGCTGTTCCCCTTTGGCAAACTATCTGTGTGATACACATTCATGGCGGCTTGAAACCTTGATAGTTAACTGCGCAATTCTTGCACCTGGAGATTCTCTTTCGCGATGGAATCCACGTAAACACAGCATGCACCGAATGGCTTCAAAACCAGTAGAGGTCTCATATCGCTCCAGTCCAAAGTGCTCCGGTGGCAGCGGAGGTGTGAAGGCCCCCATGGTCACCATCATCATCACCAAGCAAACGCTGACCTGAGATGCGGCGCACGTCCTGCGGGCCCCCCGCATCGGAAGACAAGTCTTTGAAGAGCTGCAGCTGATGCAGCTACCATGAAAGGTGCACTCGTACAGGGGATTACCGGCAGCGAGCGGAAAACCCGAATGCAAAAGATGCGCTGTAGCCCTCGAGTCTGACCGGGGTGAGCAGATGAGCGGCTGTGCCATCGAAAAGATTCAGGGCTGGAAGCTTCCACGGCCACACGATCAACTGCACAACCATGTACCTCAGGTGCTTTCTCTCTGAGCTGGAAATCTTTTGATGTCTCCTGCGAGCCTGCGACCCGTCCGGTACACTTCTCCTACTCACTTCAACCGAGCTAGGTGAGCCTTTCCAGGTCAAACTTCTCTGTGGGCTCAAAGCAATCGGCTCCTAGTTGAACGTACTGGAGGAGCTTTGGAGGCATCTACCAGGGGCTGACTGCAGCAAGACACAGCTCCAAAATGAAGACGATGAGGAGCATCTGCACATAAGGATAATCCTTCCACCAGGACAGGCTGGCAAGAACTCTGCCTAGTCGACAGTGGGCCTCAGCCCGGCACCCTAGACCAAGACCACATACCGGATCTGCAAAATCGCTCCACGTCAACCCTAGACTGCGTGGCTTTACGAACAAAAGAGTAGGGCCCGACGTATTGCCGATCAGCCTTCTCCGCTAGTTACGCAGGTAGAAGCTGTAAGACACATAACACGAAAAAAAAGCTTCTTCGCCCATGTAACCCACGAAACTCTACGCCGAGAAAAGCTGCTCTGACCTGCAGGTTGGGAAAGCAGCCAAGTAATCAGACCTTTCCCTTGCGCAAAGGTTGCCTTCGAGTTCTTTCTCGACGTCCGCAAAATCAAGCAGACCAGAACAGTGACAGTCTTGAACCCAAGGTCTGAAATGTCCCAACCACGCAGACGTGCTTTACCGGTCACGGCTCCCGGCTTTCTCTCAAATGCACTCCAAGCTGCAGCAGCCAGAACGATGGAAAGGGACAGCATGAGCCCTCGAGGGAGCATGAATGTTCCTCAAGGCTGACTCAAAGAAGGTCGCGTGGATTCTTGCCGGAGCGTTGCCAACATCGGCTGACAACAATACACAAACTCAAAGACAGAAGCTCCGCTCTCCCGCAACAATCCTCTGAAATCCGGATGCCAGGTATCATCAGCCCCGAGCTTTGGCTAATCGGCTATATCCTGGCTTTTTGCCGCTTGCCCCGAAGGATGGGTCGCTACTGGTAAAGACTTGCTGTGGCAGGACATGGCAAGGCGACAAGGTACTCGTAATTTGATGTCGGGTATGTGCACTGGGAGTGGCGCAGTTCCAGCTCACGACCCGTCGCTGTGGCCAGTAAGCGTGGCCATCTGTTGCCCGAAGTGATCGACTGCTTCAAACGATGCTAGTTGAGACAAGATGCCATACCACCAATAGTCCACTCGGAAGCGCGCAATCAGAAAGCGGATGGACTGAAGAAACGTCGCGCTGCCCTTCCTGGCGGCACACGGAGCATACCTGAGCAAACAATCACACAAAGCATGAATGCAGGGATCCTGTCTGATTCGACCGATTGCTTCGGTGCATGATTCGTCGGCGGAGAGGCTAGGCCAGGCTGCGCACCATGCGATACGCGCGACTTTGCGGCCCGCTAGAGTTGGTAGTCTGGTCTGCAAATGCAAATGAAGGTTGCAGGCCTCCATGCTGCGAAGAGACATTGTGCCGAAGACTGCCAAGGCATAGAAAGCGATAAGGCCACAAAGCCTGTGATGTAATCAAGCATCCCATACGAGCACATGCTCAAAGAACTACAGAAAGAGAAACGAAGAGATCGGGTGGCGAAAGCGATCGAGAGAGAGAGAGAGAGAACACTCTCCAAGAAACAGATATAGAAAGGGAGCAAAAGCGTGCGGGTTTTCAAGCCGTTTCCGATAGCACACTCACGAAAGACCGCCTCTGTAAGCCCACATGCAAGCTGCTGATGAACTGAACGAATTTGCAGACATGCGGCAGAAGCAAGCCAAGGATAAACATGGTCGTGTGCTCGGGGCTTTCCTGTACCGACTGCATAGGAGTCACTGGTGCCAAACGCCGAGCTCAGCTTCTGCGGTGCCCTGCCGCCCTGCTTGCCAAGGCACGAAGCAGAAGATGCCATTGTGCTTCATTAGTCCATGTCTGCCATTCGGATGGGAGTAGCACCTTACGGGATGGTCTTCTTACGCTAGGTGCTACAAAAAAGACGACTTGAAACGAAGGCAGACTCTACACAAGACATGCAAGGAAAGCGTCTGGATGTCGAGAGAGATTGCCAGCTTAGGTCAATGTACAAACTGCTGTACGAACCCTGGCACATCATTGGCTCGAGTGCCGTCTTGCTGGCGATGGTGAAGGTCACTTGGACAACCTCGTCAGGGTGCACAAGGCCACATGACGCTCTTCTTCCCAACATGTCCAGAACAGCGAGATTGCTGGAAAAGGAAAACTTGTAGTATGGTTGATTTCTTCGCCATCAAACCTTGTAGACTTGAATTTCAATCATGAAATCCCGGACACCAGTGAAATCGCGCTGAGTGTCTTGCTGTACTCGTCGGAAAATCAACGTTCTAGTGGCTATAGTACTTGGCAGAAACAAAGAGCCTTGAAGTTCTTTGAAAGCTTTAGGACCTTTGGACTTTAGGATGCTTTAGGCTTGTCCGCCCAGCTATTGGACTTAAACACAACATATCGTGCAGATCCGGCCAGTTGCCGCCTGCCCCATGGTGCTCAAGGTTTTTGACAGCTCGAATCGCCGATGCTTCGGGATGCAGGGCGCCACCCAAGAAATCCTGAGCGCCAAATGCGCACAAATTGGCGAAACAAGCTGCGCGGTTGTCTCCCGTGTCCCGCCTCGAGTTCAGACCCAAAGCCTCAACGCTGGAAACTGGAAACTAGTCACAGGCGCAGTCCCGCCACCAGGATCCAAATCAGCGATCCGGGCAACGCTGCCACGCTGAACCCGTACCTGGCATGACAGGCTCTCTGTTGCGAGCTGCGTCTCAGAACATTCGAAGCGGCTCAGAGTTCGCAACCTGACTCGCCGCCCGCTTTTGATTCGAGGCAATGGTCGGAAGCTAGTTGCCGACTGCCCGGAAACACTTGCACCGTCAGTGCCTGTGAAACTGTGACAGCTCGGGAGGCCACCGGTTGATTGGATTGCCCGCCACGCAGTCGAAGCCAAGCGAATCGATGTCCAAGAGAAACAGATTCCTTAGACTTGAAGCAGCATTACAGCTGTAGTTGTAGTGTTGAAACACCAAACATACAATGTGCCCGCACTTTTCCTGAGATTCGGAAAGTAACAGCAGGTTAAGGTGTGCGAAGGGAGATGCAAGGCAGTGCGTGGAAAAAGCGAAGCTCTGCACAAAACACTCGTCAACAAACTAAGAAAAAGGCTGCTGGCACGGAATAAGCTGTGCAGGTGGTTTCTGGTCGTCTGTCTCATGCAGAGCAGTACAGTAGTCACTGAGAAGTTGCTACGACGACAGCTTGCATCCTTCCATGTTTAGCTGGTGGCAGTTAATGAACAGCACTGTGACGGTCTATCTGTTGCGCGCTTTGACGATACTCTACAAGCCTAGCACCAGCACTGACGTTGTAAAACCCAACCTCTAGCATCACTCGCTGCACTTCGGGCAAGATTAAAGAGGGCTATGAGCAGAAAAGTCGGACAAGCTTCGACAGCAACCTGGCACGTTTTGTTTTGGCGCAGTTTCTATCCGATTCTGTGAGGACACAGAGGCGGATCTCTACGCTCGGCTTACATGTTCCAAAATGGGCATTTGAAGCAATGCTTCGAGCCTGCATCTTTCAACCGATCAGGCCGCAAACCAAGCGGCATGACTTCGAAGATCCAGGCGAGCTCTGAAGGCCACTCAAAGGAAATCAGACCGACGATGCCCACACTTTGCAGCCTCAACCAGCACTTGTGACAAGCACAGCGACTTCTTGCCTAGCAGATTTGTCGTTCACAGTCTTGAGCCAGCAGAGACTGGCAGCATGCTGATCGTCATCGAGAGCACACAGGTAGTCGCGAACATCCTTAGCGATTCACCACTTGCTGCTAAGCAGGTAAATCCCGTTCTTGAAGTAGAGGGGGGGGCGGGAACCCGCAAACCGAACCAGCACAGGTATCCTAGCTTCGGGACCCAGCACGGAAGTTGGAAAGGCATCGAATCCAAGAAAAAGAGCGTTCCGACTTCCCACTCGCCTCTGCAACGCTTGGCGAAAACCCAGCGTGAAGCACTGCACGATTCAGACTGGCATCATACTCACCTTCGCAGTTGCCGCTGTATTCATGAGGTAATATCCAACTACCTGAGCTCGTCGGCCGGAACAATGCAAGAGTTGTCTCCAAGCCGTCGATGTTCGGGATGCCCAGCGCGCTCAGTCTACATGACTGTGTGGACAAAGTTGCCAAAAACACCATTCCGAAGAGCATGGCCGCCACCCATCCTGCAGTGCCTCAGCACGGATGTCAATTGCGGTTTCGAGTTGCAGTTGACGGCCAGTCAGCATTGGCAGTCACAAGACAGGAATCGACGGCACTTGGGAGCCAAGCGGCTCAGGTTGCCACAGGGGGTGCAAAGCCCGTCTTCGAAGGACTGGCCGTCCGGACAGTGTGTGCATGGCACCTTGGGCTTTCTCGCACTCGGCTAATGAAGTCCTGTGCACTGCGCTGTCCTGCATGTGACGCGACCGCATGACATCAATCTCCTTTACGAAGTACGTGCTCCATCTCATGCGTCTATAGACCACGTGTTACCCACTGAGATGTTCCAGCAGGACCTTCCTTGCTGTGGCCGACGACCCACCTACCCTCTGCGAGGCAAGCGGCACCAACACGACCACCAGTACATGCACCTGCTACCCAGACTGCTGTATGAGCTCACGTGATACTCAATGCTGATGCTCTTGGTCCCTATAGTGCTGCACACGCGGCTACGTACATTTGAGGCTTCTGACGAACCACAACAATGGTGAATGAAAGCTGGCGTCTCGTAAACGACTTCCACCTGTCTAACTGCCTTGACAGAGGCAGATGTACACCATGAATGCCGATCAACCGTGCTATGGACTGCGCGAGAGTGTCTTCATCTCCCAGAATGGAATATCCAACGCCATTCAGAAGACCCCAGAAGTGTTTCTTATGACTCGAAACGGTTCAGCACACAAGGTTGAACCAAAAGGCCTTGAGCCCCTCCGGGGCATTTGTCTGCTGGCAGACCTGGGTGCCACGCGTGTGAGTCTCGATTCTCCGAGATTTCAAGACGTCTGGCTGAAGTCCCTATTGAGATGAGCTGCATTTGTACACATCGTAAGGGGCTTCTGGCGTTGCGTAATAGCCTGGTGCCGAGTCAGGGAAAGCCTGGCTTGAAGTCTACTCTCACTCTCTCTCTCCCGCCCTGTCTCTGAAGTCTGCTGCGAAACCAATTTGACATGAAGTAGAACCGAACCTGGAAGTCTTGTGGCCTCATGTCTAGTAAAGTGCTAACTGCAAGCGTTGCCCCTGTCTATGGGGCTTGCACCTGGAAGGATCACCGGAGCTTCGCCTTCTTCGCCTGAGTCGCCAAGATTCCCAGAGAATCGAGCTGGCGGGACCCTGGCAGGCCCTGCAATTCGCATGCCAAGTAGCTTCCCGCAAGTTCACACACAATAAACATTACAATTGACGATGCCGTCGATGCGGCTAGTCTATGCAAGCTCTTGCAGCACGGGCTGACCCGGCAAAGGCGGCAGCGAGGCAGAAACCGAATCGACAACTCATGCAGACCAGCGACAGCTTTCTTGGCCCACTCATGACGGGTAAAGACATGCGGCCAAATCGCAAACAAGACCCTCTTGGCACAGCACACACGCACCGCGCTCGAAACGAGTGGAATCCTGGGCTAAAGCGAACTTGGCTTTTGGACGTTCTCATCAGAAAATGCATGGTTTCCGGCCACCTCTTTTAGTTGGCTGTTGATCTATCAACTCTGTTTTGGATGCCTTGGGAAAACCAGCCTTGGACAAGGCACCAATTTGTGTGCTAAACTGCTCGGAATATGCTCTACGTCGCTACGCGTTTTTAAATGTCTCCAGCCGTCTGTCCGGCGTCAATGTTTGGCCTTAGAATTGCAAGCGCTAGCTGTCAACAGTGAATTAAGGTCTGTCGAGCTCAGAGCCATCAGCAATTCAGACTCCTTAAGACTCGAAGTGAAATCAAGATCAACGAGGGGACGACAGCTGAACCCTCCCGTAGCCTTACTCATGCGTAACCTCACTTGCCGGTCATAAGCCTCACCCTCCAGAGAACCTGGCCTTATGCCCAAGACCTGATCAAGATCAATCGCTCCACCTGACGCAACCCAAACCGTGTGCAAGGTCTAGATAGACACACACACACACCCAGGCCCATACACCCACACACACCGGTTGACTGACATGCACACATGCAACAATCCACGAGTAAAGCCTGTATGCTTCGAGCGGCCTGGCAACGCAAACCTCAGATCAGCACGGGGGCCGAAACGAACCTCCCAAAGTTGAATGTGCGTGAACATGCGAAGGCCAAGGCATGCAGGAGCCCGTCCCAAAGCAATGACCCGCTCAGCAAGCCTTGCTTTGCTGATCCAGCTTCTCGAAGATAGACCAAGGTGCATTGGCCTTCCCACAGGTCTCCATTGCAGGTGCAAGCTTGCGCGTCCAAGGCACCCTGCAGGATCAGTCAAGAGCAATGAACAACTCTAGTGGAGATCCTCTGCTGTCTACGGTGTGAACTGAAACGATGAGTGCAAGGAGTTTACACCGTCTCCAGCTGATGGTGTGATTCTGTGATTCCGTACTGCCCCCTGCCACGTGGCCCCGTCAGCTCCTGGAAGTTCGTGGTTCGACCGGCGGGGCAGTCTCTGCATTGCGTAAGCCCAGATTCGTCGGCAAAGGTGCCTCCCAGGGGGCTTTCGAGATGCGCCCTGGGCTATGCTGATTCACTGACTGGCAACAGTGCCGATCTCCAGCGTAAGGGAGGCAGTCCTTCAGAAACCATGATGGACAGTGCCCGAAGAGGACCGACATCATCAAGTCTCAGGTATCAGACGTGAAACTGATGCATCGTAATGTAAAGCTTCCCTTGTTCAAAACAATGCTAAGCAAAGAGTGTGAGATCCTGCTTACCCTGTTGCATCGCATCTTCGCGGTCATGGACGCTGGCCTTCGTAGCATTTCAAGCACTCGGACGAGCCGGATTCGTTCATGAAGAATCCTGCCGTCACGAGTCAGTAGTTGCTAAGGCTGGCCGTATGCATCTCGGACAGTCCAGGAGGGAATACGATGACACACCGAACCAAGCACTTCCCGACCACAGCGGCTTGCGTCACATCAGTTTGCTAGCCCTAGGCGCCCTAGGACATCGCCAGGTCCCCTCGGTTGATGTTTTTCTGTCATGGGCTACATCTACATGCGTGAGATGCTGCGAGGGTAAGTGGTCTGAGCCGACACCCACGCAGACAATGACAGTGCAAGCAAGGACAAGCTTCCACTTCGCTACTTCAGTCTCTAGCGCAAGGTACCGTGTACTTCGTGTGCATTCGAGGGTTGGCAGACCATAGGAAGCCCTCGGATGCAGAACTCGAAGTAGTAAGATAGCCAGTGCATGGGGCCAAGTCATCATAGTATACGGGGTTTGACTACCCAGCCCTCGGCCTTCGTTGCAGATGTTGCACTCCTCCGCACCCTGCGCTTTACCTTCAAAGCTGCGGTGTGTGTGTGTGTATGTGTGTATGTGTGTGTGTGTTTCCATAGTTCAGCGAAGCGGCTCCGAACTGCACGACCATTGGATTATGTGGCAGGCAGTTTGGCATGGATTGCATGCGACATTCCGGAGCAGTTTCCCATGCAGAATAGAGACCCAAAAAATGGTCTGGGCAAGCTCTGCTCGTGGATGTTCGCGGATTGATCGCGGCGGCAAAGCATGGTCGGATGCATGGAAGTACGTGGGGTTCTCCGACGTCGGCAAACTTCACCGCGAATACGCAGTTTAGCCAGTCCATGCTTGTCCCATTGGTCATCTCTAGGCTGGAATGAAAGGTTTACATAGGTGTCAGATCTGAGGATTGCTGCTTCACGCATCAGCCAGATTGCTTTGGGATTTTTCCACACCCGCCCAGCTGAAAGCACAGCACGCAGCCCCATGAAAAGCCATGCCGTAGATGGCACCTCACGCGAAACAGATAGCACCGCAAGGAAATCGTCCGATCTGGAAAACAAGCAAGAAAGCCTCGTTAGCCCGAACAGCCACATATAATGCAAAACCGAAAGGCGCCCCAGCATCGCAAGGGCTGTTGTCGGTTCTACAGTTGGGTGACCTCGCCCAGCTTAACGATTTCGACGCTCACTCTCGCACAAGGCAGGCAAGGCTTTATACGATTTAGGTTTCAGAACCCTCTTGGTAACCACAGCGGAATCTAGCTTACGTGACACTCGGCCCCTGTCCCGTGTTGTCATTAAATCCGGAGCCTTAACGAAGCGCGGACCGAACTGAACTCAACCGAACTAGAAGTCCGCCGTAGTGGAGGGATTCTATTAGTTAATATAGTGTAATTGCATTTTTCCTCGGATGTTCTGCTGTCTTCGGGCTGTGTTCCGAATTTGATGGTTTTGTATTGGCAGGCGTTTTGCAGGGTTTGCATGACCTGGCACGGGTGCTTCCGCGGAACACCGCATTTCTATAGCAATGCCCAGGCAGGGTAGGTAGGGTGATACTTTGGACACACCAGAAATCGTGATGCGTCAGCAGCACTGACTGGTCATTGCAGCTTGGCTGCGGGCAAGTTCGGAAAACAACATCGTAAACAAGATGAATACCCATGCAGCAAAGTACCACCAACTCTACAACAAAACCTTGGTAATACGAGAAACTCTGGCAGATACCGAATCGGCTCACCGACTTGTCGACATCGCCGAAGTTTGTTTCTACGAGCCCTCCAGCACTTGAGCTGTGGCACAGAGTCCGTGCCTCAGGTGCTTGGGAGTTTGATGATCCTCGCTGTGCTGAGCTAACCCCTCGCACTGCTACCGAAGATCTATCGCACGATCACTTGAAGCTCGGGTTCTGTTTTCTGTGCGGCTCCGTGCCCTCCCTGCAATTGCATTTCGCCAGGACGCGCAGCATGAAACCGAAATGCAACGGCAGAGGAAGGATGCACCAAATCATTTCAGGAATGTCTGGGAATAGCAGCTATCCTTGAACCTATGGGTGGTGCGTCACCGCCACACCGGGTGTGTACGGTGAGCCTCTGGCTCCACCTAACATCAATGGGCTGGCTCGGTGCTACCCCCGGTCCTCATGAGATTGCCCACTGGAGGGGGGGTAGCGCAGGGCGAGCTGGATGCAATGCAACTTGAGATTGATCAGACCGGTGCTGGGCCTTTGGTTGCTGCTCCGCCGGCCGGGTCTGTGGCTGCTGAGGCCTATGGCTGGTTCTGCTTGGGCGATTGGGGGAATCGTGCCAACAGCTTTGTTCCTTTTGCTGGACACCAGGCAGGCTCTAACGGAATTGTTGGCTTGACGGACAGCTCCGTCCTGTTTGTCGAGAACATTGCCAACCATGAGCTTGGTCAGTACATCTCCTATGCTGCCCCGGCAACCTTGTCTGGGCCTGTTTCAGGCGCTTCTCGGCTCGATGTCTGTCTACTCCTCTGACAACATCGGGTGCAACATTGCCAGCTTTGACGAGGCCTTCGTCTGACGGTCTACTGGCCGGAGCCTGGCAGCCGTCCGCTTCGGATTGCGCAACACTTGGCCCTGGATCCTCTGAGGCCGTACATTGAGCCCGATTTTAGTGTATTTTAGTGGACTCTCCTGTACATATATGGGTAGATTTCTTGGCGAATGCTCCAGCTGGTCTAGAGGAAATTTGATCAGACGCTTGGTGTTTCTTGTTTGTCCGAAAGAAAAGTGCGCTTGGTCTTAGATACTCGTTGTGCTGTGCCTTGCAAGGATCGGAGTTGGCCTCAGTACCACGAAGCGTTCGTGCCAGTTCCTCTCCCCGGGGTACTGGAGCAGGATGAACTTGTTCTCCACTGCAAAGGCTGGTAACACGGTGTGATCTAAGCAAAGAGCCATGGTATATTCCCACCCCACAAAGAACGCCCGTCAAGAACCAGATCACGGACCAGACTCGGCTAGATTGCACGGCAGTGCACTCGCAAGCGCAATGACGCTGCTGCTCAGAAGCTGGGATGATCACTCGACGGTCCACGCACAACTAGTTAGTTGTGTAACACAACGCAACAAACACCAGCAGGACAGGGTTCAAAGACGAGAGGATTATGGATGAATGCTACCTTCCCTTACCACTAATAAGACTGTCACTAAGAACTTGAGAGATTGAATGCGGCAATGAACCACCTGCGCAGCAGAATCATGCCAAGCTCGTCTGGAAGACGGGTCATAACTGCGCACTTCACGCAAAGCCGCAAATTTAAATGAGACGCTTCACGGCGATATGGTTGCAGTGAGGGTCTTTGCGGAGCGGCGGGGAAGCTACTTGGGTGTCGCACGACGAAAGGGTGTACTAGCCCAGGTTGGGCTTGATCTACAAGAACCCTGGGTTGTCCAGTGACGACACTGTCCAGGATCGAATGTGTGAACGCTTCGTTGCTCATCGGCAAGCCTGAATTGAGGTTCCTCTGCCCGTCTTTGCTTGAGACAAGTTGCCAACGGTGCCAGGAGGACACACATAGCACTGAGCCAGACCACTGGCGTTGCCTTACATACAAATTCCGGCGACTCGGGTCATCTTACATTGCACCAGGTCATTGGTTATTAAGCGATAGCCGATAACCAGCACACCAGGAGCGACAGAACTTGTCCTGAGTCTGTCCTGCGACTAGGCCGTCCCGAGTGGCTGAAAGATCCTAATCCACAGGGCTGGCATTCATCAATGCCGCCGGCCTCAGCAGAGTTAATTGCGTGAGGTGCAGAACATGCTTCAGATGCAACACTGAAGCTGTCCCTCAAGCAAGCTGAGGCACCGAAAACCGGCCCAGAGGGCAAGCATCGCAACCCAGGTCGTTCTTCCAGGTAGTGCCGGCGGGACAGTGGCTGCTTCGATCCTCGGTCACTTCAGGTCCAACATATGCGGTGGCGTGGCTTTGGAAAGCAGGATTCCAACCCAATGAGCGCGGTTCATGTGTGCAAGATTTTCCAGCCAAGCATCTGCTGGGATATATGCTGTGGCCAGGTCGCAATTGCCGCCGGCACAGGAGACGACCTGGCCTGCAAAAACTGACAACAGCAGTAGCAGTAGTAGTCGTCGTCGTAGTCGCACCGGCAAGAGTATCGTCGTTGTGGAAGTAGTTGTTTTTTGTGTCACCCACCAAGGACAGTAGCAGCTCTGCCGGGCAACTGGTCCGACACTACGGTGCCCGCTTGAGTCACAATTGTGCGAATTCAGAAACATGCATTAAAGTGCAACTCCCACGGCCCCGACTTTGCACAGTTACATTCGGGCCTTCAGCCGAGGGCACAAAGCCCACGGAGGGCCGGAGGCCACAAAAAGCACTCCTACAAAACCGCTTGAATTCGGTGAGGCTAGAGCCACGGCCGCATTCGGACCCAAAGCTGTCCAACCAGGCAGTGGTGTAGTCCGAGACAACGGGGCGCCGAAGCGCCGGCTGCCGCTGGCGAAAGGGCCATGAAAGGTTTGCTGCGGCAGGGGCCACAGGCCTTTCGGCGAGAAGCTCTACAGAGCTCAGAGCCGTTCGGGCATGGATGCTCCGGCACCGCAAAGCATGGATGCTTGCGAAACTCGCAAAACACGGGTTTGCGGCATGTGACACACGCGAAACACTGCAAACACATGTGTTCGCCGAGTTCGCCGTGTCAGCGAACGCGGAAAGTGGACAGGATGGACATGCCGAGCATTTTGGGCATCTCAACCGCGAAACCTCGTAAATAACGAATTTAGCGGCATGTGGGTTAAGCGGGTTTACTCTGCGTCGTAGCCAACAGCAGCACCAACATCAAACAACAAGGTCGCCCACGTCATACTTGGTGTTGTTGTGTTTTTGGCCCAAAGCTTCTGCGCTGCCCTAAGGTGTTTCATGCATCTTCATGCTCTTGCGAAAGATGGGATGTGCAAAACATGGCGCATTAAGCTTGCCAACAGCTCGACAGTACACAAGCAGGTTTGGAAAGCGTGGGGCGATCGAAGTCTCACAAAAAGAACCAATGAGCCAGATTTGAAGGCACTTTTTGTTGCCGCTCCTGAAACCGACTAGTTCGCGCAAACGCTTTTCTATGGTTTTATAACGAAGAAGAATGCTTGGGTAACATGCAGCACGCGTTTACGCTGCATCGTACATGTAGCGTTGTTGCTGTTGTTGTTGTTGGTGGTGGTGGTGGCGGTGGTGGCGATGGTGGTTGTTGTGGTTGTTGTTGTTGTTGTTGTTGCCGTTGTTGCTGTTGCTGTGAATGTTGTGGTTGTTTTGGTTGTTGTGGCCTGATAGAACCGTCAAGGTACCACTGTAGCAGTGACAGAAGCAGCAGCGGCAGTACCTCTCAGCAGCAATAGCGTCTGCAGCAACAATTGTCTTAGCAGTAGATGCTGCTGCCACTCACTGCCGGGCTCTCGTCAATTGTCAATTGCTGGCCAGAGTCAGAGTAGTGACGACAAGTTAGCTAGGCTTGTCTGAGAACCACTTGCAGCTTCATGATGCTTCATGTCTACCCAGGTCTTCTGGGTATAATTTACTCGATGCCGTTCTGTGCCGTTCTTATCTTGGGTTACAGCATCGGCGGCAACATTTCGCTTCACTGATACGAACAACAGCCAATGTGGCAAACACCAGCAACAAATAGCAAAACATCTCGTCGAAGAAACAACCCTGCATTCCAAAACACGAAATGGCCAAAGTGGCTGCCGTTCGTCATGCTCCAAATAATGTCGCCCAGCCAGGTGGTTCCTGCGCAGCGATTCAGCAGAACCTCTGGCCTCTCTCTGTGCAAATATTTCTCAGCAGCATTGATTGCACACCAATTCAATGCTTCAATGCTTATGCTTCCAACACGAAAACAAAGTTGATGGAAGTTGGTGAATAGGTTTACATGACATAACAAGCGTCCCCGGTAGTCGGAAGCACCAACAATGCTGCAGAGGTCCTGTCGCCGACCAGATTCCGAGATGAGCGAAAGGCTGCCAGCAGGGAGGTGAAAAGTTTGTGTTGCACAGCTGGTGCTTCCAGGGCGGCAAGCAACGTCAACTGTTCTTTAGCATGAAGATGCTCTCCCGGCCCAGACTGTGGTCTATCCTGGACCTTTCCAAATCCTTTCACCTTCACATTAGCCTCAAGGCGACTTTGGAGTGGCAGCCCGGGCGTAGCCCCTGCCTCTGCGGTGATGGTGGTGATCTGTCGGATGAGGATTTGTCCCTCTCGATCTCCTGTGGCACTTTGAAATGCCATGTCTTGTGCCTCTTTTTTCTACCAGTATCAACCTGTCGGCCATTAGATGGCCGTGTCACGAAAGCACATCAGCACACTGGGAACAGCCGGACCGGGGCATCGGAGATCCGGACACCCAGCTCTCCGTGTGAAGAAGGGGTGGTCGTGGGCTCCACACTGTTGAAAATTCGGACGCGCCCGGTGGATCCCATGTAGTCCTCCGCAGACAAGGGCCCGGGGGCGCGGCCTGTCGAAGAAAAAGCTGGTACAAGGACTCGCGTGAGAACTCGGTGTTGAGCTCTTCGTAGCTCCTCCAGAGCTGCGTGGAGTCTCAAGTGACTCAAGTCTCATGAGCGTCTGGCCAGGTCGCCTGTTTTGCTCGATGAGGAAAGCATGGAGAACTGCAGCCTCGCCGCACTCAACTTTGCAGAAGATCCAAAGTCCCGGGTCCAGTCCAAAAGGCACTACAGCCTACAGCGACTAGAGGCTCAGCCCACTAGGTTGCAGGTGATGGAAAAAGCTCCTACGTTCTGGTGCTATAATTTCACTGCAGCTCTCCGACGTAAAATGATGCAAAGGTGACGCCATGTGGCGATGTGCCAAAGTCCATCCTTAGCTCTGGATGTGGTAGTACGACAAACAGCCATCCACCCTTGGCCTGGACTCGAGGCTTGGAGGCTACCGCCGAGACTATGCTGCGATGCCCACCGCTGACGTCGAACAATTGAAGAAAGGAAATGCTTTGCCATGCAAAAGCACCATGTCCGACCTTCACAATCTCATTGACATCGCCTCACGACAAACCGACTGCTGACCGCTGGAATGAGCACGACTCTTCACGCCATTGCAGCAGAGCCCTGCTTGCTAGAACCGCGAATCAAGGCTTCATTGAGTCCGACAATCGCACACGAAGCCAAGACTCGTAGGTGTAACCTGCCACTTCCACCGAGCACACGCCCCTCCTTGCGCACATGACACTTTGAGATTCGTCAAGGGCCACAACACGGAGGTTGCAGCTTCACTGCAGGCTGGATCCTGGCCTTAACAGCGTTCCTTTGCACGGGCGATCACGGGTGCAGCCTGCCTACGCCCTACGCCACAACTCGCCATTCTGGCGACTTAAGAGGCCCAAGGCTCCCGCCCCCAAAGGCAGCGCACTCCTTAGCAGAAGAGCCCTTTCCTGTCTCACGCTCGCCTTCATGGCGCTGCTAGAGAGCTAGGGTCTGACATGAGGACACTCAAACGATCTGCAAGCCAGCGGCAGCCAAGTAATCCTTGGTGATGCAGTTTTTGACTAGGCATTGGGAACTCATGCAACTGCGGATTGCCACTGCCAAGCTCTTTCTTAACGGCTGAAGGATGGATGCCCTGGACCCTGAAGACGTCTCTTGTCAGGACTTTTCAGTATATCTAGACTGGCAGGATATGAGCAACCACAAGAAGAATTCGGCCCAAAACAAAGGAGTTCCAGATCATGTCTGACGAATCCAGCGAGTGCCCCACCTTGAAATTTTACGGGGCTAGATTGATACTGAATCCATTGCCACACAGACACGAACGAAGCATTCATTGTCAGACTGTTCAGACATGAAGCCTTGTAGATGTCCGACAGCACGCGGCCCGAAAGGCCATGGACATCACCAGTGTTCCTGCACGGCTTGGTCAGCATTGCATCTGCTTTGCACGCTGCTTTGTTGCTGCATATCTATGCCTTGGCAAGATTATAAGACAGTTCGACAGTGTTGAAGACGCAGATATAACCTGGAAAGCCCTTCAACACTGTCAGCTCAGGAGCATCATCGGACCCATGTCAAAGGCCATAGCTCCATAGCCTGTCTGAAGCACCTCCTCTGCTGTACACGGGCCTTTGCTGCCGCTCAACAGAAATACGAACAGGCACCTATGATGGATGAAGAGAGTTGCCACGCCAAGGGGCAGCTGGGAGTGCCCGCGAAGCGCTGGGCAAAGTTCTGAATCCTGCGTTGAAACTCAAAGCAGCTCCATATCTCCACTTCCTGCCCACTCCGGTCATAGCTTCAACAGCTGGCCTACTGGCCGATCGCTTACACGGTCACAAGGAAGCAAGGCTTTCCGAAGATGTCGAAAATTCCCCTAAACCTTGAGAAGTGCGAGCAAATCGCAATAGTCATGTACATCCGCTCGAGACCACCCGAAGGATAAGCATGCACTTGATTGCTGCTAAGGAATGCGTTTCTTATCCCAGCATCCGTCCCTGCAGTTGTCAGCATCAGCCCTACGTGCGCTGAAGGATGTGGCACAGAGACATGGCCACGCAACTGCGAAGCCTCCTACGTTGGTTCTTCTACCCTTTGTACTTTCGCGACAAGTGCCCTGCTGAGAACCCACACACCCTGGACGCATCACGGTGTTGTAAGCACTCATGTGGCATGTCAACATCTGTTTGTACCCAAGCTGCCACCAGCCGGACGAAATCATCCAAACATAGTCTGGAGACAGCCTCAAACCTGAAAATTCTCGTAGCATGCAACTGCCACATCGTTGCAAGTCGAACACGGTGTGCAGCGTCACATGGCACGGCGACGTATGGCGTGAGTCATTTCATGGTTATAAAGGTCCAGGAGCTACTTCTCCAGGAAGAAGCCTGGAAGCCGCAGGCGCATGATGATGTGTCCGTGGCACCTGATGACGGAATGTACCTGCTATTGACCTGCTTCTGAATCCCCCCAACCTTTGCCGATGTGTGGTCGAATTGTCACAGTGCTTGTGCTCTTCCGGCATGAGCCCAAATTCAAGCCGCGGG
This sequence comes from Symbiodinium sp. clade A Y106, assembly GCA_003297005.1. Taxonomy (NCBI): domain Eukaryota; class Dinophyceae; order Suessiales; family Symbiodiniaceae; genus Symbiodinium; species Symbiodinium sp. clade A. Next base: position 124,430 of record BGNK01000418.1, read on the forward strand.
GCATGCCACGTCGATACGCTTGGCAAAGAAGCATCGCCCCATCATCCTCCATCCAGCCATTTCAACAGTCCTAATGTTGTTGTTGTGTCTGCAATTACTCACGGCAGCAACGGAAAGCGGAAAGAAGAGCTGATGTCATAATAGTGGTGCTTCGCCACGGAGGCTGCCACAACTGCCGTGCCGTGTAGTCTCGCATGCGAAGTGGTGATTAACAGGCTACATGTTACCAGGATGCATCAGGGAGAGCACGCCTGATGACACATGAGAAGCATTCTTGAGCCCCTGGGCCCTGTGTCGGCTTCTCCTGTTGGTACTCCATAATATCATAAGAACCGTACTGGAACATGAAGCGCCTCATAAAGAGCCATCATGTTGATGCGGGCATCCCGACTCCTCACCAGTTCCATCGCCTGACGAGGTCTGGTGCTCCAGACTGGGTCAGTAACTGAAAATCCTTATCCTGGATGTTGTTATCGTTTTATATTCTTCTTATCGTTTTACCACGAAAAATGCGTTATCGTTTTATTTTCTTCTTATCGTTTTTTCACGGGAAACCATCAAAACCGAACACGGACATGTCAAGACCAAACTTAACAGCACGGGGTTATTATACAGTCCCAGTTGGACACCGTTACAGAAGCAGCCCGGTTCTGACGAGTAAGTAAAGCCATTGTGGCTGGAGTCTGACACTGAGGGACAGTTTCGAGCTTCAAACGGTCATAAGCTCAGTGTCTGGTTGGTGTCGGGGGCCCCGATAAAGTTTGCCTGACCTTGTCGAGACCCGTAAGTTCTTTTTTTTGGGTGTAATGCAAAGTCTTACCTGTTTTCCGGCGAAGAATTTTTTTGGTTTTGGCTTCCGCTTGGCTGGTTTGGAAGCAGGGCTTCCGAAAAGACAGAATTTATCTCAGGGTGTACTTATATGGCCTTAGGGGTACCCATTGATGCAAAGCCTGTCGGGCCCGAAGCTATTTTCTGAGGCATCTGAACAATGAACGATGAGCCCTAGCCATTGTCCTATCGTTTTAACTGTCGCTACTAATTATTGTTACTGGTAGTACTGTTACTGTTACTGTCACACTTACAACTTCGACCCACTACTAATTCTACTCATCCGGCGCCCGCACCCCTACAAAGTCAACATTGTCAACATTATTCAATCACTTGCTTTCGTTTGGGAGGGGTTCGCTAGTCATATAATCAAACCCCGAAGCTGATAATTACGTTTGACGAGCTCAGCCCAACATAGACATCCCAGATGTTGGCAAGGAAAAACAAACGCGGAGCATGCGGGCGTGGCGGGCGTGCAGGCGTGGGTGGGTGGGTGGGTGGGTGGGTGCACATGTGCTTGATTGTGCATGCTTACATCATGATATTGCGTCGCATTACACCACCTCCATTTTATGCGTTACATGAACAATACGATGCACTACATTGCATTACAGTTACACTGTGTTGCACAGCGCCACATTCCATAACATTGCCTTACGGTACATTGCATTGCACTTCATCGCATCACCGTTCATTATGAGATATCATGGCAATACCTTAGACTAGGAGCTGGTGCCGTAGCAGAACAATACGCACACGCACATGGACACACCCTGACAGTTGGACTTTTGTTCGAATACCTACCCGACAGCCGCATTATGGCCTGTCTCCTCAAGTGTCACAATGTCGAATAGAAAGTGCTCAAAGTGTCCACTGGCGTGGAACCTCCACCTGCCTGACCAAACCACAACGAACGACCCAATCCGCCAAAGGCGAAGTCCTGTGTGAATAAACAGTCAAACGCTGGAATGAGTGAGGCACAGCAACTCTCGCACTGACAAGGTCTGCGATGGGGTCAAATGAATGCGCTGGACCATGCACGATTCCACTGACATAGCGCCATGTACAGCGAAGGATATCGCAAACTGCAGGTACGTGAGCCAGGCGTCCCCAGCTCATGCCAGTGATCCGTAACAGCCGCTTCACAGCGTCTTCGTTGGACTGCCACTGTTACAGACCAGGCAGTCCCGCTGATCTCTATGAATGCTTGTGCATCGAAAAAAACAAAGAAAACTAACGTTACGTGAAGCCCGTTTGGAACAAGGGGCACACACACAGATAGATATGGATATTTTTGCCTCCTGCATGGCTGAGTACGCGAAGCAGGGCAGATGTTGCCAAGTCTCAGTGAATTCTCATTCGTCTATCGCGTGTTACGACAGACTTTGTCGACAGCATGCAATGAAGACTACCAAGTCAATTTCGGAAACTGTTGTTGCATAGAAGCGGTCGGCAAAATGCCGTTGGTGTAATTACGAACTTTGAGGTGGAATTACTAATGACAAATTATTAATTTACCATGCATTCGACCACCAAGACTTTCGTTGGCATGTCTCACGACACAAGGAATCCGATCTTCAACGGGCGGTCGTGGTGTTCATCCGGCCAAGTTTTCACAACCGGAAATGTTTGTTGCAGGCCAACAAACCAACCCCATTATTCTGAGCGTCTGCACAACTTCAGAGGGCCAACTTTGCCAGTGGCCAACAGACTACCTCGCACACCTTCAGTCCATGAGTAGTCTCCCAAACCATGGCCCATGCCCCCAGGCTGTGCAAGCTTCCACTGTAGAGGAACTCACCAAGTGAGTTTGAGCATTCCATCCAAGGCAAGCTCACACTGCAGAGGAAGTTATCAGCTCAACGACAGAAAAAGCAGTCAGAGATTCATCGGCAGTCTACAGTCAGTTTACATTGCAGAGGAACTCACAAATGGTGAGCTCACACTGCAAAGGAACTCATCAGTTGTATATTGTGCAGGTCAGCCGAAAGGAACCAATCAGACTTTCGCAGGCAGTTCATGGCCAGCTCGCGTTGCAGAGGAATTCACTATTGAGGTCATGCAGTCCACCACATGCTCCCTTCACTCACGCTGCATACCTCGGCGGCAGACGAGGATAGAGTGGAGCAAAGGTGAGTTTGTTCACCCTATGTCTAGGGTGAACAACTTCACTGGTCAGGATCTCCACATCGTCCTTTTCTGCAAATCATCGGCAGGCCAGGCTTCTGCCAGAGGTATACGAAAGCATGATCACCACATGGCGAGATGACTCCAGAAAGTACCTCCAGATTCTGCTCATCAGTCAAACAAAGGGGAAGAATGATATCCCAGCCAGGCATTCGGTCAACCAGTTCCAGCGGAAGCTAAAGACATGTCCTTCCAGATTCTGTTTATCAGTCGCCAGTGTGAGTTGAACGACCAGACACGTGGTCATCCGTTGTCAGCAGAGTCATCCGTCGTCTGCAGACACATCCAAGAGGCAAACGGAGGAGAATAAGAAGGCAGTGGGTTTGTTCATCTCCCCCGTCATCGAGAAAACAACACCACTAACACTTCACTCCAGCAGGTCCACAACAGCGCTGAGCGCCATTGTACGGCAGTCTCAGCATGCGTCAGCACAGGGAGCCATGCCATGGTTTCCACGTACAGGAGTGAAACTGGGAGGACTCTGCCGCAGCATGTTAGCATATTATGTGGGATATGCAGTTAGGCACTAGATGAGGGACAGCGATGATTCGGGGTAAATATCAAAGGCCAGTAGTAGTTAGCTTACTAGACTGAACCAACATCAAGGGCCAGTAGCAATTGGTTACCGAAACTGGATGCTACATCCCAACAAGATTCGCCAGTGCAGTGGTGTAGCAAAAGCAGCCGTGTGCATTCCATCATTCATCACCGCATGCAGCAGAGTAGCGGCAGTAGGCGTGGTGTTCGCGCTAGGGAGAGCAGCATTAGTATAGTTTAAGCAAAGGGCTCACTTCATCCAAACCTGCAATTATTATGAATTATTAATTATATCAATTGGGGTTCATGCACGGGCGCGTTCCAGGAAGCAGTTTCACCAACAGTGCATTCACAGCAATGGAGTATGGAAGGGTAGAACAGTAATTAGAACATAGGCATAGAGATAAAGGACAACATAGGCATAGAGTTGCGTAGAGTTAAAGGACTGCTTCATGGTTGTTTGGCTGTCGTGAATTAGGTCCCCTGTTGTATTGACTCGCAACTAGAGGGCCCAGTGGACTGGCAACAGAGGCACGAATATAAACTATTGGTATCCACTACATTAAAAGGTATCAGGAGTAGGCTCTCATTAGTTGCAAGTCAATATTTTGGGGACGATTAGTCCAGATGGTGAAGCACTTCGTTCCCTTGGAGAGATAACCCAGGTGTGTCGCATCGAGAGAAACTCAGGGGAGGTTGGGTCAGCCTAGTACGCTTGCTTACAGGCGACACAACCGGTACCCAGGAATCAGGCACATCAGCTGACAGGTCAGCCAGCGTCGGCACTGGGAATCCCAGTTCTTGAAGCTCTTGGCGCATGGACTCCGGCATTGTCCTAACATGAATGACTGTCCATGCAATCAATACGACTCGCTTTACCGCATCACAACTGTCCCAGGGTTGACTGGCATGCAGACAGCGTCTTGCATCAAAAATCACTGGGACATTTTTGGCCTCTAGGTCAAATCCCCAAACATGAGACCCATTATGGACCCTCTGGACCTCTCCCTTCTTATGTGCAATCCACAGACCGCCGCCACAAACTTCACTGAGTACCTGGAAGTAGGTGCCACATGGGCCATTTCGGGCATCCCGATGAGGTTCTTTACTCAGTTCCTCACGGATAGAAAAGGTGGTGAAACGGAACTGAGGACAGTTGGACCTGATAAATGAAGTCACTAGTCTAGTCAGATGCGGATGACCGTACGTCCCATTGAGTAAGCAGGTGGAGGATCTAGGACTCGCACCCGAATAGATTACGCACGGACTTGCTGGGCTTACAGTGTTTTAGGGATGGCACTCCACGCATCGAGGACATCACTCCTGACAAGGATGTGTGCGCCTCTCTCAGACTGCTTGACACGGGCGAAGCATAACAGTTCAGACTCCACAAGCCTACTGTCAACCTTCAAGGCTCGACCGAGAAGATGTAGCTGATCCTTTGTGTACGAAGCCTCCGGCATCATCACTCTTACCTGTTTCGCAGGTTACCCACGAAACGGGTGCAGTTTTTTTTGCTCCCTTGTTTTTGTTTTTTGCTCCCTTTTTTTTTCTCTCTCTTCGGGGTCTGAGGGGGGAGACAGCAAACTTGGCTGCAGCCGCATGTACACAGCGCGGCTGGCACGCCCCTTCATATGAGACGTCCTGGAA
>BGNK01000418.1:130197-215247 GCA_003297005.1 Symbiodinium sp. clade A Y106
TACGAAGCTCTGGGTTTGTTGTGTCCAGCTTCCCTTTCTCTGATATGCGGGCTAGCTGTTTGCGACTTTCGGCTCTGCTATTTCCGAGAATCAGCCTCAGAACGGCTGATCTTTTTTGCAGACTTCGGCCCCGTGGAGATTGCTTCCCTCTATGACCGTCTATCTGTTCTCATCGTTGATGTTGGAACCACATCTATTGCAAGGGAATGAGAAGGGGCTGCACCGGACCAGGGGACCCAGAAGACCAAGGGACCACGGGACCAAAGGACCACGGGACCAGAGGACCACGGGACCAGAGGACCAGGGGACCAAAGGACCAGGGGACCAAGNAGCAAAAAAAAAAAAAAAAAAAAAAGGGGGGGAAAAAATACCCCCACCAAACACGGGGGCAGTTTTTTTTGCTCCCTAACTGGCAAAAGAGGAGGATTGTATGTTCTCAGCAGGACCGTGCTTTCGGCTATCTTCCTCCCTCCAGCTTGATCCGCTACTGCAACAGTCTTCATGGAGTGCCACATGAAAAGGCTTTGTTGCATGATGTGCTGTCAGTGATCAAAAGACATGAGGCATGTGGCGCATGACTCACCCATCATATAATTGTAGGATGGTACGAAAGTTTGCTGCCAGAAAGTCACAGAACATATAGAAACATGTGGCGCATGTCAGCTGCTTCACTCACTCATCACACGGACTCAGAATGAAGCACAAGTTTGCTGCCAGGAAATCGCGTCAATTGAGGGGTGTTTCGATTCTGGGGCGCAGGTTAACGGCATGATCCGACTACTAGGCCAGCATGTAAAGATCCGTTGCCATATAGCAGGTCGAACAGCAAAAGCACTCAGCACGTGCAGCTTAGCAGACATGCGTAGGTCTGCCGCCATGTAAGGAGTTGGGGCACAAAAGCAGTGAGCTCTTACCCTTCTTTTTGCGCATTATAGCATACTGTCGCAGCAGCTATCCGTCACACCTCGACCCACGTCGCAAGCAGAGGAATTAAACCACAGGGGATCCAGGAGGATTGGCCCAGTGGAGCGCGGTGCAGGAATTATGAATTATGAATTAAAGATGCTAATCTAGGTTTTTGGGGCAATCAAATGCCAGGAAGTGTTCATGTACAGACAGTATGTACACGCAGTATCAATACAATTACAAATTAAGCATGCATGTCAAATTCAAAATTCTATTGCAAATAATTATGACGTGGGGATCAGGTGGTGTTACCTGAGAACCTCAAAATGGGGCCACTGCAGAAGCACAGTACAATCAGGTCATGCAATGGAGGGTGAAGGCAATATGGGTTTGTCCACGGAGGTTCTCAGCTGCTGAGGAAGATTGTGTTTCTTCAGGGCATTTCAGCAGGTCACTTTGGTTACATAGGCTAAGGTCGATTACGTTGATTTCAGTATAGTCCAAAGGATAAGGATACACACATAATCAAGATTACGGGAAACGAGGAATTAGAGGACTTGGGAATCCGCGAACCTGCTGAAGCTCACGCACATCTAGCGCTGGTTCTGTAGCAGCGCTGATAGCAGATTTCCCCCCGCGTTGGGCTGGGCAGGAAGCTGCGTGATTAAAATATTCGGCTGAGTACGACCATCACTGGCTTGAAACACGTGATTAAGGGACTGCTGCGGCGTCAAGTGTTCTGCCAATCTGAGTTGTATGCCAGGAGTACTTGTGTCCAAGGAGACAGGGATGATCGTCGGCTGCACCGGGTTAGACATCTGCAAGGGGACAGTCGGTTGTGGTCCCAGTGTCGTGGGCGGCGTCGTTGGCTGAGGCACCGACTGTGTGCTTCCAGCCGATCCACTGGTGGACGCCGACTGTGTCTCCGCCGGGCCATCCTTGGGCGGCTTGCGCTGGGGAAGCTTTGGAAGCCTCCCCAGAATCTCATGCAGGATCGGCATCTCACTCAGCACCGACTCAACTCCTTGAGAGACTTTGGTCTCGCATTCATTCGACTGGTCCACCAGGCCACACGTCATAGACTCCAAGCGAATGAGTCTATCTTCACATTGGCCCATGGTCTCAGACGTGCTCTGGAGGGTCTGCTGGGCATGGTTGGATGCCTCCCTGCCCGACGTGACCAGTTCTACCACCTTCTTGAGCTCAGGCACCACAGGTCCCAAGCCACGAACCAAGGCGATGAGGTTCCGGATGTCACTGTACGTTCCACCGTGCAGCTCTTTGTAAAGGCTCGTCTGTTTCTCATGCTTCTGATCCATCACAACACGAAGGACTGCCGTCTTTTCAGACACCTCATCCAGTTTGCTGGTCAGGAGTTTCTGCATTTTGTCCACGTACTCCTCCAAGCCCTTCTGCATCTTGATGAGGTTCCCTTCATGTTGTTGCTGAGTGGGGAGTTGCAACACCAAGGTATGCGTCTCCGTCACCCTGTTGTAAAATCCTCCCAGCTTGCCACAATCAGTGACCACCTTCTCTAGAAGCTTGTGAAAGCCGGAAACCTCCAAGCTGATTGTCTTGAGTGTGCCCAAAAGGCTGAGGACCTCAAGGAGGCGCTTTTTTATGATGCCCGTCTCATTGCGAAGGGTGTGGACCTCCTCAGCCAGCTTGGTGATTAGTTTATGGATCTCTCCATCAGAGGTCTCACTGTTGGGTGGAACCGCCGTCGGTTGGTTCTGGGCGTCAAGCTTGAGAGTACGAATACCTTCCGTGTTCAACTCCAGTTGATTTTGCAGGCTGCGGACACTATCAGTATTCGTCTCCAGCTGATTTTGCATGGCATGCAACGTCAGGAGCAGTTTTTTGTTCCAGCGGTAGCCGTGCCATCCCACTGCCAACACGGCGAAAATCATGGTGACAACCAGGCACATTTCCACATAGGTGGCCCCAACCTGGGCCGCACACCAAATCCACTCCACAAAAACCGTGAGAGGTCGAAGGATGTCCATGGCAGGGCACAGGTATGCTATGATCGCAGGCAGCTTTTCCGGCGTTTTTGAGACGCTCAGCTGCATTATTATCCGTGTCTGCACCTGAACACGCACATGGCAGGGGCACGACAGAGTGGTTTGGCTGCTTTTTGGGGAAAGAGGGCCTGGAGTGGCAGGAAGCATAGCGTTTACGTGGTGAGTCAGCCTATGCCAGGTTGTAGAAATATCTAGGTTTGTGGAAATAATTGTCCGTCCTGCCCCCCCCCCCCCGTCCCTATTTATGCCCTGAAGTCCTGCACAAAGTATTTCATCAGGGGTTTGGTGGAACAGCCCAACCCTGTAGTCATGTGTGGAGCTTCAAGGGACCAAGAACCAATCCTTATAGTCTCTTTGCATGAGATTCAACGGGGCCCCCCCGAACCTTACAGCCATGCATGCAAGGGCGGGAGAGGTTGGTGGTTTCTTAGGAGGTAGACTCTGTTAAAAGACACGTCCCTGATTACTCTTCTGAAGTGGTTGAATTGATAGGCCTCTTTAGCAGCTTTGTCAGCTAATTCATTCAAAGCATGACCTTTATGTGCCTTTACGTGCTTGGCAGAGACCGTAGAACAAACAGATTGCCATAGTGAAAGAAGGTTGTTGGTGTCAGGAACATGATAGGTCGGGCACAAGGATTCATCAAGGATCTGGAGGACGTAGTCGCTATCAGTTAAGAACACAATGGGAATGTCGGGAGAGTATCTGCGTAGTTGCTTGATAAGGGTGATGGCATGACAGGCAGCTACTATTTCAGCACGAATGTTCGTGCAGTATCCATCGATTCTACCCTGTGCGATGATGGCCGAGCGGATGTCAGCGTACGGTCCTGTGATAGTGACGCCGTAGGAACCATGAGCCAGCTTACTACTGCCATCAGAGCAAAAGACAATGCTTTGCAAATCATCATCTTCATCAGGGGGAGGAACATACTTATAAGAGGTAGGGTACGGTTCCTCAACCGGTGGATGACGCATTGCTAGTAACCGAAAGGTTTCTCCTACCTGTAGAAGCATGCGTCCATGAAGGTCACAGGACTCCAAGTTGCGGTAGTAACCTGTAAGGTCAAGGCTCTTGCTAGAGAGCCAGCCAGCGGTTGATCATTTCATCCCATTGGAGTCTGTCTTGGGAGCCCTGGTACCAGTACGGCGGCTGTCCTATTAGGCGGTGCTCTTCCCAGGCTTTCTGTTTGAATCTTGCAGCATTTGGCCAGAACCCTAGGCAACGTTTATGAATGTGGCCATACCTAGCTAGCCAGTCTTCATTCCTGATCCCTAGCACAACCGTAATAGGGGAATTTCGGGCTAAGGGGATCCTAGCGGCATGGGCCCAAAACCTATAGAAGGCCTGGGCTTGCAAAGATTCCCAGCGAGCATGACCCAGACACTGAGCAGTCATGCGCGCGGCTCTGCGGCGAACAATCCAGTTATATGAAAGTGGCATGAAGGGGTCGGAGGACAGGCGGCAGAGGCAGCCCAAAAAAGAGGTGTGAAGGGTTTTGAGAGTCTTCTGCACTGCTTGGATCGGTCGAACACTTGCACTCATCCAGCGCCATTTGCTGGTCACATACGAATTAAGGAGATGCAGCTTTTTTCTTATTGAGCCAGCCGGTCTCTTCAACAATTTAAAGTGTCCCCAAAAACTGTTTGTAGCCATTGCCAATCTAGCACTCAAAACTGCTTGACAGGATAATTTGAAGCCTATCAAAACTCCAAGAAACCTGAAATGATCAACTAGCTCTAAAGTTGTCCCATCAATCTCAATGGAGGCTTTCTGGACAAAAGGAGCCGCAAGGACCTGACATTTCTTGAGGGATAACGATAGTCCGATCGCAGCAAGACAGTCTCGCACCTGGATTAACATTCTTTGGAGCTGGGCAAAACTGGTAGCCAGTAGGATAAGATCATCTGCGAAGAGTATGTTAAAGAGCTTAACTAGGACTCCCCCAACCTCAGCGCTTATCCAGGTGGATTCTGTCGTCTGCCATTGTTTGATTAAATCCCCAAGAAAGTAATCCACAGTTCTGGCAAAGACTTCAGCACTATAGGACGAGCCCTGAAGTATACCCCTATCAATGTCTTGAGTCCATTCGCAATCCGCCATGCTCAGCAGGACCGTAGAATAGGTCATAATGAGTAAGAGGATTTCAGCTTCACGATGTGGCCCTAGCAAGCGAAAGAATTTGCTGATAGCGAGATGATCGAGGTGATCAAATGCGCTAGCAATGTCTAACTTGGCAATGACCAAGGGCAAGGCATATTCATTGGACAGTCTTACACATTGCTGTAGGGAACAGGAACCTTCAAGAGTTTGAGCACCTGGGATGCTGCTAAGTTGACCTGCTACCATATGTGGGAAATGAGCGCGGAGGCGATAGAGGAGTAGTTTTGTGAAAACCTTACCAGGGACAGAAGATAGAACAATAGGGCGAAGGTCTTTAGGGGAGAGAGGGGCAACAGTCTTAGGGATGAAGGTAAGGCTGGACACAAGCCACTCTTGGGGTATCTGGTTGAGTCCAAGGAGGACGCCATTAAAGTAATCCACAAGGTGATCCCGTAGGTCAGTTTGCATCGCAATCTGAAGGAACTCATAGCTAACTCCATCAGAACCGCACGATTTACCCCTCTTGCATGTGGCCAAGACGCTATCAATTTCCTCATGTGTGAAGCGCCTTGGGGCAAGGGTCGGTCCTACTTGCCATCTCCACTCCTCAATAGCCATATTCTTGGGACGAGGGTCAGGAGGGGTATACTTAAGCCGATAAAAATTACGAAGCTCACATAAAGCTTGAGTACGCCCGCCGGCCCTTGTAAGGTATTTACAGTGAGTGACTAAAGAGGATTGACGCCTTGTGAAGTAAGAGATTGCTTTGTAGTCCCCAGAAGCTCCGCGATCGAGGATTTCAGTTAACCACTTTTGTTTAGCAATTGCCCTCTTTTGAACAATCTGTTTGCCCAGATCTCTAGCAGCAGTGCCTCGCAGTAGTTTGCGTTCATTAATTAAGGCTCTTATCTCTGGGGGATCCCTGTATCGGCACGATCCATCACGATAGGAGGCTTGTTGGCAGGTCGAGGAAAGGGAAGACATGGTAAGGTCTTGCATTGACAGGTCCAGGCTGGAGGCAAGGTCATTACAGGCTTCAACAGCAAGTTTAGTATTCACAGACCATTTACCACTTCTATGGCGACCAGGCTTTCGCGGCTTGGAACTAGCGTGTGGACGCAGAGTCTGAGTCAGCAGCACAGCACGATGATCAGACCCCAGAATCTTGTCAGAGTCAGGGATCACCCTAAAGGAGGAGTAGGAAACCAGAGGTTGAGAAGCAAGGACATAGTCAATCTTAGAGGTAGACCCCCTAGTGTTACTCCAAGTAAAGGCATCAGGGGGCCAAAATTCCAGTCCATGGGATCTGACCAACAGATTGCTGAGCGAACTCCTCTCGTCACACGAGCTGGCATCCATTGTTAATTCCGCTGCACCTAATTCATAATTGGCATCAATGCATATAATTAAGGGATCATGCAATCGTCTCCCATGCAAAAAGTCATCCAGCTCATTCTGGAACTTCACCCATTGATCAACGCAGTCTGTCCGTTGACCATGTGGGAGATGAGCGCTGACAAAAAAGCGCTTAACTGAATCCTGTTTAATTACGGCCCCAATCCCGGCGGAGAAGACAACAACCTCTGTCACGTAAGGCAGGAGCCTAGCGGGGAATCCCAAAGCAACGGAGTGATGGGTTTTTGGGAAGTTAGAGACGTAGAAGCCCCAATCATTATCCATTCGGAAGTCATGTAGTTTCCAGGGTTCCGTCTGCGATGCGAACCCACCTACCTCCTGGAGCCCTAAGACATCGAGGCCCTCAAGCTGAACCTGATCCCAACAGTTATGTAGGTCTTTCAGGGATTTTCCCTGTAGATTCCAGCTGACGGCGTGAAACTGCACCATATTCGGTGTCATCAGGATCTTGCACTATTGCTTCCATACTGAGCGTAGCATTCCTGCAGTGACTCAGATGGTCTGTTAGTTGCATCATGGAAAGCAGACGCACTGATGAACCACTCCATGTGATTTCCTTTGTTATCCGGCAGGAAACAATCCCCAGCAACAGGATCCCTCTTATCAATGTGATGAAGGACCTGAACGTGATTCAAGAAGACTCTCCCTTGCCAGACGATTTCAGGATCCGCAACCCTTTGTCCCTGAAACTCAGGAAGGTTCTCAAAGAACACTTTGGTCAACACGCAAGCGCGTACTCGCGCTCTCTCCTCCGGGTTCTTGTTCTTAGTTGCCCACAGCTTGCAGCTCGACTGTCCCTCAATGCCACTTCTGAATGATTTTGACTTAAGGGCTGCAATGATGGAGTTCTGGTACGTGCGCAACTGTGAAATATGTGCACTCTCATCTGGGAATGAAAGTGTAATGCGCACAAAGTTTGTGCGTGACGAAGGGGCCCATAGATCGGACCAGCAGTTGGGGTGCCCAATGTTGGACAGCATAACTTCACTTCCTCGAAGGCTTCTGACTTACGGGCATCCGTCCATCCCCCAACTACAACCTGCAGGTCGTCTGTTTCCGACTGTTCATCTCGAGCAAAGTGAGGTGATCTCGGGCTTCTGGGATGACTTGTAGATTGCCTACGGGGCGTGGCAGGACCACGGGTAGGGGTTGGGGATCTAGAGGCTTGTCTCTGCTGCAGGACCGAGACTTGCTTCTCAAGCTCGTCGATTCGAGCTTTGGTCGCTTCGTGAAGTTGTGTATGGTCCCTCATCCCTATTTCAAGAGTATCGAGCCTCAGGGCCTGATTCTTGATCTCATTACCAAAGTCAAGAACATCAACATGGGTTCTATCCTGTTTTTGATGCAAGGTTGCCATAGAATCAAGGAGATCTGAGATCCACGGTGGGGCAAGCGATTGATGTTGCCCAACGAGGGTGAGTGGGGTGGAGGGAGCAGGCCCGAGATGTGGTGTGGGCGCAATGATACCTTCGCCATTAGGGGGTCCATCAGCTAGGGGGAAATCAATTCTCTTCTCCTTTTGCAGGTTAGAGGCATTCCAGCGTGCATCATCATCAGGACTTAAGGCACCACTTCCATCATCATCTTCGTCACGCTGCGTCAGATCGAAGACCGGTGGGCCTTTGGCATCCAGGAGTTCATCTTCATCCCTCGGGTGTGCATGCTTGGGCAGGTCACTATCATGCTCAAGTTTGGGCTTTTTCAGTTCTCCCTCCAGCGATCCTCTGGACTCACGAGCTTCCCGGATGTCAGGGCGAGTGGGGCGTTCAATCCTACGGCTTCTCTCCCGCGTGCTTTCTCTCTCCTGTCTCTCCCTTCTCTCACCTCTGCCACGTGTGTTCTCCAGGACTCCCTGATGCGACGCTATCCTAGTCGAGTGCTGGCACTTAAGGGAGTCAGCGTGCCTCACATCATTCACATGTCGAGCATCACCAGTGGCAGCAACAGAAGAGGCAGCAGAAGGAGCACCACCACCAATTGGGGGCAGCTGCACAGGCTCACTCATTGGGATACAGTACAGAAACCTCGGGGGGCCTCTGCTGTTCACAAAGGTCTGAGAGACTCCCTTCCCAACTCGAGCCGAGACTTGACCATTTAGATATGGATATAGATCTATAGGTATAGATATACATATGTGCATACATATATATATAGATAGATTATATTATACTATATGTATATATACAGATATATGTATATGGTCACCCCCTAAGATCCACACCCTCTTGGTTCTCCCCCTGACACATAACGAGACGTCTCGAACCAAACTAGGTCTCGCACAGCCCAGGGCCCTTGTGGCTCCGCGGCATGTGAATGTGCTCATATCCTAAGTAAAAACTTAATTTCTACAAAACAGCAGGGTTTTGGAGACACACTAAAACTACTACCTTTTAGACTGTTGATGAAAGATCTTACTAAGTAAAAACTTAATTTCTACAAAAAAGCAGGGTTTTGGAGACACCCTAAAACTATTGCTTTTCAGAGCACTGTTGATGAAAGGTCTTACTCAGTAAAAACTTAATTTCTACAAAAAAGCAGGGTTTTGGAGACACCCTAAAACAACTACTCTTTAGAGCACTGTTGATGAAAGGTCTTACTAAGCAAAAACTGAATTCCTACAAAAAAGCAGGGTTTTGGAGACACCCTAAAACCATTACTTTTTAGAGCACTGTTGATGAAAGGTCTTACTAAGTAAAACTTAATTTCTACAAAAAGGCAGGGTGTTGGAGACACCCTAAAACTATTACTTTTTAGAGCACTGTTGATGAAAGGTCTTACTGAGTACAAACTTAATTTCTACAAAAAGGCAGGGTTTTGGAGACACCCTAAAACTATTACTTTTTAGAGCACTGTTGATGAAAGGTCTACAAGAAAGCAGGGTTTTGGAGACACCCTAAAACTATTGCTTTTTAGAGCACTGTTGATGAAAGATCTTACTATGTAAAAACATAATTTCTACAAAAGAAGCAGGGTTTTGGAGACACCCTAAAACAACTACTCTTTAGAGCACTGTTGATGAAAGGTCTTACTAAGCAAAAACTGAATTTCTACAAAAAAGCAGGGTTTTGGAGACACCCTAAAACCATTACTTTTTAGAGCACTGTTGATGAAAGGTCTTACTAAGTAAAGCTTAATTTCTACAAAAAGGCAGGGTTTTGGAGACATCCTAAAACTATTACTTTTTGGAGCACTGTTGATGAAAGGTCTTAATGCATCTACAAAAACATGTACACGGGTGACAGCACAAAAAGCCCTTGCAGTAAGTTGTGGGAAGAAGCAACATGCAGTAAACACCCGCATGTTTTGCATGTTGACAGTTTCGCAACAGTCCCGAAAGCTCGTGAGTTTTGCAGACACATCCAACATCCTGCTGAAGTATGTTCTGCAAAGAGGCAACACTGCTGCAAACTCCAGCGCTTTAACCATGTTTAAGCATGACTTGAACGCTTGTGACAGAGCCCTTGTTCCAGAAGCGTCAGACATACTTTCTGATGGCAAGAGGCAAGAACGCTGTAAATGCTGCATGCCCACCCTGTTGTGCCAAGACGCCCGAATGCTGTACCTACCGGTGCTTAAGGCATGTTCACAAAAGACGTGAACGCGTGTGTGGGCGTGTCTTGTTCTAGAAACGTAAAGCATCATTTTTTGCCTGTGTTGCGCAAAGGGCAAGAACGCTGTAAACGCCACTGTTGTTTGGGGCATGGTCACCGTGGGAACGGACGTTCTCACCCCCCCCTCCCCAAAGAAAACCTACCTACCGCGCGAACCCCGAAACAGGCAGGTTAACTGCGGCGCGTGTAACCAACTACTTCAGGTGCAGAAAGGCTGTAAATACCAATGCAAACGACTTCCAGGGTATTTGGTAGATAGATAGATGATAGAGAGATAGATAGACAGATGGATTCAGACAGTTAGATGGACAAGTCGAGGTCAGAGGCATTGTTTGAAGTCGGTTGCTGCCACGTTGCAGCAGGGGCACTTTCCAAGTCCTGGTCGGTGGTGCAATTCACAAGGGGAAGTCATGCTTTGTTCACCGGCCATTGCACAGGAGCCGACTGTCTAGAGGCGAATGGGTGACGTCACCGGGAAGAGCAATGACATGTCCAGAAATCTACCCAGTCTGTAGAGGACAGCCGTGTGATGCGTCCTGCACCTGCACCTGTGCTTGCAGCAGGATCGTCCAGGGATATGCGCCGGAGTCCAGGTCTCGCTGCCTTGACTGGTGCAGCACTGATTCCAACAGCGCGCTGGCAAGCGCATATCAGAAAGGTCGTCTCGTGCTTGCCAAATGTGCAAATGAATTCCGCTTAGCCACACGAGCTCCGAGAACAAGTCCCTTGCCAGGACCTGCGACAAAAAAGCCCCCCTCAGCTCTAGTGGCTCGGGGATGCCAAAATCCAACCTGCCTCTAGTCGTCCACATCCCATCTTTAAGTTATGTGCACTAAGAATGCCAAATGTGTAACATCGACAGTCAACGTGCGCTTGCCGGCACAGGTGTGCAGCAATTTTCGACAAGTAGAGTTCTCGACCTGAGCCAGCGCTTGAAATCCGCCCTGAACCCTGCGGTAATGGTGAGCCAGGACACGCTGATGCTGCGTGGGCCATGTACAACGCCGACCCCTGATGCTGAACGCGTGCTGAACCGGACCATGTAAACACTTGAAAACCCACTCTAAGGTGAAATGCATAACTCGGCTTCGGCTGTCGCCTGTAGCTTGCTACCGAGGAATGCTATCTCTGGTTTGCAGCGGCTCAACCAGGACCGTGGAATGCTTAGCTTATTGTACTGAGCCGCCATGTCATCGCATCCCACTCAATGGCTCAACGGCTGATCGACGATCGCTCAAGGCTCGCAATCAAACAACGAGACCATAGTTTGATGCGCGCATGCTTATTTCTTGTGTACCTCTCCTCAATCCCGGCCCTAAGGTCCCAAGCGTACCATCAAGCAACAACGTTAAACCTCATCCAGCACATGTCCCGTGGATAAAAACTTGATAATCCTTCCAACCCTCCACCTCTTCCCAGAGGAACCACAGCCAAGAAGCTCTTGAACCCAAGGAGTTTCAACACACCGAAGAGAGCCAGGACGTTGAAGCGGTATGAAGGCGCCATACGGGTGAAGTAAGGGAAGCGGCTGCCTCAATCAGGTTAAAGGCCAGAGGCTCAGTTTGTGCGACGCCTCACTGCTTGGCGAGTGGCGGTCACTGAGGCTGGCCGACACCGAGCTCGGAGAAACCTCGCGGCAACACGAACCTCTGGTGTCAGAGTTGGAGTGAACTATCGGCGTTCATTTGATATGTTGTAGGATCCTTATACTTATAGATACCTGAAGCACTGTCTACCGCCTCCTTCTTTGCATCTTCCTCTCAAATGGTCCCATTGTGCCGCAAACATGTATCGGTCATGTCTATCCTGGGCGACATGGGCCACGCGGCCTCGGTTCCTCAAAACAGTCACACAGGCGAAAACCCGGCCCATGCTATAGTCCTAGAGGTTCCTAGAGCCTAAAGCAGACTGCGAAAGGCTCTGGAGTCTCTGCAGTCCTCCTCGGCGGTGCACGAAGTTAGGTCGAAATGAAAAAATTGACTACCACAAGGGAAAGCGGAGCCTCAGTCCATCTGGACCGGCCCTACAAGAGTCAAACACCAGCGAATCATGCACCGGTATCAGAGCGAAGAGCAAGGTGGACACGTCAATCTAGTCCCGACAGGGAATCCTTGACCCTCCACATGTGCCTGCAACACATTGTAATGGTAGAGGGCATCGTTGATGCCCTCTGAGGCACCACTGCAGACTGCGCCCAGCACCTCGGTGGATGAGGGTCACAGCAACTTTCAGCCAGCACCAATGTTTCACGTGCTATTGCTCCTGGATCTATGATGCTTCGACTTGGCTCAGAATGCCCCGCCCTGTGTAAACAACGGTGATGACGTGGCATGGCACGGCATGCTTTGGTGGGCTGGCACTGAGGGAAGCAATCGTCCGACGGATTCCAATCCTTGTTTGCAGAGCAAAGGCCATGAGGGAACAAAACCTTGGCTCCGGCTCCGACCCCTCCGACCTTCGATCATTACTGGAGCCAAACCGCCAAGGGACCAAGTGCTGAGCTGCCAAACCCAATACTCTGTCTCGACCCAGTGCCCAATTCAATGCCGGCGTCTGTGCGGAACACTCTGCATCCACAACGTGGACTTGCAGTCGGTAGCCCGGGAGGAGGCTGCTGTCCTCCGGCAATATGTGGAGCAGTCTGTTTGGCCAAGCAGCGGCCATCATTTACCAAGACTGCCAACATCAGAACCAAAGTCTGCAGGGTTCCAGCACGCTCCACTTCACAGAGCAGTAACAACGTGGCAGCGGCTTCTGTAAGGCGCCCTGTGTTTTGTGGCAAAAAGGTGCTTCGAAGCGCTTGAACGTGCGAGAAAACACTCATCACGACTAGACGTTAATGTGAAATGCTTTCGAAGCTCCAAAACTGCGCGCCTTTGTTTCCATGATTTCAGTGTTTTCCCGGTTATGCACCTGTTTAGAGGCCGGGCTTACAAAACTTGTCAGCAGCGGCAGACGAATCAACTGCGGCAGCAACACCATCAGAGTTATAAGGAACAGCACCAACATCCTCTTCACGGCTCACAAAGTTAGAGCTAAGTTAGACAGTTAAGTCGAACTGTGCAGCATCCTCATCACCTTGAAAGCAAAGTTCGATGCGAAGCCACGGGTGATGCGGTCATTGGGTGTGGTCGGAGTGGACATTATCATGGTAGGACAAGGGATGGGCCATGGATGCTCTGGCCATCGGATGCAGTGGGAGTGGACGTGTCCGTCAAAAACTAATTCCGGTGCCTTTGACGCGCCGTCGCCAAGAAACAACAAGCTCGATGTAATGAGCATGGTTCTCCATGGTTCTCTTGCAAGGCGGCAAGGTTACAGAAGTCCCGTTGCCAGATAGACATATTCCGATCCAGACTGTATGGAGCCTGAAACCCACGTCACAAGCACGATGGACGGTTGCCTCAATCTCTTGCGCGGCCGCCTGCAGCAAAGGCTCCTGAGTTGGACAAGGCTCGCTTCTTTCTCCTTATGACCGGACTTTGGACGTCCTCATCTCTCTGTGGGGCTACAGTGACACTTCTTCTTGTGTGGCTCAAACGGCATGATTCTCCCCTGATTTCTCCAGGATTCAAGCGGGAACGGAATGTACTTCCCGCTTGCAGCCCCCCCCCCCCCCTGCCCCCACGCAGACCAAATCCCAACGTCCAGCGTCCAGCGCAAAAGGTCGGCGTGAAACTGCAGTAGTAAGTGGCTTTACACCGCTATCCCTGCCTCAAGCCTATCCCTCGTCTAGACTCCAGAACCAATCCGAAGCTTGCACAGCGCTGCCTGCTGCCTACCTGCCTTTATCTCCCAATCCCCGAAACCTAACCTGGCATGCATGCACACAACAGCTGAACATAAACTTGCAGGTGCTAGGAGTCGGTATGCACAGGCCAAGACATGAGAGCGTTAAACTAGCAACCTCGACATGCTTTCATTTCCTTGAGCTCCAAGCTCCTGCTCTGCCAGTGAAACAACAGCATGGTTAGTGCGCAAGCGTGGTTCATATCTGGTGCATCCCCTGTTTCGGCAAGTGTACATGTCACAACATTGGAGACACACAGCATTTATCCCGATTTATCCCCAATCCCAGGGACTGTTAAGGTGCCGCGGCCATGAGGGACCCCGAGACTTCAAGGGCATTGGAAGGACGTGAGAATCGTGCAGTCTCAGTTGAGCATAGGGTCAGGCAAACGTTTGGCTTTACCCTGGAATAGTGCGGAAGATGCACATGGCAGCCGAAAAGGGATGCAAGTTCTGCATCTCCGTCTTGCAACGAGCGAACTTTGTAAACTGGAGGGGACGCCGGTGGCTGTCTACATCTTTACACATCAAGATAGGATCCCTCGAAAGGGTGGCATGTTGAAAAGGATTATGTCGACTAGGGCTGCCGAAGCTGCCCTATTTACAAAAAGGGAGTAAGCGGCACGTGTTGCCATCTCCCCCGACGTTGAAGTTGAAGGCTCTCGCTTCCGTCCGTCCTTTGCAGGTTGAGCCCGAACCCGTGCCCAGACGCCCCCTTCGTTCTCTCTCTCTCTCTCTTTCTCTCTCCTGGGCATAGGGACGTGTCACCGTCCCCGGGCTTCAAAGCCCACCCACTGCTCTTAAGTGGACGATGCGGGGTGTGAAAAGAGAGTGAGGTGTCCCCCGCTCGGCTAGAGCCTTATAGCATACGATAACTGTGTAGGGGAACATATGCACTCTTTCTGAAAGTTTGCCTTTGTGCGGGTTTGAGTTCTCAGCCTTCGGTTAAGATACATGATACGACAAGATTCAGGTTAACAAGTACCATTGCATGAGAACTCTGTCCCCCCGATGCTTACAAGTTGCGTTGGCTTTACAATTCTTCAGTTGCCAACTGAATCGGCCTATTACGCAACCAAACAATACTTTCACCGAGTATCGTATCGAACCGCCCGCTCCCGTATCACCGCCCACCTCCCACCCCACACCTCCCACCCCACCTCCCACCTCCCGCCTCTGAAGACCCTTCATCTCCACTTTCGTCATCAACTCGCTCCCNTCCCACCTCCCCCACCACCTCCCTCCTCGCATCCCCTTCCCACCTTCCCACCTCCCACCTCCCACACCTCCCACCCTCCCGTACCGAACCGAACCGTGACACCCATGGCAACATGTGATTTCGGTCCAAAGTCATCTTTCAGAGACATCTGATTTTGCAAGGTTTTTGCTGCTCCCCCGGATTTTGCAGGCAGCTTGTACCCGGAGTCGCTCACATGAATAGGGTTAGTTTGGTTTGGGGGGCAACTGCTTTGCCTGTAGCACGTAGGTTCGCGACTGTGTCAACAACCTTCATACCACCAAACACCGGTATAAGGAGGAATCTAAGTGACCCAGTGTCATTGTCGCTCACCTGCAGGCCCCTCCGACTATGGGGCGGAAAGTGAACTGAGCAGAAAGGAGAAACCTCGGAAACCGGAACCTTCAGGACGAAAAGACCCTCACATCCCCCTGCAGCAACTCAGCATCCTAAAATCCCCCTCAGTCTCGGTTCTTTTGCACGAATTTTTGCTCGCGGCTCAGCGGTTCCCCCATCTGTCACTTGAGGGTTCGGCTTGTTGACCTTCTCGGGCACGCTTTCGAGCACGAGGTGAATTCCCCCGTCTCCTATCCCGTCGTCGCTTCTCTCTGTAGCGTAGCTTGCTTGCCACTTTCCATGCCTCCTTCTGACGTCCCCCGTATACTCTGGGGTCTGAAACCATGTCCCGGTTTGCATATGCAGAGTTGGGTCGTCTTTCGTTCGCAGGAGGTCTGGGCTGTCGTCGGCGTGGTAGAGGTGAGCGCGACCTCCTCCTGTTAGTAGGCCACTCTGGCGTGACGGGGGCCTGGGCCCCAAGGTGTAATCCCCCATGTTCGATCATTGCCACTGAGGTCGGTTTGCTCCTTCCCCGCAACAAGGGGGGAGCAAGCCTTCCCCGCCAGGTGTCCGCCTCCAGTTCGAGTCCAGTGTTGTCAGCTGTAGGTGGCGCGATCGCGGGCTTCGTCAAGCAGGACGTCGACGGAGTGCGCGTTGTAGGCGAGGTTCATGATCAACTTTCTTGGGTGGCGACCATGCGTTCGGTAGTACCTCAGCAGTTGGCGGGCCTTCCCCCGCACGTCTTGCTGCATGGATGCTTCTTGAAGCTCTCTCTGCACTTGTTCTAGCTCAATGTCGTTGTTTCAGCGACCAAGTAGGAGTCGTAGAAGGTGGTCTTGTCCCCCGTGTCCCCGGATTCCCCCGGGACTGACTGCGCCAGGAGGGGACGTGTGATCCACGTGAATCGGCTTGCCGTAAACTCATTAATCAGAGCTCTCCAGGTTGTTCCATCACGACTTCCTTGGCACCGATATTTCAACGAAGTTCTCAGTAGTTCTCCCCATGCTGTTGCGGGTTTCCCCGACGGGGTGTCGGGCAGTTTCTCCGTGTAGTCTGCATCGCGGATCTGTTCTCACATGCGTCCTGCGTATACCGGGGATACATTTCCCCCGTCCTTGGCGGCATAGTCGACAAATCTCCCCTTCTGCGGTCGTCTGCATCTTCCGGTCGGGGAAGAGCTTAGTGTGGTTAGACCAACCAAAGGTGAGGATGCCAATCTCGCCCTTCTTGCCACTTTCACGGACAGTTAGGTGAAGGGCTCCCCCGTCCAGTCTCTTGGTACGCAAAGAACGGCGTTGCAGAGGCCTCAAAAGTTCCCCCGAACTGGACAATGAGCGTGGCTCCGGTATCGAAAAGGTCGGTCTTCTAGACCTTGCACTCTCCCCCTCGCTGTCGTGGAAGTAGTGTCACGGACTTTACGGTGGGCTCGCGATGGCTCAAGGCGCCTCCCCCCGAAACTAGATTGACTTCACGGAGAGGAGGGGGGTCCGGTCCCGTGGGCACAGTACGGGCCTTCCCCCCACACCTCCCCCTCGAGTTGTTGAAGACGTCGTAGACGGCGTAGTCGATGTAGGCACCTTGAGCCAAAATGGCTATCTCTTTCTCTCTCGCTCTCTCGCTCTCTCTTCTTCCCCGGGGCATGAGGGGCTGTTAAACCCCCTCGGCCTTGCAGGCCCCCCCGATGTTCGTGGGGCTTTGGATGGGGTGTGAAAGCTGTGTATGCTCTACGTTGTCCCCCCGAAGTCTTTGTTCGACTTTCGAGGGGGTGCTGTAGGGGCATGGCTCTCTCTCTCTCTCACTCTCTCTCTTGCTTGCCTGCTTTCTGAAAGGTATGTGACCCTGGCCCGCAGGCCTACCCCCACAACTGTCCGCACGTCTCAAGGTCTGTGTGGCTCCCTTGGGGTTGAGAAAAAACACGTTTCCCCGACTGAACTTGTTCACCCCCGTCCCCCCGAAACTCCCCTCTAAACCATGACCATAGGCAACCTGCAAGCTCAAGTCGGGTCATTTGTGGTTTCCAACAACAACTACGCGAAATTGACACTTGGCCTGGGACTCCACAAAAAGCAGACTGAACCTGGGTGAGCTCCACTTTCCCGGCTCCGGACAAAGCTCGCGACTGCCACTGGTACCCAGCTGTACGACTACAAACAACATACTTGCTGGACGTTTGTCGCCTCTTGAGCCTTGCTCTGCCCCCGTTGTTGTAGTGTGGAACTTCGTGTCCCACGTGTTTGAATGCTCTATTCAATCCCCCACCTGACCTGCCTCCCCACCTTATCCCGAACCGACAAAGCGCTGACTGGAGCTGACAGCAAAAAGACAGAGGGACAGGCCAATCATTCGCCACACTGACCCCCGCTAAGGCCCAGACAAAAACACTCCCGGTTTGTCAGTTCACTACGGCACTGGCCTGAGTAGCGACCTTCTGAATCCCAGCTCCCCGACTTCTGCAGTACGACACCCGCGACATGCCTCCACCAGTTTTTGGCTCCCGCATGGCAAGTCTCTCGATCAAGACCGCATCGCAGGTCCACAGGTGAGCTACGGGTTGGAGGTTTGCAGTGCTCCACAAGTCGAGCGACCACACGAGCCCCTTCTCCACAGTTCCCAGCACACAAACATCACGGCCCATACTGCAAAAGGTACCATGCAAATCTAGAGCAGGGACTCATGTTATCAACAGACAGTTCACAAGCTCTGGTTTCCGTGCCCTGGAATCCATTGCTCGACTACACTAAGGACCAGGCCAGTACATGTGAAACCACAGGTGAAGGGATAACAGTTCGGCGCATCACCACACCAGCCCCCCCAGGATCAGGTTCAGAAAAACAGCTCCAACAGGAAGTTAAGGCCATGGACGACACCCGATCCTCTTTGGTTTTGCTGGTTGCAGCGAACTGACTCCTGTACAGCTACCCCAAAATTCATCCGTCGTCGACAAAACAGGGACAGCCATCACTCGCTGTCTCTGCACCCCCAGGTGTGGCAGGCAGTCGGCTGACTCAAGACAACAACCATGCGTTGGCAGGCCACCCACGTTTCCAGTTTCAGTCGTCCCCCACGGTACGGAGCTCTACCAGGTTGTCAACTTGTCGCAGTCGCAGTTGCACAGATTCCGGCAGCATCGGGAGTAGCCCTTGCTCATGTTGCCACGGCCTGAACTGCATCTGCCATACAGCGAAAACTCACAGAACGGCTCTTGTGTAAACAGGGCATCGAGGGATGTCGTCAAAGTTGACGAGGTCCGCACGCGCTGCAACGAAGCGTTCATCCAGTCTTCTTGCACCAGAGCAGGCTATACACCCGCAGCGTAGGTACTGGGCTCTACCAGGTTGTCAACTTGTCGCATGTTTCACAGATTCCGGAATCATCGGCAGTAGTCCTTGCTCATGGTGCCACGGTCCGAACGTCATCTGCCATGTAGCAAAAGTCGCAGAACGGTTCCTGTGAAGACAGAGCATCGAAGGCTGCAGCGGCTTCGTCAAAGGTTGACAAGGTGCGTACACGCCGCACCCAAGCGTCCATCCAGCTTTCCGGTGTGTAGGCTACACTCTCGCAGCGTAGGCGCTAATCCCAGTGCTCGGACGACAAGGTTTGGGCTGCCCCATCGAAGCGACAAGGCAGGCGTTCGCTGTAGCACAGCACGAACAGCATCCGAGGTCCTCTTTGGACACAGTTGTGAGACATGGCATCAGCAGGGTCGCAGGTTAGTGGTTTCTTACAAGAGGGGGCGTTCAGGATAACCGGGCTGAAGAGAAACAAAGGTTCACCGGGATCCTAGAGACATGCCAGGTGAAAGGGCGCGGGAAGGGCAGTAGGAAGGACAGGCAGTGCAAAGGCAGTGCAGCAGTGCAGCAAGGGGCATGGTGAGACAGGACAGTGCGCGGGCAAGGTAAGGAACAGACGGACCTTTCTTTTTTTGTTTTTTTCGTACAAGGTACCCGTGGCGGGCCTTGCGCACCTGGCCACCCGGGTCAGGCCGTCTTTCAGCCAGCCGCCGTCGGCGGGCCTGGTTTGTTTGGTCGCCCCTCCAAAAAGTATGTACAACATCATTCTCTGTCTTGCTCTCTCTTGCTTGCAAACAGCCAAAGCAGGGCGCTCGACCCCACTCGCGCACGAATGCGCACTGGTCTTGCTCTCTCTCTCTCCCTCTCTCCCCCTTGTTTTGGTGCGACAAGAGAAACGCCTCAGATGCAGGGACAGGCTCCGACACGGTGGCGACGTCGCCTGCTGCACCGGAATACCTCATCGAGACAGGACTTGGAAGCATGATCAAACTCTCTGATGTTACATGCTCATGCTTCCGCATTCGGACCTGCTTTCAATTTCTTCGTTGCTACGGTCTGCCAAACCATCCCTACACTGGCCCTTTCACCGCAAAAGGCTCGGGCCAGGTCCATCAGCTCGCACCGTGCGATGCCGTGTGCCACTGAGCCACGGATTCATGACCACGATGTTGAGATCGTTAGTGGATACGCGGGCCAAGTTGGGAGTCGTGGGGACCGTGCCTGAAGAAGCGCTTTAGCAGCTTGTCACATCGTTGCCCTCGCCCCCTTTCAGTGGCCTCGTTTGCTCGCCTGCCGAAACCTACTCCTTGTCGCAACACTTGTCACGAAACCTTTGGAGAAGCTGATGTCAGAAAGCGCTATGGGCCATCGGCAACGAAAACATCTGATGCGCAAGCCCGGCTGCTTCTTGTGCTTGATCGAATCAAAACAGAAGAATGCTGCGCAGCAGAGTAGCCAAGTGGACTATTATCCGGCCTTTAGACTAGAGGCATTTCTACCATGAGCACTGATCCGCCACGAAATCTGCTGAAAGCAAGCCCAGTAGCAATTGTTTCCGTGGAACCGACACGCAGCGGCATGTCCATCTTGGACAAGTAGCCGGGCACAGGAGTGTCTCCGCAGGAAGAACCTGGAACGACAAGGATGCAGTTAACTGTGTCTCGGGAAGGCATGTCTGCATAGGCTCTATCACGTGAGCTCATCACGACACCACGAGACCATAGCTCTAATTAGTGTTCTTGAAGTCACTAAAGCATGAACGACGACAGCAACCAACAACTGATGCAAACTGCAGTGTCTCAGCCACCAGATCCCACCACAGCAGCACGCAGATGAAGCAGTACATTGCCATTCGGCAACTTGCCCTTCTATCTGTCTAGCTGAATTCAGGCCGCTTTGGCTCAAGCCAAAAACTCGCATCGACTCTGAGAAGCAGGGTCTGCCTAAGCGTCAAAAAACCCCTGCTCTACATCAAAGAATCAACAACATCCAGCGAGACTGAAATGAGTAGATACTAGTAGTAGATTCCAGCAAAAGCTGTAGCAGTAGCAGCAATAGTGGCCAGTGTACTACACACCTTTCTTGCGACTTCTTGGCAGGCAATGATGAGCGTGACGAGCATTCGAGCATCTGCGCAGGCACGAAAGAATATCAGGTCCTGCCGATACGTTTTCAAGTCAGCACCCAAGCGTCCAGTGAAGATTGACCTGATGTGCTCGGAACAGAAGTCGAACCGTAGACTGTAGATTGTAGATTTCACCGAAACTCCTTTAGCTCTCAGAGACTGCTCCCACACGTGTTTATATATATATATATATATATATATATATATTTACACACACATGCCAACGCTTGAGTGCGTTCATTTGCATGCACGAGATTCCGCGAGGTGCTAGCGAGGCCACCGGCCACGAGATGCCACGAGAGCTGCAAGGAATGAAGCCTGAATGCATAGGCTGCACATGAGCCGAAGGGCTCTTGGGTAAGCTCGTGCACTTGCAACACCACTGATACATTCCACCGAGCCCGCTCGCTGGATCTCTTTTTTGGGACTTGGCGGAGGTCCGAGGCTGCGCTTTCGGCTGCTGGAAAGTGGTGGAACGTGCCTGCCGTGCCTGCACCTGGCCGGTGGGTCCGTGGAGCACATGAGTCAATGAGACTTGAGAGCACCAGAGCCACCAGAGCCCCTGATCCCTGATTTCTGATTTCCGTGAGACACTTTTCAGGCGATGCGATGTCCGCGAAAATGTCGGCTTCGACCTGTACAGTGCAGCGAAACCCAGTCGGTTCAAAAGGGGTGGCACGGCCTTAAGCTCCACAAGCTCTCTCCAAACCTTGGAAGACGACTGTATGCATGGACGGCTTTGAGCTTGACCTGCCGGAAGGCGAACATCGCAAGGGGCTTCTGGATCTGGAGGAACTGCGGGATTTTGACGAGGACTCTTGTCTGGACGCAGAAAGAATCTTCTCTTCTCCTGCTCTTGGTCGAGCGACTTCTTCGTCAGTCAGGGGCCGCCGCACTGGTGCAGCCGCCCGCACTTCTGGATCTTCCTTGGTTATCAAACCCTTGGACCGCGCATGCTGCAGCAGAGCTGACCAGTTGGGGCACCCTTCCAGAGCAGACTGTTCACAAAGCACCACAAGGCCGTGTCGAGCCCGAGTAATGGCCACGTTCATGGTGTGTGGGTCTGAAAGGAGCCCCAAACGGCCACCTTTTTCGCTACGGACCGTGCTCAAGATCACATAGTCCCACTCACTACCTTGGGCGGTGGCAATGCTTCCTACATGGATGCCTCTGAGACTTTCTCTTCGGAGCATCTCGCTGATCTTTGCCACCTGGCTGTTGTAGTAAAAGATAAAACCGCAACTGCCGACTCGCCCACGTGTCGCGCTAGCCTGGCTGCCAGGCTCACAGCCCTAGTTGCTTCTTCATTGTTGGCCCGGGAGCCAACTCCCCCCGAACCGATGGTGCGCAAGCATTGGAGCTCTTCCCCACTGCTATGCCCGGTCCAAACCAAGAAAGGTGCTCCAGAGCCTCTATGATGCAACACACAGCGGATCCTGTCCTTGACGGACGGGTGATCCTTCACCCGGCCTCTATAGAAGTGGCGGCGTGGGAATCGGCTGATGCTTGGATGCATGCGGTACTGCTCCGCGAGCAAGGAGACGGGGCTGCAGATGTCAGAGTCATCGTTGCGACACCTTGTTGCCAAACGCTCGACCCGGCCTGCTCTGCCACCTTCATATCTGGCCAAAGTCAATAGACACAAGGCTTCTGGTTCTGGAGCCTGCCCAGCTTCATCCATGACCACCTGGCGGATTTCGGGGGCGGTCTTCTGAAGAAGTGCCTCCAGCAAAGCATTCCGTCGGGCCGACATGCAGGTGAAGAAAATCACATCGGCCTGGCGAATCTCTGCAGCTCGCGTAATACTCCGAACGTCGTTCCTCGAACTCGGGGCTCTTCGGAGCACATGCTCTCAGCCGATCATAAGCTTGTCGGCAGGCCACCGCCTCCTCGCTGGGCTCTTCACCGGCTGCGGCGTGACAGCACCAGTGCCAGGAAAAGCGGCGCATGTTCTCTGGAATCACCTGGACTTTGAAGGTCTGAACATTTGGGTGGTCCACTCTGGTGGGTACAGGAAAATCCTGGCGTTCGGCATCGGCACCGTAGATTCGTAGTGTGAAAAGCGGAGGATTCCACTTAACTCTCGATCACAAAGCCCAGGCAACCAATCGTAGATAGCAGTGCAAAGCGGAAGCAAGAGCACAACCAGAGTTTGTACCGTAAGGTTAACTGCACAGCGAAGAGGCAACACTAGGGCTCCCAAGCACTAGCGGACCTTTTGCTGAGACTCGCACAGAGCGGTCTTTGAGCAGTCAAGCTGCGACGTGAGACAAAGTTGACAAGATTCCTAACATGAACACAAGTGTACGTCTTCGCAAGTCGGCGACAAATCACACCCCCCTCGACGCGAGCTCACGCGTGAGAAGAGCGGAGTTAAAAGTGTCAAGCCAGACTCTGATCGTACATCGAGCCACGCCTCTATTCGAAACCAGCTTAGCTTGAAAGCCACAGGACGATAGACGTGGGTCGACCCTTGTGCCATGATCATGCCTATGCATCACGCTGTACATTCGCAGCCTTTGTAATCGCAGGCTCATAGCATAATGCCTTTAATCGCAGGCAGGATGGATGAGACCCTTGATATCGTGGGGTATACTGAATCGCATGCAATGCGCTCAGATCATCATCGGATCGGCAGCATCGCGTGTCAGTGAAAAGAGAGAGACACACGAGGAAAATTCGCCATGGCTCGCCATTGCACCCCTGTGGGTCTTCTCAGCTTCAGCAAGCACAAAGGAGTGCTGAGGAAGCAGCGGAAGTCGTGTCAACACAAAGTTTCACCATCAGATTCATCCTGACCACCGACGGTACTGTTTTGTCAAGAGGGTCAAGTAGAATCAACCGGATCCACTTTATGATGACACTACGCATCACTGCGGTTCATTACGGTCGGCTACCGTTGACGGGTGGCCGGAGGGCTTCTTGTGCGCTCACCTCCCTTTGGCCGTGATCGGCTACCGTCCTTTCCTCCCTTGTCTCCTTTTCCTCTGCCTTTATCGGACTTTCCTTTCCCCTTATCGGTTGGCTTTGCCACCTCCATCCAGTGGGGCGAAGACTGGAATCATCATCGACAGAAAAGTCGGTAGCTGGACTTGGTCGCGTCCTTTGCTGTTGGGGAGTCGTGTTCTTCGCAACACCCATGACGCCTGCTGGTCGGGGCGGTCCAGATTGCGCCTCATCGTCGCGTCTAGACCTTCGCCGTCTGTCCGCCGCAGCTTCTTCCATAGACTGGGACACCCTGTGGCATCGTAGGTGCCCAGTCATCTTCACGGCGAACCTTTGCAGGCGGTCTGGATGAGGTTCTTCCGGATGTACCGAGGAACCCAGAGTTGATCTCTTCAGCGGGTGAGGTCGACTCTGATGCCATTGATGGCGCTGTGTTCTGGGCATTACTCGTAATAACACCGGCAAGCCCACAGTTAATTTGATCGTCCAGAAGTGCGCCGAGCCTGACAAGCGTCTCAGCAGCTTGTTGTCGGACAATCTGTAGACTACCAGGAGCGTGGTACAACTGATAAAGTATGATAAAGGTCCGCCATCGTTGGATTATTCACGCCGGTGATTGGTACCACAGTCTTGATCCTGATCGGAATCAGGCAGGTCACCACCATGGCCCGGCGCATTAGCTGCACCGGGTCCATGCGGCGGGATCAAGGGAATCGTGAGAAGGGGCACTTGCCCACTTCTGCCCGGCACTGGACCATAGGAGGTCGGGTGCGCGGGCCTGAAGGACGCCGGGTCCGTAATCGGAGGACCGCGGTCGTCTGGCCCGGACCCGAAGAGGGCCCGGGTGCCCTCTGGGTCCGAAGGGACAGAGGGCAAGAAGAAAGGTCGGTCGGAAAAGAAGCAAAAGGGTGCGCAGCAGAAGCAGCAGACGCAGAAAAAGCAGGCAACGCAGGCAAAGCACGAGCATCGGCAGCAGGCAAGCTGGCGTTAATCGTGCCGAGCGTTGCAGAAGCGGTGCATGGCAAAAGCGGCACATGCAGCGGAGCACTCTGGTCGTCCTCAGCAGGCGAAGCAAGCAGCGTAGCGTTAGCAGAGCGAGCGAGCGAAGCGTGTGAGGCGCAGCGGGCTGTGTGGGCACTATCATCGGGCTCCACGACATCCCGTGCGACTGGCGTCACCAGTGAAGAACCGACAGTCGAAGGAACACGAGGAGAACCGATCGGAGTCGCCATTCTCTCGGTGGCGCGACCTAACACAAGTCCGAACTTGGTCTGGGCCAGGAAAACGGCTAGTTGGATCGGGCGATCAGTGCCAAAGCGTGCAGCAGCAAAGCAGCAATCCACAATCGGTGGCGGAGGCACTACGGCTGATAACCTGTGAAAAGCGGAGGATTCCACTTAACTCTCCGTCACAAAGCCCAGGCAACCAATCGTAGATAGCAGTGCAAAGCGGAAGCAAGAGCACAACCAGAGTTTGTACCGTAAGGTTAACTGCACAGCGAAGAGGCAACACTAGGGCTCCCAAGCCCTACCGGACCTTTTGCTGAGACTCGCACAGAGCGGTCTTTGAGCAGTCAAGCTGCGACATGAGACGAAGTTGACAAGATTCCTAACATGAACACAAGTGTACGTCTCCGCAAGTCGGAGACAAATCACACGTAGCATTCGCAAGCCTCCTCTCGGCTGCTTCAGAATTTGCCGGCACAAAGGGCATTGACTGCTCTCCTGCAAGCAGCGTGCTAAGCATGTCCGATGGAACACATGCCCACATGCGGCAACAACATCTGGATTGGCATCTAGGCAGATGGCACACTCAGCATCACCATCCTGCTCAACACGGGCTCGCAATCTTTCCGCAAAATAGCTCTCGCAAAGCTGGTTCCTGTATAGTAAGGCACAATCCACGGCCCGATTGGTGGGTGCTCCGAACAAGATCGCACACCGGGCCCCAAGATTCCTTTGAGCGAAAAGGGTCATCAAAACAGCAGCGGTGCGTGTCTTTCCCGTCCCGGGTGGGCCGTGCAACAACTGGAAGTGACGGGCCAGGGCACGACAAACAGCCTGCTCTTGAGAGGAGTTTAGGTGCCAAGCTGACAAGTCTTGTCGCTCTTCTTGAAATTCCAGTGGCAACCTTCCCAAGACAATATCGCGTGCCAGCAGCGGGGCTGGAGGTAGGCCATCAGCACGTGCTGGTGGATTGATATCCGAAAGAGCCATGTGCATGCAGCTGTAGGATAAAGACTTCGGCACATATTCCACGATGTCTGGTGTAGCGGTCCGCGTTCCTTCGATGTCGAATACTACGTGAATTGAGTTTTGGGTCTTGTCGGTTGCCTTCTCCTCATCGTCAAGCGTCAATTGATGTCCATCCTCCAAGGATGCTATGTTCAAGCACCGGACCACATGCCGAAAAAAAATCACAAAAGGCATAGTCTCTCGGATTCGCAAACAACCCTTTCAACTCGCCACCACCACCACCACCCCCACCACCACCCCCTCGGGTGCATACTCATGATCATCGCGCATCACTACGGTAGTAACAGAAATACGAGGACACCATGGCACCACCACCGCCGAGCTTCTTCGACAGTTGTGTTCTCTGCGAGCTGCTTCTCAGCCATTGAAGTCGGCAACAGCGAAGCTGCTAGCGAACACGTTGCACTCATCAACCTATTTTTTGCATCCAGACTGCAACGCCTCTGCTGGGAAAGTGCTGCTGCTACTCATGTACCCTTGCAAACCACAATCGTGGCCCCCTCCGAAAATCAAGCACATGCATGTATTTTTTGCGATGGCCATGCGCACCAACGATGCTCTTCTCCTTGGCGCCTTCTCAAAGAGCTCCCCGTTGCAGTCTTAGATTTGGACTGACATGTTTTAAGTTGGCTCCAAAAAAGGCATTGTCGAGGTAAGCATCTTTTCGTCCAGGACTTTCCTGGTCTCCTTCAGCGCTTCTGCCAGATGATCTTTCCCCCGCGACGCCGCCGTAGCCTGACGTCTTGTAGCGCCCTTTTGTACTCTCCGAGGTTGCTTGTAGCCTCATTCTTGGCCTCAGGAGTCTTGGCAGGCGGACTCGTCAAGGGTGCCTGCGGCATGGTCGCAGTAGGCGGTGCCGGCGGTACCTGGGGAGGTCCCGGAACAGGGATGAGAGGCCGCAATCCGTCCGCCCCCGTTGTGTCATCTGGCTTGCTGGTACCGTCTCCAGTTTTGGTGTCCGAGCTCCCGGGGGTCGCCTTCGCCAGTACTGGTTTGTCCCCAGAACCAGCGGGAGGTATTTTGCTGGCCCCGGCCTCCGCTGTGGAGGGAGGGCTCTCAGTTGTTGTCGTAGGCTTGCCCGTCTTTCTCAGGTAGCGTACACACTGCCAGATGTTGTAGCCCAAAAACATCACCAGCAGAAGCCATGGCAATCCTCCCTGTGGGCTGAGAAGGAAAGGCCCCACCTGTGCCCAGTCAAGGCGCGGGACGCTTTGCGGAGGGAGCACTTGCGCCGTAGAGTAGAGAATCCTCTCCCCTTGGCTCTCCTGGTGCTCCGCAAGTCCAGGCCTGTCCTGCGCCCGGTCTCTGGTGAGCTCCCCATCCGCGAGGACCACGAGAGTTTCCTCGGCCTTTGCATCCATGTCGCGGCGCAACGCAAGGGAAGGCAGTTAAGTTCGTTTGCTCGAGCAGACAAACCTACGGTCTCATATTCGTGATGCTGCCCAGGTGACCGCCATGTGCAACGCTCACAGTCATCCAAGGAACATAAGTATCTAGGGCCACTCCCCTCGAAACGCATGGGTACAGGCAGTGTCTTAACAGCTCCTAACGTTCCCACCAAATAACCCGAAATCCTGAGCCAACCCCCCAACCAGCCCAGGCATCACTCGATGTAGCACGGGGTTTGTTCTATCCCGTCCTCAGCAGTCCCAGTGCAGGAGCGGACCCCCAAGGGGCTCTCCAAAAAGTCCTAAGCGGGCCTCCCTCAGGACGCCAAAAAACAGTACAACAGTCCTGGCAAGCTTCGGGCCTATCATTCATGTAGGCCTTCAATCCTTGCGCGTCGGAGGAGAATATCCCAGCAAGGGAGATGTCTACCCGTAACCCACCATGTAATGGACTCGGCACTACAATCGAACCTAACCGACCAGTCCAACAGCTGATAC
Source organism: Symbiodinium sp. clade A Y106 (assembly GCA_003297005.1). Lineage (NCBI taxonomy): Eukaryota > Dinophyceae > Suessiales > Symbiodiniaceae > Symbiodinium > Symbiodinium sp. clade A. The sequence goes on from BGNK01000418.1 coordinate 158,122, forward strand.
TCAACATACTCACAGTCGTACCTAGTCAGATATGATGAGTAGTGCCGGGTGTCCTCAGGTTCCGGGTAGTCAGCAATGGCCTGCTCGAGTGTATCAAAATACAACTGCAAATGGAAAACTTCGAAGCAGAACCACATCCAAGCAATGCGCAGCGAACGAAGCATCCGTCTGAATCGGCAGGCTACAATCTCCGCAAGTTGTTGTGGCATGCACTCCAAATGGTTCACCAGTTCAGAGGGCGTAAGGGGCCCAAAGTCGATCAGGTGGGGAGGCCTTTGCAATGCAAGAATCGCGTCTTCGTCCATGTTTCGAGTTGCTAACGAGGGTGCTGCTACCACATCGAGCTGAAAGGGCAGAAGGGAGCTCAGGGGTCGGAATCTCTGGGACCTCGGGGGGGGCAGCAACTTCTCTCTCAGAGCAAATGACTCTTTTTCTCGCTCCGAACCAGTGCGAGCAAGTGCCTAGGGGCAGGAGCCCAAAAACAGTACAAGGCAAGTGCCTAGGGGCAGGAGCCCAAAAAACAGTACAAGGTGGAAAAACAGTACCAGCTTTGGCAGTTGCCAGGGCAGCCACCAAACAAGGTAGCCAGCCGACAGTCAGGTTATCCCAGCCAGGGTGGCGGGTCCGATAGTGGACCGGCCCCAGGCGTGTTGGCATGGATCTGTCTCAGCTCCACTCTTATCTGCGCCAAGTGCGCAAGCAGATCTCTCGTCGTAGGCCCTGTCGCTGCTGTGGGGGACTTCGCCTCCTGCCTGTAGCGCTGGAGGCGTTCTTCCAGCCCCTGTAGGGCGCCGTATAGTGCACTCGTGTCCCCTTCCAAGCCCTCGCGGATCATCTCCACATGCTGTCGTATTTCCTTCAGCTCCATGGGGATGTCAGCTGTCAAGGGCAAAAGGGACTTCCTGATGAGTGCCTGGACCTTGATAACATCCATCAGGGTCCTTTTCATCTCCTCCACTTCAAGCCCAAGAAGCCTCACATATTGTTTCAGCTCATCCTTGGCTTTCTTCCACTTCTCAGTCATCACCGGAAGCAGAAAGGACGCCGGTTCACAGAGGACTGCCCCCCGGTGTTCTCGCATAACTGTCTCCGTAATTTCCGCGAAGCGAGCCACACGGAGCAGGAGGAGCTCGTTCTGCTCACCCAATTTTTGAAGTGTCGCAGTTAGGCGGCCCCAGGCGCCCCACGCCCGGTGGGCGACAGTCCAGAGGCTCCAAAGGACCCCCACAAGGATCAGCAGAGTCCATGGCAGTGGCAGCCCCTTTGCGGTTTCGTGCCCAGCCTCCGTCGCCTGGCAGGCACTTTCCATGCTCGCGGCGGAAGGCGTGCTATCCTAGAGGACGAGCATTTGCTGCGTAGAGGCCATCAGCGAGAGCGCGGGTTCAGGCATATCGAGGTCATGAAAGAGGGAAAGAAGGACGCATCAGTCGTAAAAATCAATGCAGAGTTTTCAGTGCCATGGGAAGGAGCAAAAACTGCAAGGGACAGGCAGAGGAAAAAGAAGGCAGCAGGCAGTGCAAAGGAGCAAGGAAAGGAAGAGCACCAACAAGGAAACTGAAGGAGCAGTGGAGTATGTTGCACACTCAAACCGCTGCCAGTCGTACTACTACAGTGAGGGGGAATCATCGGAGGAAACCATAACCACATCTTCATCAGAGGGTGAGCGGTTACTTTCACGTGTTCTCCAGGCCTCCTCAAGCAACAGTTGCCGAGGTCCTTCCCCTTCACTTACAGGCCTGGCAAACACTGCCGTCCGTATCTCCTCGACCGTCGGCAAAGCAAAGCCAAGTTCAAGCAGCCCGTCTCTAGTTACCGGATCCATGGTACTAGCATGCAAAGTGCAAAACGCAACCATAATCACCCTTCTGCTACCCTCTAGGTGATGCGATGTACTGCAGTGACCCGCATGCAACAGGCGCCAACTTTCAAAGCAGAAATGCTCCTCAATCCCGTAAACTGTCCCAGCGATTGGCCGACCCTTAAACAGTTTGAAGACCGGCCCTCGACTGTCTTGTACCCAAATTCCCTCAAAGGGGGTTTGCGGTGTGAGCCCTAGGACGCAGGCCTTCAAAGGTCCGTTACGTGAATCTCTATGGGGTTCCGAAACACAACCTTCCCGAACCGCAATCGTGGTGTAGCGACAGTGGGGGGCTCGGGACCTGAGGAACCTGTTCAGGGCTCGGGTCATAAGCGGCATTTCAAGGTAATGCGATAAGGTAATGTTGCCCCCTCGGGGGGAAGCTCCCGTAACCAAGAATCTACCTGTCGGGCAGCGCTTCATGAGTTGTCGGGGCACCAGGTCGAACAGGCGAACGATGCTAGCTTTGCTTGGGGCCTGAGGCTTTCGCAGGAGCTCGAGGGCTTCCGACTCAGCAGGCCTCAGATTCCTGTGTCCTGTCAGGTTCCCAGGGAGGTTCGGGTGAGAGGGCAAGCTGCCTACGTCGGGTGCAAGTGTCAAGCAGTCCGAATCTTCCGAGTCACTATCCAGCTGGGTGCGAGCTTCTGAAACTGCCGCAAACTGCCTGTCCCCAGGTTTGCTCTGGTTTGGAGGCGGAGTGCAAGGAGGCGACAAATGGGAGAAAAAGGTGCGGGAACCAATAAACGAAAGGTCATGGCACTGAAAAAATTTTGCTCACCTCTATTCCTTGGCTGCTGAGCCGGACCGGCTGAGGGCCAATAGTGCGAAAAAGATACCTGAACCATGTCATGGTCCGAAGGCAACGCAAGTCGTATGTCAGCCCTAGACGTCGTCACCCCTAACATTCCCGGATGGCGAAAAAGCACAAAGTCTATCGCAGCTGACAGGCCTCGTGCATGCCACGTGGGCCCCACATCGTCCGAGGGACGCAGCAAGAAGCGTGACATGAGGAGGCGCAACTGTACTAGGGGAGGGAAGTGGTCAACAGCCACATGCAGTGGCTGGTTCAGGTCACATCCCAAAAAGACGGGGTTCTGGCTTGGGAAAGTCGCCAGAACCTGCGTACAGCTCTCAAGGGTATTCTGCCATACATCAGTTGAGTCCTCCCTTTGCTCGTAAGGCAGGTGGAGGCTACCCAGCCGGAATCTGTCAGCCCCCAAAAAGAGTTCCACTAAAAACCCTGCCGCGAGGGCAGAAAAAACAGGCCGAGCAGGTTGAAAGTCAACCTGCACTGCAACTGCAGTCGCCAAGTGCGCTCTGAAGGTGTTGTGCACGTAAACTACGTACTCAACATCCCCAATGCGAACATCGTTCGTGATGAATCAACCCCCGGAAAGGATGTGTGAGGCTCTCGACGGGTTTTCCGTGCAAGTTCCAGGTCGCGCATGCACACGATACTCTCCTCAAATTCCCCTCTCTCTCACTCACCTGTCTCGGTCCTGGTCCCCGCCCGCAGCCTCGGCCCTGCAACTCTGTGCGCACCTGGGACTCGGACATCCCGAGGATCCTCGAGATGGTTGGCGTACTTGTCCACCACCCCGTCTCGTCTCCTCTTGCGCTCAAAAACATCAGCGCATGTGGAGAAGGCTCCTCCCGATCACAGTGGAAAAGGACCTGGCAGTTACGAAACCACACACGTCCCTTCCAATCAAAGTCAACATCGCCAGGGGGCAAGAACCTAAGCCCGAAATCTCGAAGCCCCAGNTCACAGTGGAAAAGGACCTGGCAGTTACGAAACCACACACGTCCCTTCCAATCAAAGTCAACATCGCCAGGGGGCAAGAACCTAAGCCCGAAATCTCGAAGCCCCAGCAAAGCCCGAAGCCGGTTCCTCTCTTCCACTCCTCTGTTCCTGGACACCCAGAGGGCAGCTCTCTCTTGTCCTGCAATCTGCGACTTCTTGTTGCGGGCTTCCAGTTGCGCCCGAAGTCCTACAATCACAGACTGTTGGACTTTACGTCGTGCTGAAAGTCCTTCGTCGAGGTACAGCAACTCGATGCGACAGATATTAGACCGGACATACGGGGTTATTATATTTCTCAGCAAGGGAAGGGCGTGAGCCGCCTCGAACAGCCCTCGTACTTCGTTTTGTATCTCTTCCCTCTTCGCATCAGTGTACCCCCCCAGCACCAACTGAAAGTCGTCGACCACATAAGGTGTGGTGGAGGAAGCGGCGGGACTAGGCGCTTGCCCGGTCCCCGCCCTCGCCCCCCCCGCATTTCGGGGGGTGGGGGCGGGACTCACGGATCTACTTCTCACCTCTCTCAACTCGGTCTGCATGTCCCTCATCCTTCTCTCCATGTCGTCTCGAAAAGCCAGCATCTCTCCCTGTCTCTCTTCCACCGTTTCAAGCCTACGACCCTTGCTGCGAAACTCCTCGCGTTGCTGCTGCACTGATGTGAGAATTTCCCTCTGCCCCTCTTTCATGTCATGCATGTCTCCTAGAAGGGTTTGGCGGAGCCCCGCTAACCAAGGCGGGTCACCTTCGCCGATATGGTGGTGCACCGGCTCACGACGTCCGGTCCCACTCCCTGGATTAGCAAGCCCGGCCCCGCCTCCTCGCGCTGAACCCCTGGTCCTGTCCTGCTCGGTCCTCACCGGCTCGTCGCCTGCCTTGTACACCTGGGACCCAAACATGGGCGACGGCTGAACTCCTGGAGGTCCTGCCTGGCTCGCGTGCTTGGTTCTTTTGGCGGGGCTCGGCGGTGGGGGGAGGAGGCATCTTATTGTTCCTGGCATCTACTTCCATGGCTGCAGCTAAGGCCGCAGCGGCAGCCTCCCGGTCCGCCACCGCTTCCGCGGAGTGGAGAGGACTCCTCCGCCTGACTCGTAAGCGCAAGTCGCGCCTGCGCAGCATAGGCCTCCAACTCGCCCTGCTTAAGGCGCTCACTCCCAATGGGCCCACGCGGTGGGACAGCTTGTGGGGGCAGGAGGGGGCCACGGAAAACGGAAGATCTACTAGGCTCACCAAAGATAGCTTCATGGAGTTGGGCCAGGTGCTCGACTAGGCTCCCCAAAAACAGCTTCATGAGGCTGGGTGAACCCAGGCATTACAGTCGGGGGGCCAAAAGGAAGGGTAGGCGCCCTACTCAGATCATCCTCATCACTACTCACATCCACCCCTGTGTCAGCAGCAGCATCGTCATCATCCGACCCCAGGGCAGTGGCGGTTTCGGTTAGGCCCGGCAGGCTCTGAGTAGCAGCCGAATCCGGACGAGCACTCATGCTGATCTCTGTCTCTCTGTAGGAAGGGATAGACCTTCCAGCAACCCCCTTTCCTTTCCGAGAGCCTCCGGGTGGGCCACCCGAAAGTCGGCCGGGCTACTGTGGTTCCCTGCACCTACCGAGACGGCTTGAGCCAAAATGGCTACGGACAACACATAGTCGGACTGCTCCACTGCAGGGGTGCACTCGGGTCGTTGCGCTCTGTTTCAAAACTCACCGCAAGATATCTGCTGAAACTCCTCAAAGAGATCGGCCATCTCTCACTTACACGCAGGCATGCATTCGACATGCACTTGCACCAAGAACCCACATTACCACATTGATAAGAACTGTATCATGCAGAAAGTCCAGCCCGGACAGTATTGCCAGCGGCGTGCTAGCGGCATGCAGTACGGCAAGAGCCCATGCAGGTCGTGCGCGTGAATTCATGAATACATCAGCCGGTGCTCCAGCGCCAGCCGACGAATTCATCAATTCACAAATTCACATGCCTCATGCAGTGTGTAGTCGAACATGCAAACTCTCAAAGTCATGCACTTCCCCAGGTTGGGGCTTCTCACTTCAGCCAGCAGCAACCCAAACTCGGGCCCACGGTTGCATCACATGCAACATGTAGCTGTTTCATATCCCAGATGCCATCCCATATACGCACAGGTCGGGCTGAGCCATCAGGGCCAGATCTGTAGCGTAATGTCCATGTAGCGAGCACCGACCATCCCTAGTTGATGTTCGCAGGGCACAGGACCATCAGCAGTGCTCAGGAGGGTGGTGGTTGGTCAAGCATGTCCAACATCACGTCAGCCCTGACTGAGAAACCACATACGCAGACGGATCCGTTGTTGTAGTTGGTGCGCTATCCTCTCAATCGTGCACTGGTGATCCTCACTCAAGTCAGTTGCTGGGCACTGTCCAGCCGTGATTTCGCAGGCCTGTCGAATACGCTGCACATAGCTCTTCACCAACGGCAGCTCCAAGAGCTCCCTGTAGTCTTTCTCCAAGGCTGCCAGGTCGTGCAACATTGCCCTGGCGAGCATGCCTGCACTGTCTGTGTCCAGTTCTTCAACGAAATCCAGCAGAGCATACAGGTTCAGCCCTGTGACGAAGGTCACCGGTGGTGGCACAGTAGGAAAGGTCATGGCGCACACTTGGAGGGCTGGGGAAGTTATACCCAGGGCAACGTAAGCGTAGAGGAAAGTAGCAACCCGTCTAGCAAAACCAACCAAGACAGGCTCTCCAAGTCCCTAACGGCTTCGGCGATGGACAGACGGGGGCCATGCATCGACAGCAACGACATCAAGTGCGCAAGACTTGGGCACCACCAGCATCACCCACCGAGCTGGTCTTCTCATGTAGCTTCTGTCGTCGACTCAGGCAGCTAGCGACCCTACTGCTCCAACTATTTGTGCTCTTGTTGTGTACAGGAGCTCAATGCTACCTTTGCTGCACGGGCTTGTATGCAAGCAGGCGTGACAGATGTCACTATCGCTGGTCAGGGGGTGAGCTGTTAAATGTATGATGAACTGTACTGCGCCGTGATCTAAAAATTTAGTCTAAAACTTGCCCGGTTTCTCCGCACATGTCAGTGAGAGCCCAGCTTATACCATGGCCGAACAGCCTTTGTAAGTTACGTTAAGCGAGATTGACCTATAGTCAGATGCACTAGTGTCCGAGCCCTTCCTTTGAACATGCCGACTTCTCTAGCTTCTTGCCAACTTTGCCGCGTGGCCTGTGTGTCTAGAACTTCATTGTACAAGTCGAGGAGTTTACGTGGAGTCGACCAGCCGATAGTACTAGTAGCTGATATCAGTCTAGGAGCCCTGGGCTTCAAGAAAAGATATCACTCTTCGCTGCGATGTGTTCTTCGCGTCCCGTTCGACGCGTCGCGTCGCATGTGTGGGGAGCGCCGCGCTGGTGCGAACACCATTTTGAAGCGTTACCAAAACGGACGCAGGACGAGCTCAGACTGGCCGATGCGCTGGATGCGCTGGATGCAAATGATGCAGCCAACAAGCTTGTATGAAAAAAGTTGAGCGGCTTCGTTGCGCATGGAACACAGGTACTGCTGCATGTTCCTTCCTTTCACTTTTTGGAGGGCCATGCGCCATGCCAGGGCTACGGCATCTTTCCGATCTTTCTCAACAATAGCAGTGGAGTGCTGCTCAAACATGCTGAGAGCATACCACGAACTGGAATAAATCCTCAAGGAAGGAGCAACGAACGTCCATCCGTCCATCCCAACCTCTGCCTCTCCGTCCGCCTCTCCTTCTTTCCGGCCCAAGTGATCGGGACATCGAAAAGCACGCGGGAGTCGTTGCCCTCCACCGCTGATGCTGCTGCCTCCAACTCCACCAGCATCCCCCAACGCTGGGCATAGACGTCGGCCGCAGGGTCACAAGGAGAAGTCATTCTGCGAGCCTCTTGCAGCAGCTTCTGACCCGCCAGCGCCTGTCAGGGGGAAGGTTCTGTCGACAAAGACGAGAAGAAAGCAACGTCCGTGAAATCCATGCCTGCTGGGCCTGCACATCCCAATTGCAGCCCAGTTGCAGCAGCTCCTTTGTCGAAGCTTTGCCGATGCTCGAGGCAGCAGCCCAGAGGTTTTGCAAGCTGTAGATTGAGAGGAATTCTGTTTGCAGAAATCGTCAACAAAGCATCTTGTTCCTTCAGCGGAGGGGTTCGAAGGGAAAGCCTTTGACACGAACTCGCCCATCAGAGCACAAAGTCTGCTTTACAAGACCCCAAGGCTCTATTGCAAATTCAAGTTCGAGAATGCCAGTGCGCAGCGTCGTTGAATCAGGAATGATGCGTCTCCCCTTGAAGGCCCGAAGGCAGTACGAGTTCTGTGTGCCTCCCTGGCAGTCTCCCGGCTTGCTGTCAGGATCAATGCAATGGAGCCGCCAATGCAAACTCGTTGAGCTCTTCTGAACTTTCACATCCGACAAGCCTAAGAGTGGCCAGGGCATGCCAGCGTGTTCTATGCGGTCCACCCGTGCTTCCACCATGCCGGCCGCTCCCGACCCTCCAAAGGCCTACTACCCGCTCCCTACCTGCTCCGAAACGCGGCCAAATGGCTTGCAGGACGCCGCTCAGCACACCAAGAGAGCCACGCCAAAACAAGAACCCCTGCTCGCAAGCCGAGCATGGCAGAAAGCATGGCCAACGGTCAACGACAGGCCAGGCCCTCCCCCAAGCGAAGGGCCTCACGGCCTCACTCCTTGTCGCCGGGTCGTCGCCTCGTTAACACGGGATGCGGGTCCTCGTTTCTTGATTCTGCTGGTTTGGCCGCCTCTGCCCAACGTTCCGTGCGTTTAGGTGAGCAACATCCGCAGTCGTGACTCAAGCCGCATGATGTGGAAGGGGGGGGGGGGCTGGGAGGGCTTTTAGCGGTGAAGGCACAAGCGACTGTACCCTTCCGTTCTCAGTAGAGGAATCCCATGCATTGCCTTCTCGCCCGTGTGCTCGCCCCACAGCCTGCACACTGGTCGTCTTGGCATGGTGTGACACATGGTTGGGCAGGGGTGTGTCAAAGTCGTCGTTTGAAAAAATATTGCTTAAGCGCCAGGTGTTTGATTCAATTGGTCCCACAGCTCCACAGCTCAAAGCACTTAATTAACTTAAGCAGTTTACACTTAAGGCGTTAACATCCTGTTTAGTCACGACTGTAAGCGACTTAGTTAAATCTTATACGAGACAAATGCGTACCGCTGCGAATTGTCAGCTCCCTTCGCGAACTCTACCGCTTGAAGTCGCCTAAAAGAAAATACCGATATCTTCTCGCACCATCTGAGACACTGCAACGCGCAGCAGCTGCAACGGTTCAGCCTCCAAAAGCCTCTCCCCGAGTTCGTGTACGAGCTCTCCACGTTGAACCGGTATAGCTCAGGCCGTTGAAGACGCTTACATGTTCTAACGCTGACATCTTGCCTCCTCTGTACCACGACTCCCACTGAAATGGTCAGTTTATGTCAGGTTCACATCTCTTACAAGCTTTAGACTATCAGACTGAAACATGATCAATCTCTATGAGACCCAACTACACATGGGGCCCAGCAAGCAGCAAACCCCCGAACTGCAAAGTGAAGTAATTTCACTTCAGTCGTACTTTGCGAAGCACCAAAAGTGCATTTCGATGCATTTCGCGCACGGTTAACGTACGATGAACGCTGTGCAGACTGGGCCCACACAGAATCGCAGCGAGTGGAACTTATATTCGAATCACACGCTGCACTGGTCGTAAGTCAACCAACACATGGGTTGCTCAAGCTGAGACAACTGCTTGGGATTGGCGCCCGGCAGATGCTTAACAAGGCTAGTGACACTGAGCATTTCATCCTTGGTGCTATGGACGTACGAGACGAGGAAGGCAGAGCCTCGCAGCGAGCCGCAGAGCAACGCCTCAGCCCTTGGCCTGCAGTGGCAAAGTGTCGAGTCGACAGTCCAACTACCCGTAAGGCTGGGCTTCCTTTGCTTTAGCCTGGCTGGGCTTACACGGCCTACCCCAACTCGTCGACGAGAGGACGATGGGGCGCATCAGTGCATCAGCTCAGAGACACATCGGCCAGGCAGTACAATCAGGTCACTGTCGTGCCTTCTTCATGGACACGGCAAACTCGTCGCTGAAAGCTGGATCTTCCTGGGGACTGACCTAGGTTGTCGATGCAGGGTGGTCCAAGGTCGATCGTGGCTGCCGCACGATTCTGGGCCCAGTACTTCCCAGCCCCAAACAGGCATGAGCCGCGCGGCAAGGACATCTGGCTTCGTCATCTTTGACGAATCCAGACCTTCAGTTGTCGCACGACAGGTTAGCAGCAGAGCATAGCAAAGTAGATCCTTCCAAATTTATTTCCTTGTTCTCTCGGCGCCTTGATCTTTGGCCACACGGCGAAGGGCCCCGTCCTTGACCTAGAGGTGTCGGGCAGATTTTACGAGGGGGAGAGGCAGAGGGAGACGGAGAGGGACATGGACATGGACAGGGAGCGGGGGAAGGGGAGAGGAGGTGAAACTATACAGTAAATCCTCGACGGTTTAAGGCGGTCTGTATGCATTCGGCATGGGTATTTACAACAATGGCATGGTGGCATACTGACATGTATATATTCCGGTGGTGCCCATCTCACTCTCAAGCAGTAAAAACAGCCTGCTGTCCGTGCAAGCGCAAGTCATCAGGTCCGATGTCTGTGCCCAGATTTGTCCTCTGAGGAAGGGCTCCATATCTGGGGGCAATTGTTGTAGCGGAGCCGTGTTGAGCTCGCCCCCTCGTCTAGTACTGCCTCTGCGGTTGGCTCCGGCCAGTCACTTCTTGAGTCGGGCCGAGGTTGCACTCTGTCATCCTCCCATAGCAGTGGAGATGACGGCAACAACAACTCCCAACAACTACTCCTCCGGAGGTTACTCTGAGGACGAACCCTTTCAAGGGCCAGCGTCTCATGCCGCTCAATCATCCGCGTCGACTGACAAAATGCTCAGCCATCTCGGCATAACGCCTAAAATAGCGCCAGCCTGTGACGGACCACTTTGTGGCTTGAATATGAGCAGCTCATCGACGATTGGTGCGACATTAGCACGTTGGACAAAGAGAACAGAGGACCGTCTCTAAAGACGAGGCTTTCCGGCATAGTGACCGTGCAAAAAGAAGCACTGGACCGTAAAAGGCTTGCCGCCAAAGGTGGAGACGAGTACTTCAAAGGGAACATGTGGCCGTTCTTCGTCAAAGGAGAGCAATGTGTTTTCCTCCGGGGATTTCTTGGTCCCTTCAAGACTTGGAAAGGCAACCCAGATTTTGTCACTTGGATTGCCAAGTTGGAAATCGTCCTGCAACGAGTCGGCCATTCATGGATGGACCTTCTACGAAAGGTGCACCCGGAAGAAAACAATCCTGATTTTGCGGCTGCACTTGGCCAGGATGCAAATTTCAATTCTCTGAGACCAAAGCAGGCGGTATACGCATCAAACGCATTCGGTTTGTGGAATCAAGAAAAGGAAGATCGCCACCGCAGATCTTTCCCGTTCAAGGACAATCTCCTATCGATTCTGTTCCTTGTGCAGTCAAATCTCAACGAACAACAGTGTGAGAGATGGGTCTCATCTTTGACCAGTCAGGCGTACCGAATTGAGACCTTTTCGTACCTTGCGGTATGTCAGACCATGCTTGACCAATTTGCGACAACAAGAACCAGTCTGCAGGACCCCAACACTCGGCACTCTTCTCACAAGAAAGACCGCCAAGGACGAGAGATCACCGCCGTCGGCGGGCAGGCCGTATCCTCATCATTGAGTCCTTGAATAAGGTGAACCAGCTGGAGCAGAAGGCTGCTGCATCCAAGGCGAGGATACCCTCGAGCAAGGGTTCCTCGCTCTCGGGGATGAAACCGTGCTTTGGGTGGTTAGTTGGTGATTACGAAGCCTAGATTCAAGCGCGGCGAACGCCCCAACACGCGTCCCGGATCTCCGGGAAGAGCACAGGTGGCAACCGAAGATCAAGAGGCCGCTTGCGGCCTTATCGCCGAAAATGGACAGCCAACCAGGCAGATGCCCAAGATCCATCCGATCCCAGCTATTACGATAAAGGAAAAGGGCTGGGATGAGTGACAACAGGATAGCTATTACGTATGCTGATCCTGGATGAATCTGATACCGATACCTGTCAATACAGGTCAGGAAGAAGGGCTGGAAGTTGAAACTGCCACTGCATATTTCCTACGCAGCACACAGTGCTGTCAGCTCTTACTGAACGTTGCAATCTTGACCTATGTCATGCTTGACTCAGGGTGTACTCGTGCAATGGGTTCCCGCTATGCGGTCAATCGACTGATAAAGGCGGTGGAGCGATATGCTCCTGGCAAGATTGAATTCACTTTCTCTCCTTGCAACACAAAGTTCTCGTTTGCTGACAGCGACACTGCTCTTATCAAGGAGCGTGTCACTCTGTGGTTCAACACCACACACCACCATGTGACACAACTATTGAAGTCCTTGACCCAAGGTCCTGTTCCAATCCTGTTCTCCGTTGAACAGATGAGCAATTGAAGAATAATCTTGGAGTGCAGCGACCCCACTGCAGATCTTGGAACAGGCGAGCGAGTCTTTCGGACTGTACAAGACTCCTCTGCTTGTCAGCACAAACAAACATCTTGTTCTTGATCTTTTAAGTTTTACCTCCACCTGGAAGAGGAATCAAGGTGACAGTCGCTCGTTTGAAGCCACAGCTGCAGCAAATGCAGCGAGTGACAAGAAGGGTGACACACCAGTCACACCTAAAAGCTGTCCGGCCTGTGAAGGCAGACACAGGACGCACGCGCACAAGCCCGGATGTGACAAGTACACCGCGATGAACCTTCCCCTGAAGGCACTTCTGCACCTTCTTCTGGTGGTTCCAAACCTTCTACAGGAGGTTTACGGATGACGATGAAAGGTAAGCCTGCCTTTACGCCCAAATCACCGGTCAAGGCAGGTGCACAAGTGAAGCCGGCCTCAGAACCAGTCTTCATCCGGAGACAGAGTCAGGTTTGAAGAGGAACCGACACGGGCCGTCGAGCCCCTCGGATCCTCGTCGGGTTGCGGCGCAAGCTCCGTTTTGAGTTTTGACCATGCCCGCTCCCGACAGCTCAAATGGCATGACCAACCCTCTGGACGGGGCTTCAGGCTGCTGTTCGGGCGGCCGTTGACGGAGCCTTGGGCACTGTTCCCAGTCTTCGGATTAACATGCCGGCAGCCGCGCAGACAGATGAAGCTTCATCTCGCGCGCATCGCCACTCCCAGGCTAGGCACAGTGCGCGAGCCCAAGTGCCAAGTACAAGCGTAGACGGTTGCGCCCGGAGACGGAATCGTGCCCGAACAGGTGTCAGCCTTGAAAAGGCAGGTGCAGGTTCTGGGTGCCCCTCGAGCGCAGGCTCGCATGGAATGACAATCAAAAACCAGCCTCCTGCAAACACTCCGTTGTTATTTCTTGTACTTCGTGCAAATCACGACAACTACTGCCAAAACTCCAAAACCTTCCAGTCTCTCTAGACTCGGTGTTTACAAGTCGAGGCGACTATACCGTCTACAGGGTCGCCATTGTTTACTTCATTTCTCACCTCACCCGCAAGGACAATCCGCGTCTCCAGATGGCACAAAGCTTCCTACAGGAAGTGTTGCCGCACAAGCCCGATATGATTTTAGGTGACCTTAACAACCTTGCATCACTGGCCAGGTGCAAAGTCGGTGGCGTCCATCCACGCAACGGCCTTTCCACCCTCTATCTAGAGGAGATGATGCTGGCCGCAACACCTCGGATCACCCTCAAGTGAGATATTTCTGCATTTTTGCCTCTTGCATGGCTGAATGTCACGAAGCAAGGTAACAGGTACATGGTATGTTAATTCATCGGCATTAATAACACTGAACGCCTGGCGCAGGCGGACCGGTTGCCACCGGATGTTTGATTGTTTGAATATGTATGTACATCCTCGACTGGGAAAGACACCGAAAGACACCCAAGACAGCGACACCACCAACAGAGTTGGTCGAGAGTCTCCGATACATTGGCTTCTCAAATCGCGACGGAACAACTATTGCATGACTCCCAAATCAAGCCTGGCATTGCCCTCTGGGAATAAGGATCACAGCCATGGCCAACAAAGGAAACCATCCGCGCTCAGCCAAACAAGGATGCAAGAGCTGCAAGAGGTCCGCCCTTACAAGGGTTTTCATCCTCGCGTCCACCTTGGAGGCAGCCTTGCAACACATGGGAAGACCGTCCACGTCCGGAACGGCCGGCAGAACCCAAGGACCCACTTCGCAATCGAGGAAGAGGTCAGGCCACATGGGGTCAACACCGGTCTCGGTCTCGAGGAACCGGTGGAGTCAACAGACATCCGACTGTTCACATGAGTTTGGTCGATGTGACCTACGTGCAGGCCGAAAAAACCTCGAATATCCGTCAGCGACACAGAGCGACATCGAACGGGAAACCCGTAATCAGATGGATCTCGCTCATGACGAGGAAGAGCACGACGAGGAGTCATCGACACAACGACGTCGCACTCGGCGAGTTTCGAACAGCCGCACAGCCGCTACTGCGGGAGCTGCAACCTGATGCAACCAACACTGAATATTCACACTCTAGTGAACATGAGCTCTCCTACCTCAGCCTTTTCTGCAATCTGTTCCTTTTCTTCCTGGGACTTCAGTGGCTGATCAAACAACTTACTAGGCCACCAATCCAACGCATGGATTTCCATTCCTTGAACAAGAAGCTGAACCAGCCGAAGTGAGAAGTCAGATCACTCAAAAGCCCTGCCAAACTGTCTCAGGTGAAAGACTTTCCTTCAGGAAAATATGGCACACTGCGAGAGCAGGAAGCCACCTGTCAAGTGCCTGCCAGCAACTCCCAAGTGCACGTGATGTCCTAACCAGAGTTTGTGCAAGACCTGCATGCACACTCCCTTTCGTTAGGGGAGACACTCGTGCAGAAGATGCACCGAGGCACAGATCGATCGAATGCAGCAGTTCGAACGAGCTGCCAATACCAGTCGCATGCAGGAGCTGCTCGATTCAGCCCTGCACCAACAAATGGCAAGCGAAGCTCTGGGCGTCACGTAGTCGTCACTTCCGCAAGGCAAGTGCTGCTGGACGAGGACAGGCAGGCAGCGCTCTCTGGTGCAATGCCGAAGACAGCAATGCCTAAGTTGCCAACTGCCCCTAAGGGCAAGGCACCTCCCGCGAAGGAGCCTCTTGCGAGAAATCCGCCGGCTCCCTCTGGTGCTAAGGCGACTCCTGTTCCCGTTCCCGAGGCGGCCAAAACCTTGGGGAATCAACGCGCCAGTGCAAACGTACAGGCTGTACTGAGCTCGCCTGAGAACACTTCTCTCGCCAACCGGGCTGTTGGAATGAACCAAGGTCACATAAGAAATAATACCCAACGGATCAACGAGCTCGAAACCCAAAGGTCATCTTTAAGACTCGCATTCGAATCAGCAGGGGAGCACAGCGCGGGAGTACAAGGAGATTTCCACTGTTTTGGTGAACAACAGGTCTGGATCGCGGAATTTAATTTCTTCCAGCCATTCTCCGCCTTCGTGTTTAGAGTCTATATTAAAGGATACGAAGTACAGTACAGGACAATATATCAACCAACATTCTTCTCCAGGAACTCAACGAGACAATCTCTCGATTTGACACCGTCAAGAGGTCAATGGAGCAAGCCGCAAAATTCATAGCCGTAGCGGCAAGAGGCCAACTCTCACCGCAATACTTTCTCTAGAGTCAACCAAACGGTTGTCAATGGCATGCAGTTGAAACGTCGTTGCAGCGAACTGCAAAACGTCGAGGAAAGAATGCTCAACGATGTTTCGACTGAAGAGCAGGAAAGACCAGTCACCCTCCGGTGAACAATCTGACGAACTCGATCTTCGAGATAATCCTGACTGCGATGCATATTGGGACGCACGCCACGCATGACGTGCACACAAGGTTCAACTGGAGACGAATCAGAGCGATCATGGCCATCCTCTGATGGAAACCGTCAGGCTGCCAGCTCAACAGCTGTGCAAAGGGCAATTGCTCTCGCACCAGCAGTCGATCCAGCCTTCAATAGGGCCATTAGGGCAGAGGATCGATTTGTGGTTGGAGCAGATTCTGATCCTGACGAGCCGCATCCACAGGCGGTCGCGGAAAGTTTCGTCGCACAACCCGAACTCGGAAGGCGCACAAGTTCGCACTGGAACTGAAGCCAAAAGAATGTGTCACGTTCTCACTAGAATAACGGACATTATGCACTAATTCGTACTGAGTGTACACATAGGACCTGATCTTGTGCAGAAAAATCTCTCCGACAATCTGCGCTTCGTTTAACATGAAGAGAGCGTGCCGCTTAAGCTTTGCTGCAAAGCCTGGTTTACTCCGCATTACACTTGACGAAACGGGCAACCAAAGCATATGCGTGTAAGTGTGCCGGCCATGCTTATGGGAAAATAAAGTTGGAGTCTGTGCGAACCATAAATACATATAAATTATAAATACTAGAGTTACTAGACGCCTTCCGGCGGCCTGATGCACTCTGCGCATAGGTGCTTACAACAATGGCATGGTGGCATATCCACGTGTATATATGATCCCGGTTCTCGGTTTGTCACCCCGCCCAAATGGTAACCCCACACCACCCACTCCCCAAGCCGAATTTGTGTGACTGCGTCACACTTTGTCATTGTCACAAGGATCGTGTCCCAAAGGCGCCCGATCCCTGTAACAATACAAATTCTTTCCGGCACGATTCACACGTAAGGCCGCCAAAGCCGTCAACTGTCACGAGGATCGCGTCCCAAATGCGCCCGATCCTTGTGACTGTGGATTCCCAAAGAAAGACGACTTCGACGCGACGGTCTGTCGCGAGGACTGCGTGCCTTCACAGGCCCGATCCCTGCGACAGTTGGCCCATTGCAACCTTATGGCAATTGCCCTCCAAACGACAACTGTCACGAAGATAGTGGCCCTACGATCAATAAAGCGATAAACGTTAATTACCAGGCACGTGAGCAGAAGACACCCGACGACCAACCAAAGAAACTTTACGATCCATAGGGATGACTATACCAAACACCCAAACAGACCCAAAGACGCAGGGCGGAACCACACCATGCCACAGGGCGGGAAGGGGGGAACCACAACAAGCAGAGCCCCCGGACCACACCACACCACACCACAGGGAGGGGGGAAGCAACCCACTACCGCACCACACCACACCACACCACAGGGAGGGGGGAGGAGGCCGCCGAACCGGCATCATATTATATTCCGTTGCCTATTTCCTCTCAAGTGGTTCAAGACACCATAGCTCTCTGTTTGCGAGCTGTGAAAGCAACCTGCCGTCCGTGCAAGGGCAAGTCATTAGGTCATTCGGGCCTCACTGCACACAGATGCTTCCTCTGAAGGGGGGTTCCATATATATGGAAGGAGAGACAAGAGAAGGGCACCTCGAAGCTTCAAGCCTGAAGCCGTCGTCCTGGCCCTTCTTCGTCTCTAGTCCCAGCGGCCCAAAGCTTCTTGGCTGGGCCCTGCTCCACCACTCGGCCTGTGGCCATCACAGCGACCTCAAAGTGCTACGGTTCGAGCTAGGCTGCGGTTTCTGCTAGGAGCGAACCCCTCGCCTCGTCGTAGAGCGGCGCTTGTTGAGCGCGTTGGCTGACCTTGCGCAGCTGCAAGTATCAGCATCGGCTTTGACCAGAACACGAAGCCTGCAGCATGGCTGCTCCACGGCGACGGCAGTACCGCAGAATGATGGCAGTCAAGTCCTGTCACTGTCACAGGTCTGCTCCGCCATCTCGCGGAAGGACTCTACCCGTAGCTGAGAAGCTGCATCGGAGGCTGGGTTGAAGCGGCAAGTGGCCGCGTCCATCATCAAGAGTTTCGATCGCCTCAGTCTGGACCCCTCGCTGACGCTGAGACCCTTCGCTGGCAGCCGGCCCAGCTGGCTATCCGGGTGTTTGGGGTACCCGGCCCCTGCAGGAGGCGCAGCAGTGCGCGGCACAGGCACAGCAGCACCGCGGAAGCTGCGGCAGGCCCGGGCTCCAACACCTCCGGCGGGGCTGGGGTTACTCACCGAAGGACCCTTGGTCATTCCAGCATGTGTGGATTGTGCTCAGGGCAGACTATACCCGCACCTGAAGCGATCAGCTTCACCCAGGCCGACAACCCGAAAATCCGCTACGATGCAAACCTTGAAGTTTGCGCAGACTCAGTTCCCGCCCGCCTCGGGGGCGATGGTAGCATCGAGATCGGACCTCAGATGACCCTGGAAGACTCAGCGACTTTCCAAACACTTTTTGACATGCGACAGATGATAGAATCAAGCTGCATCTTGAAAGAGGCTGCAAATCCAAGCGCAACCAAGTATTCTACAGACTGAGTGGGCTCATCTGCATACAGAGAGTGCTCTTTGCAGCAAGCCTGATCCAACTCGACCTAACATTTCGCATGTTCTCACGTGAGTGACCTGAGCCTACAGCACACCGTGATTCCCATTGCACGCCGCACGCCCTTTCCTTCCCCCTGCCGTCGGCAGGATGGCAAGGATTGCCCTCCCTTGGTGGGTTGGGTGTGGCGCGGCATGGGCAAGTGTAGTAGCGGAATGGTCTGATTCTGTATGACCACACTGCTGCCTCAAAGACGGGAATGACCTGTGTCAGGCTTTACGTTCACCGTGAGACGACGACGTGAGTAAGCCTGTTTGGTCGTATACGGCAGCGGGCGCACGTAAGCCTCCGACGCCGTGCGGAGGAGGAAATTTTCCAGGCGCGTTAGACGCAGGACTCGCTTTAGCTCATCCTGTTGGGACATGCTTGCTGCTTACCCTGCTCGTCTCAACAGTTACCGGCTTCCTCGTCGAATTCGCCCATGGGATCCAAATTTTGCCTCCAACTCCCATTGAAGATGCAGAGCTCCTCGTGCAGGTGACACTTGACTCTCAAGGCCAGCTGGTGAAGCTGATGACCTCACAGAAATCCAAGAGCGAATTCAGAATTGTCCTGTGGGACGACTGCCACTCTTCCTGGTGACACGAGGCAGGGGCGACAGAATACTGGAGCTCGACAAGTTAACTTTCCCGCCTACAATGACGTGGCACAAGTTAATTGAATCTTCGAGCATACTGTAAATTTTTTACGTTTTGCCGCGTGCCGAATTAGCCACCCAGCCTCGAAGTGTGGCCAAGCTCACGCAGCGGACATCCACTGCATCCAGCACCACTCGCCCCGACTGCATTTGGCATGGAATTACAAGGAAAACAAAGCTGCAAGCAGCACGTTTCGCGTTCTGCAACACTGACACAACACTTACTGGCTGCATTTGTGTGTGCGAGTGTGGGCAGCCCCGCAGGCAAGAATGCACGTCTTAAGTCTTACGCAGGTGCCTCGATGTAGCAGCACCGTAGGACGGCTTTGAGAAGCGATGACTTGCCACAGCCTTTCGCACCGGTGACCAGGAGTGCCTTCCCACACCCAGCTCAGGCGCATGACCGTCATGTGGTTTCAGCATGGTCACCTTCCCTGCCGGTAGCACCAACGAGCAGCTTGAAAGAGCCGGCGACAAGCCTGGGCCATACCTTTCTCAACGTGCACCACAGTGCCACTCCAGTTCCAAGCAGGCGCCATGCCGTGCCGTGCCTCACTGTAACCTTCTCGAACTCAATGGCACCGAAGTAAGGCCAGTCGCCTGGAACCTGCGGAATCTGGCAATCTTCGTGAAGTGTTGACATGCGTGCTGCACTTCTGCACCTTTTCCATGGGAAATCCGGCATGAGAGATGGACTGGGACTGGGATGGCACCTGGGCTGATTGACAAAGCCGCGGCTACAACGAACATGACGCCGCCTGCGGTTCCGCAATCTCGGCAAGGTTCTCATTTTCAATGAGCACGTCTCCCAAAGCCACCTCCGGCAGCCCGGCAGCCGTCTCAAGTCACGAGACAGGATCGGACGGCTGAGCCGAGCCTTGCCGCTCCGGGACACTAGCGCCGCAGCCGCGGGCTTGAAACCTCAAAGCCACGGACGAGTGATCAGTGATGTGCTGTGTCACCGTGGTGTGGGAGTCCGGTCATGCCTCGGCTCTCAATCTCCAGAGTCGCAATCGGGCTTTCGAGCTCTTCGAAAGCAGCTTCCTCGCGCGCTGTTGGCATGCAAGGCAACGCATGTGGACGTTGGTGCCACGATGGCCGCTGGACCGTCAAACCGCACATTCAGAAAAGAAGAACTGAAGTCGCACAAGGAACGGCAACACTCTTCGGCTTTACTCTTCATGTGCAAGACAGGAAAGCAGCTCAATGCACGTATCGTCTGTTTAAGTATTTTAAGTGGAGGTTGATGCAAGAAGCGGCTACCATCAACCCATCCCACCTGCGCTAGCCACCTGCGCGGCACAGCCACATGCAGCTCGAAAACCGCACCTTGCAAGTCTGCGCCATCCGACGCAGAGCGGCCAAGCCGTGCGTCAGCTGAGCCTCGAAGCAGCCACAATGGGCGACACCGAAGAACAAGACTGGCACGTGACAGCCCTCCATGTAAAAGATAAACACACACACACACATATACACGTTCACGTTCACATGCATATTGGCATGTCCATGTGCGACAGGCATGTATGCAAGTAGGTGAGCTTCGTGCTCGAGATCTTGGCGAGTTGCCTTCTGCATCGTGCGGCAGAGTCCGTTTGAACTGGTGTGAGCTTCTGTGAGGCTGTGCTCCGGGCTCCATGTTTCACAAACTCGACCAGGGCATCCGGCACCATGGCCACCTGGAGCCGTCGTCTCGACCCCAAAGTCCGCACATGGAGGCCACAGAGGCCGCGGCTTGGACCACAGAGGCCACAGCAACAGCAAAGCCAAAGTCGGAAGGGAGGCTCTGTGCCTGCGGGCCGCAAGGCCGCAATTCGCCCACTTGGAACCACTGGAAATTATAAACTAAATATATATATATGTATGATTGGTGCCTGGGTCATGGCTGAGAAGGATAAGAGTCCAAGCAGCAGCGCGACCAAAACGTGGAGGCAGCTGTACAGCCACCTGGCCGTTAACGGGTTGGAGAGATGTTTTGAACTGAAGACGCTCAAGACTCAAGACAAGCATCAGGCTGTGAAAGACTCAAAATGCGGGGAACTCAAGACGGTTTCGAGATGCCCTCACCCGACGTTCTGCAAAGGCCTCTCCGCAGCGTCGGATGCAAGCCCGGCCAGTGCAGCATCTTTACAACAAGCCTTGCTTCAGGTAACATGGCTCGCGACAATGCAAGAGTTCGGCCTTTGAAAAGCGCCCCTTGAACACTATTACATGCTCTACAGAGCTTGCTTTCGCGGAACTTCTTGTTCCGTTCGGCCTCGTAGTTCTTCCACAGGGCGTCGCCATGGCCATGAAGGCACAAAGCCTTCGACAGAGCGCGAAAAGGGAAGCATCGAAAAGGGAGGGCCGAGAGGGCGTCGGCGTCTCCCTGTGCCTCGTGACACTCGGTGAGGTGCAGCATCTGCAAGGCCTCGACTGTGGCAACTGCGACGCGTCCCGTGGCCTTTCCAGCCTGTGCCCATGACCGCAGCTGCTTCACTGCGATTGGCAAACCGGCGAAGCCTCGAAAACGTCCATGCTCAGAGCAAAGTCTGCCTGTGCAACCTGGGACTCCCACTGCTGCACCAAAGACAAACGTCGGTGGTGAAAGTACATCGCGGACCTTTGGGGGGGCTCTTTCTGAGGTTCATGGAGCCACACATGTCCAGTGCGAGGCCACCTCAACCAACGTGCTAGACCGCGCGCCGAGCCCGTCAGGCCCGTGAGGCACAACTAGGAGTGGGACGCCACGAGGATGGTTAGCATCACTGCCGGGACGGCCTGCCGGCTGCCCGGCGGCACCGCCATCCGATAAGGAGAGGAAACCCGAAAGCACGGAGTGATTGGTATGCGGACACCTGACGACTGCACGCAGCCGCTGTGCAGAGCAATGCAGCCAACACCTGGAAAAAGGCGAATCCCCGAAAGCACTCTCGCGAGTCTTTGAGGATCTCTGAGGCTTTCAGTCGCCCACTTGGCACAAAGCCAAGATGCAGCGTGGGAGAGCCAAGGGCCTGGCATCTCCAGAAGCACGGTGTTCAATAGAGAGAGAGAGAGAGCGGCTTTCTCAGCGAAGCGAAACGAGGCGCGCAGCACAGGAAGTGATCAGCATCAGCGATGTCTTGCAGGAGGCTGTGCCTCGATGAGCACACGTCACAAGTCTATCTTGCGCTGCCGCTTCTGCCAAGCCACTCGGACTGGCGCCTTGACGTGCCTGTCGGCTGTTGGAGGTCCTTGCACCAAGTCGGACAGCAAGGTCTTGAGACAGAAACTCGCAGGTGCGCGCTTAGCAGTGTTGATTGCAGTGCCGGTGCAGCGACGCATGACTCTCGCTTTGGTGACGGTGCGACGCACGTGTGATCTTTCGCCGGTGGGGATCTTGGGGAGGAGAATGGTCAGCTCCGAGCTCGCGAGCTCGCCCGGGAATGCAAGCTGTGTATATACCTGTATATCATGTCATTGAGTACAGTAGCTTCTTTTATGCGTCGGCGAGAAGTGCCTGGGCTTCATGTGAAACAGCATCGGGTCCTGTGCTCCAATTGTTTGCCCAGGTTTGAGCAAGGTGAAGCTGGCTGTAGCGGCCTGGCACTGCCTCGGGCAGTCCCTGGGTGCCCCTCCATCGCTGTGACTGCTGGATGGTGCGGAATGCAGCTTGAAATCGCCCCGGCTATCGGTCCCCCGCGGAACTCTCCGTCATATACAAGCTGCCAGTGTGGAAGCGCCTGGCGGTGTTCATCTTCTGCAAAACTGAAGGTCGAAGCAGTGCAGATCAGCACCGGGTCTTCAACTGGCCCGACGTTCCATGTGAGCATCCCGCATTCGCATCCAGGAGAATTCGTCCCGCTGGAGGCCGTGTGAAACGTGGCTGTTCGGGGGTTCTCCCTTCCTGATTGGAGGAAGGGACGGCTGTGTTCCTCGCCTTCTCGCGGTTGACGTGGCTTGATCCACTCTTTTACGGGCTCCAGACGACTTCGAACTTCACCATGTGCGTCTCGCAACTGCTTAAAGTATGTCCCCGTTGGTCGTGCTACTTGCCCGTCATCCAGCTCTGCGGCTCCTCTTCTGCTCTTGCTAAGTCTAAGTCGGCTACCCGCGCATCTCGGCTCCCGGCATGGCACCGCTTGGCTCGTCCCAGGCAGATGTTCGCAGGGTTGTGAAAAGATCTCACCGTAGGCGGCGTAGGTGGGCTTGCTCTCTCAGCGCCGCGCGTGCTCAAGTTCTAGGATCACCGATTTGTCAAAGTTTTCGGCGGACCCCCAACTCAACAAGAAGACGCAGACGCTGAGGGTCTGATGGCGACAGGCAGTCCCTCTGGTTGCAGCGCATTCTCGACAAGCTGCTTCTTTCTTGGCAGACATTTATTGGGGGATGGGGGGAGGGGTGGGGGCCAGATGAGAAAGCACATCGCGGCTGTGTCCTCTTTGAGGCTTCCGGCGATGATGATGCCCTGTCCTGTGGTTGCTGCACGAGATCATCACACATGTCCCGGCGATTCGCGAGCCTGGAGCCCGGCCAGCTTCTGCCAGCAAAGCTCGAAGCTGCAGTTGCGAGCCCTTGTGGCTTGCCTGACCAAAACGCAGTGTGCTCCATGCACTCGTTGCGCGACATCGCGACTGGGCCTGGATCGCTACAAGGCATGCGGCTCGTGCCTGCATATCAACATACTCGAGCACAACTTTTTCACGCGGCAATGGCAACCTGCCACAGGCCCATCAGTGGTAGCAGGCTGGAAAGCGCAGCAAGCAGAACCTGACATTGAGCGGATCGAAGGCACCAGGCAACGTTGAGACTGCTCTGCATAAGTCACCCCGCCCTTGCGGAATTCTGGGATATCCACGCTGTCCTTAAATGCTCGCAGGTGTGACGAGTATTGAAGATAGCCTGAGGAAAGCTCTCGGACGCGGACGTCCCACCATCAACAATCTGTACCTTCAGCAACTGCCTCGCCCGATGCTGAAAGGGACTCTTCAAGCCCTTCCAAGCCTTCCATATGGCCTTCCATGCCTTGCACTTCCTTGCACCCGTCCTGCGAAACTCACCAAAGAAACCGTCTGTTTCGGGGTCAAGTCTACGTCCTCGTGCAATGCTCGCAGTGCTCGCTGGAGCTGTCAGGCGCCTCTCGGCTTCAGGACTGCCGCAGAGAAAACTCCAGTTCCAGCTCCTCTGTGTCTCTGGAGGACGCTCTGACCACGGTGCCGAGGCACGACGTGACTGGCACTCACTATACAGTAGAAGACCCAAGTGCCTCCGCAAGCGCATTGGACCTTGATTGGGCCAAACCCATTAATGCTTAAACTGCTGCTCTTGCTGAGGTGAGAGCTGGCTGTGAAATTCACTTCCTGAGGTTGACAGGGCTGACAAGAGATGCAAACAGAGCTTCTCTGAATGCCGGCCAGGGTCCATTATCTGATACATGGGAACCCTCATCATGGAGCTGCAATGGCGGTGGACGTAGCACCAACGTTCTGTGGATGCCTCGTATGTTTGGCTGTTTGGCTGGGCTAACGGCTAGCGTGGACTGCACAAAGAACTTGGTCTCATTGCTGTGTCTGCGACTGGCCCGCCCCAGGAGATGAACCGGCAAGCCCAGTCTGCCAACTCCTGCGAAAAGGTGCTCCAGTCTGAAAAATCCCCACCTCACCTCGTCGTCTGACCTCGCCTCGCAAGCGAGCTTGCAATCTGCGAGGGAGAGCTTCGTCGACCAGTGCCATCCCACGGTCGCATCCAGGTCGTAGCTGCCCTGCACAGAACTACACACCTTGACAGTGCACCCCAGTGTCGTATCGTCTCCCTCCCTCTGCCCAAGAGGGATGGTTGGTGTCTGTATGCCGTTTTGCCACTTGAGCCGGTCCGCTCATTTTGTTCGGACGGTCTCCGGTGTATTTGATATAACCCGTCTCTGCTTGGTCACGTGCCTCGGGCCGTGTCTCTTGCGCAAGGTCGGGCTCTGCGCAGAAATGGCCGGTGCTCCACAGGCTCCACTCCTCGGCTGCAATGCCAACACTTTGTGTATGGATGTGACAGGACATGCTGAACATACCGTCAAGTCGGGCCAGGTCCGAAGACTAGATGGAAGGCTCATCGAAACACGTCTACTACAGTATTCACGACAGCCACAGATGATTACGATCTGGAGACCGATTCCTGGTCACCCTGCAGACTCTCGGCCATATGCACAGTAGAACATGCAGCAGGCATCCACATGAGAACAATCAGCCCCGGCACGCAGAGTATCGTCTTCATGTGGACATCCGATTTGTGGGCTGTTGCTAGCTGCTAGTGATGGCTCACGGCCGGCGGCCTCATGCATGTGTTGGAGTGGATGTGCGTAGCGGCGTAGCGTTTTCCTGCCCCTGCCCAGCCACGGCAGCCACCGAGGCAAAGGCAAGTGCGGACGGTGCTCTGTGTCGTCTCGGGGCCGCGGCGCCGTGCCGTGACGCGCGTTGTCTCGGCCGGGGCCATCTTAGAATCTTCTCCAATGAACCCCTATCTCTCCCCCCCTTTTTGCTGTGCTTTGCTTCAGGGTCAGGGGAGTGTTCCGGGATGGGGATGCCGATCGAGAGCCCTCGATCGGCATCGCTCCGTCCCTGGTCCAAACTCCAAATCCTCTCGCCTCTCACGCCTCTCTTGTCTTCTACGCAAAACTCGGCTGCTCCTCACGCTGCACACTGCCAAGTTGGGTTTCGAAGGACATGTGTCTGAGGCAGTTTTGTATGTCGAACCCCGGCTTTCTGGGTGGCCTTCCACTAAACGTACCCTTGGAGTTTGGGTGGCTTTAGTCCTCGATACTCTCAGCGTCTCACCTGTGAGGGTGCGCGCGAGCTCATCGAGAGCTCTGTCGTGGACGTCGTGGATGTTGCGGACGGAGGGCTAGCCTGTCGCACCGCTAATTCGAAGTATTTCGCCGCGGTCGGCCATCGCCAACCTCAGTCGATGAGGTTGTCGAAAAACCGCGCCACACCACCTAGCTGCAACAATATGCATGAGGTCTTCAAGAAAAAGATGGCACGCCTCTGAGTCGTCTGTGGTGCCAGGCTGAAACGGAGGGATAACCTTGGAGTGACGGAAAGGGCTTGAGAAGTTTGGTGAAACCTTGCCGGGAAGTTTTCCGCAAACGAGTGACCGGGCGAGGGGAAGTTCTGACAGATACTTCTGTTGTCGCTGACGTCGTCATGTCGGCGGGCGAGCGCGTCGTACCTTCAGGGAGGCCAGCATCGAGCCATGTCTGCATGCGCGCATCGCCATCATCATCGTCATCATAACGATACGCCGCGCTCCACTGCAAGGCAATGCAAGTCAAGGCCGCAGGTCGGGGCAAATTCCGGGTGTTATATTGTGTCAGACAAAAGCGACAAAACCACCAAACCACCAAGCACAGCACGGCCTGCTGGCTCAATCGCATCTTCTGGAGATCGGCGGAACGAACGACCAACAAGAAACGAACTATATGAGATCCCAGAAGCATAAAGGCCAGAGGCACAGTTTCTCTCTTGTAAATCAAAGACTGGTCATATTAACTCGGTGTCTTACGTGTCATTCGTCAGGAACATTGGCATTTGGCTACGTACGCCTTGCGGCACCGGGGTGCCTGTACTCGTGTTGCTTGGCACTGCTGTTGGCACCTGCGCAGATGCGCAATCTGGGAATGGAATCCAACCATGATGCGGAAGGCCTCAGCAACCACGTAGCTCAGGAGGATGGGCACCTCAAGTCGGGAAAGGAAAACAAGCTGCAGCTTACCCGCTCGGACAAGCCAGGCTCAGGATCTGTCAGACAGGTTTGCAAGCATGCCGATCGCAAGGACGGCCGCCTCGATCAAAGTCGCTTACCTTACGGCACCTTACAATGCTTTCAAGACAACCCCAGAAACGACCTTCGCGACCTTTGCTTTTCCTTTACGGGCATCGTCGCATTCAGCTGTTGAGCTGCTGCTGATGCAACACTTTCTTTCCTGACCCCTCCAGCAGTGTCACTTTGCCTGCCAGTGCTTGCCTTCCAATGATTGGAGCAATATTGTCTGAACCTCACATCGAGACCTGCTTCGGATCCAGTCCGCTGACTGCAGGCACGCACCATCATAGCAGAAGCGTGGCCACTATGCCCCAGCAGCAACAGGACCTCATGCGAAGAATCAGACTCTACCCCGAGGTGTGAGCTCTCAGCATGTGATTTGAGTGACGAAGGAGCACTTCCTTGGTAAGAAGCGAGATCGTCTCCTCCGATTCGTGGTCAGTAGTCATGCATGTCGCCGCTTTGGTTCTGAGCGCCATATCTCCAACTCGGTCCCCTCAAGATGAAGCAGTGAAGAAATGCCGGGCTTAGAACCGCAATTGCCCAATGCGGACCATCACTTTTTCGCGCTATGCCTGTTATGTTAATTGTGAGACGGGTGAATGCTCCATTGTCATCTCTGTCGGCAGGCCGTTTTCTTCGTCTGTCTGTCTGTCTCTCCCTCCCTGTCTTTCTTTCGCCAAGGCTTGGGGCAAGGGGGAGACCCAATTACCCGCGCGCATGTACGCCTCACCTGTTGTGGGTGCCAATGAAGGAAAATCCCAAAAGGAGGCAGGCTGCGAGTCTCAAGGATGGGCTTGGAAAGGCGTAAAATCCAAGTCTGCACACAAGTCCGGTCAACCGACCCAAACCAAAGACCAGGCAAATATCCCCCCATGTAGCTGGTGCACGATCGGCTGCGGGGTGTTCATCGGTCGAGTGCGAGACACTACGAGAAAACACCTGCACTGCACCACGGCTTCCTAATGATCGAAGTGACAGGCAAAGTCTGATCAAAAGGTATAGACAGAACATACCCTGGGAGTCGTGCTGCAAGGCATTGCTTGCTTGCAAAGCCCTTGGGGTTGGGGAATTGCGCTCTCCTCTCCCTGTGCGCTAGCGCTACGCCAGTGTGCAAGTCTGGTTTTGTCTCGTCTGGGTTTGTATGGGATCGACCGAAGAGTGGTTTGATACGGAATGAAACTCTGCGACTCTCTGGTTCCTTGAAGTTGCGGGGAAGATCAGGGAAGACACAACGCAGAGGGTGTTCTTCCGCACAGTCAAAGGGACGAGTCCGTGCGGGCCGTCCACCCGCCTATTGGCGCACCGGGACACTCTGGCGGAACAACCCAAGCGGGAAAGACCTTGTGCTGGGAACTGTGACCTGGAGCCGCGACTCACTGCTTGTATAACAACGGTCTCTACTGTCAGGGTGTCCCCCGCTTTGCAATCACCAACCATACGGCCGGAAAAAAGACTGAAAGCAACACCGTGACATGACTCGTGCCAAAAGCTGAGGTTGCCGCCAGGCTACGAGCAAGGGACAAGGAGTTTTTTGTTTCTGTCTCTCTCTCTCTCTCTCTATCTCTTTCTTTCACAAGGGTAAAGGGTGAGGCTGACCTCACCCCCGCACGTTAGCGCCCCCCCATAGTGTATGGGGAAGCAAGGTGAAAAAGGCATGCGCGCAGTAGAATGAAGTCAGCTAAACAGTCAACTCAGCACCTAAAAACCCACCCCTACAACTCACCGTACCTGAAAGCTCGACTTTTTTGCCTCCCGCCTGGCTAGGACGAACCTAAGCTCGACTTGTTTCTATGCCTTTACAATCTGTAGGGCCCTTTCATCAGTTGGGAATGGATCGCCAGGCAGAAGACAACACGGCGAACGAGATGCTCACAGTAGCTGCCATGGGATCAATCTCAAGTAAGTAGATTTGGGTTTCTTTGCCAATTTGTTAGGCTGCAAGCGGCTTGGACTATATCCGGACCAGACTACAAACGCGACTGTGACAGCAAACTGGTCACAAAGCAAGGATGAAGCATCACGTAACAACACAATTTTTCCGTGCAATTCCGGGAGCTGTCTCTTACTTGGTGCCAGAAACTGGGAACCACACAGGGTCGAACAAATAGTTCACATACTTTCTGTGCACCATTTCAGAGTCCGGAGGCACTACGCTCGTTCTAGCCAAGGAGGAAACCTCCTGCTTCTCACAGGCCAGGTGCTTTACGCTAGTTGGGGTCAAAGGCCGCATGGAATCGACGGCGCCTGTGGGATGGCCCTGACACTAAGCCACCCTCTTCCTCTCTCTCCGGTTCGTCCAGGGAGTTGGGTCGCGGTAGAGGCAACACTCGAACACCTCGTCGATTAACGAGGAGTCTAGGCTCTGCTGACTCTCTCTTTGCTTTGCGGGTGCGCTGCCCCATCCATCATTTGGAATGGATGGGCTCGGTCTTTACAGCACTGTGTGCCTCCTTTGAAGGCGAGTTCCCCTTGCGGGTTGGTTCAAAGGCCCCCGACCTTGTAANAAACACCTGATAACTAAATTGCCACATTTAGCAAGGGTCCCTGCTCAAAGGGTCACAAAAGCTTCAGCCTCAGGGGGAAAAGCTTGCCTGAATTATCGGCCCTCCACTCTTATGATGGTTGGGGCACACCACATTGAGTAATAGCGAAGCAAATGCAAGCCCCCGTCAGCAAGCTCAGTATTGCTATCATGGCTGGTACTCGGATACTATGTCTGTGTGGCTTAAGGCCTTCAGTGAGTCACTGTAGAAGGTCGGTTCTCGGAAAAGGGTTGTTTTTACTAAACTCTCCGAGCCTTCACCTACCGGGCCCCTCAGTAGACCTGGTGTCCGCTCGTAGTCTTGTGCCCCTTGTCCTACCATTCGCAACACTTGCTGTGCCAGCCTTCGTCGAGGTGGTTCTTTTGGCGCTGCCACCCTGGTGCTTCCAGGCACCTGTGTCGCTCTTTGGCCAGGAGGGCACCTGGGCTGGTGGCTCAGCTTCTCTTGTGTCTCCATGGGCCCGCCCACCATCTGATGACCTCATTCTCGGTTTTCCTGCCACTGTCACGATCATTGGCTTTCATGGTCTCCTCCGCCCAGTGGGGTTCTCGGTTGACGTCTCTTTGGTGTCGCTGCTGATTTGTTTCCTCGCTTGCACGTCCACGGTGTGCCCCTGGTTCAGCTGGTGCACCAGGAGTTCCACAAACACGTGGCATGTGCCTCCCCCTACTTTCGGGCCACCCACTTCAAAGAGACGGTGCCGATTTCAGGTTTTGACTTCGCGAGGCTCACCTGGGGCGGAAGCTGCGAACCTGCGGCTTCGGCGTAAGACTCAAGCCTACCCCCGCTCGAAAGGACGTCCACCCAACAGACCTGCTGCTGCGAACAGCAGGCCCGCAGGGCCGCCCTCGAGCGCGCCCCCCAAAGGGAAGCAGCGGGTCGACTTGAGCCAAAATGCTGACTCTCTCACTTTTCTTTCTTTCTGCTGGGCTTAGGGGTCGACGTGCGACCCTCAGGCCATTGGCCCGCCCAATCCACCCAGTGCCACCCACTGTATTAGTGAGCGGTTGGCATTGGGGTCCCCAAGCAACGGCAAAAGTGGCATGATATGACCCCGGTTCCTGAGCTGACATCCCCTCCCTCAACACTAAACGCAAAAACAACCCTGTGGCCTCATCCCCGCGCCCCTACGGCGTTTTCCTTAGTTCCTGGTGTCAGCTCTTTCGGGATGCCACTTCGTGTTATGAGGCTGCCCCTTTCGAGACAAGTCTCGCAAAAAGGTAGCTCCCCCCACGTTTTATGGCATGCGCACAGCGTACACGTTATTCAGGCGTGCGACACGGGACACACGTGTTTGGGGGAGGCTGCAGCGGCTGCACTGTGCTTACGGGGCTTGCCCCCGGGGGCCTTCTACTCTGAGCTTACACGGGTCCCACTGATTGAACCTCAGACTCAACAAAGCCAGGCTCCTAGACGAGTGTAGCTGGAATTACCGGCGGCCCCCAGACTGCGTTATTGAGGGGTCGCGCCTTGGCATCAAACAGCGATACTGGACGGCTAGTACAGTGAGCAGGCAGCTAGTTGGTTGTTGCGGGGTTCCCCTCACTTTCACTCCCTTGCTAAGTTGCCCCAGTTCCTCGTAAAGAAAAACACGCTGGCAAGTACAGACTGCTACCCCCCCTTAACCTGGCCTTCAAGACGAAACCCCTTAGTCATCCTGGTCTAGCGAACTGGGGCTTGTGAACCGTCTTCTGGGTTCTCGGCTTTCAGTGTCTTCCCCCTCAGTTCAGCTTCCGGAGGCGTCAGCGGTTGTACACGTGCACGAGGCTCTGGCCGCCCCTCCACTCCCCGCTGCGGTGGTAGTGGTGCTCGAAGTTCTGGCCGCCCCCCCGTATTGTTCTCGCCGTCGTCTTCCACGATTTCCACGAGTTCTGGCCCCCAATACTCTCGCGCCCAGTCGTTGAGCTCTTTGAGCGCTTTCTGCACGGCTGTCTTCACGTCCGCGTCCAACAGGAAGGGCACAAATTGCCAGGTGTCGTCGTGCCCGCAGTACGTGCGCTGCGTTGGCCGCTCCCCTCTCTTCTCGAGGGATTTGCCCTTGAGCTCCCGCCTGCAGGCCGATAACGTCCGCTGGGTGCACTGCGAGCTCCTCTTGCCGTCCCCTGTGTGGGTACAGCCCCACCAGGACCTCCACGCCGTCCGCCGGAAGGTTGCGTAGCACCCCAGGTCCTCCATGCCGAGGGGGTAGGTCGTGATGAGCGTGTGGAGCATGGCTTCGGCGTCCTCCGTGGCGTCCGTGGCATCGTGCGTGCGCTGCCAGTTGGAGCTCCTCTTGCCCCCCCACAGAAGGGCTTGACCGCTCTGGGTCAGCTCCATCACCTCGGCCAGCTCCCCCGCGTCGGTGGATCACCCCGTTGGGCTCGCTCGTGCAGGATCCCCACCACCAAGGCCGGTGGCTGGCTGTGTGCTTTCTGCTCCCGCTCCTGCTTGTTCGCAGCCCGGTCTCGGCAGCGTGGCTGCTTCCTGTTGCGAGCTGTCCACGGCTGGCTGGTTGCTGCTGCTGCTGCCGGGGTCGCGTGCTTCTGCGTCTTCTCTCCAGGGGTCTGTGTCAGGGTCGCCCGCCGTCTCCGTAGGTCCAGGCTGACCGGGTCGTCTGCCCCGCTTGGGGCTGCCATGACTGCTGCCAGCCTTGGCTGTCGCTCTGGGTCTGTTGGTCCTGGCTCTCCCCCCAGGCTGTCCTGGCTCCTCGGCCGCTGCAGGTTGCGGGCTGCGGCGCTCGGTAGGGGTGTGCTGGTTGCGGGCTGCTGGTTGCGGGCTGCTGCGCTGAGGACGTCGTTGCGCCCCCTCTGTGCTCTGCGTGCCTTGCTCCCCCCTTGTTGGGGCTGCCGAGTTGTCGTGCCCCAGCGGCGGTGGCTGCGTGAGTGGCGTCGGTTGCCACACTTCACTGGGCACGTCGTCTGGCCAGTTCGGCACCCAGCCTTCCCGTGTTTGTATCCAGGTTGTTCCTGGCGGCCACACACCCGTGAGGGATTCCGGTGGAGGTGGCGGCGGCAGGCTAGTAGTAGTCTGCCCTTCTCCCCGTTCTCCCAAGCGTGTTGCGCGGTGGCTTCTGGCTGTGCCCCCGTCTTGCGGGGTGTGCGCCCTCGCTGCTATGCTCTTCCTGAGGAGCATGCTTCCCCCGAAGGCCAGCAAGAGGAGTACCACTCTCCCCTTCACGCACTTGCGGCGCTGGGCCATGCTGGAAGCTGGGGGGACACTAGTTCGCTGAGGCTCCGGCCGTCGAGTCTGCCGCGGTTCTCTCGTGGCGTGCACTTCACTGACTGTGACATGCTGACAACATGCTGCTGCAGAGACTGGCAAGGAAAGCATGCGAGTGGCAATTGATTGTGACATGAAACAAAGAACTGTACATGCTGTGTTTTGGCTTGCAGTGCTGGGGACATGTACGAGGGCAGGCGGGATGCAAACGGCAGTCCCCCCCCCTTTTCAACAGTGTTGTGCACAGGGCTGCTGAGAGGGCCGAGCGCTGGTTTTCCCCCCCTTCTCCGGTCCTGCCGTCTCAGGCCGGAGCCTTCACTTGGCTAGCTGGAAAAACGGTGGCCAGCTGTCCTCTTCCGCCCCGGGTTCTCGATTGCTCTGGCTGCTCTGGCATCGCTGCACGTGTGGGCTAGGTTTTCAAGCTGTGCTTGCTTGCCTGAGCACCAGGGCGGGTCGTATGCTTCCAAAAACTTCTCTGCAAGGCTCTCCCACTGAAGACGGTCCCTAGCTCTCTCCCCCCCTCTCTCTCCCGCAATCGCCGTGATGTGACGCTCCGTGTCTAGGCTGCTGTTGAACCTTGCCGCGTGCCTGGCGCCTTGCTCCGGCGGCAGCTTGCTGCTGTTGTCGCCACCACTGCATCCCCCGCCACATGAGCATCTCATACGTGACGTCCCCCGCTCTAGCGACGTGCCCCCATAGCCCACAAATGGTCCGTAGTAAGTATGTGTGTGGACCAACGCCCAACGCTCCACCTTGTTCTGCTGAAGGTGCACCCTGGCCATTCTGAGCGTTCTGGTGTTCCAGTCCGCCCATGCTTCCCCTGGTGCTCGCCCCCCCCCCCGATCATGCAGCGAACCTGCTGTAGCTGTTGCGTGTTGGCTGCTTTCAGCAGGGTGCTCTGGACCGGCCACGTCTCGGCCGCCCATAAGGCGCTTTGCCTGACCAGGACGTTGTGCAGTTGTAGTCGTCGTTTGAGCGCCGTTTTGGCTGTGAGCAAGTCTTTGTTCTTCCCCCACGCTGCTCTGGCTCTGGCCCCCATCTCTGCTGCAAGCTGTGGCGGCCCCCCCTGGAAGCTGACGGGCGATCCTAGGACCGTCAGGGCTGGCTGCACCCATTGCCGGCCCATTGCCCCCCTATGGTGAAGCGGCGTGGGTCCGCCGTGCTGGTCTGGCCCCGTGCACTTGTTGCTCTTCCAACGTGTTGCCACCCCCGCGAGTTCCCCCTCACTGAAAGGCTGCCACGGGGTGGTTTTGCAAAAGCGCCTGATGCGCTGGCGTCTGGCTTGGAAGTCTGCGTCTCTGGTCGCCCCATCGCCCTGCCAGTCGTGGCTGTCCGTGAGTGCTGCTATCCAAGCCTCCCCCCCTTTGCCCCGTTTGTGCTGTCGGTAAGAAGGCCAGTCATGTTGGCTGGCCTTGGCAGCCAGGTTCTGCTGCCACTGTTTGTGCTCACGTTTGAGCTGCTTGTGTACCTCCTTCCATGCCTGTCGGCGTGCTTGTCCCGGTGCTGTGGCGTGTGCTTCTCTGCGCGCCTGCTTGAGCTCCCTGCTCTCCACGAACTTGGCTCGGTCTGCTCTCCCCGGCTTGGTGATGAGCCGCTGGTCGCTGATGTAGGCAATGTAGGCGTGGCGTGGGCCGCAGGGCGGTTTGGTGGTGGGGGGCTTGGGCGGGCGCTGCCTGAGCTCTGACCTCCCCCACTTCTCCGTGCAGGGAGAAGACCCGCTGATTCCCACATAGTCCAGCCGCCTGGGTTCCTGGGTGGTGTCGTAGGGGAAGTGCGTCGGTGCTGTGTCGGAGCATCCAGGACAGGATGCATTCTCCCCTCCCCGTGCCCCCTTGCTCTTGCTGTTGGGCGTTGTGCGTGGGGCGGAACTGCTCATTGGCGTCCATTCCCACGATGGCCCTTTTGGTGGCCATGGCCGGGCATTCCCCCCACTGCGCCATAAGGGTTTCGGTGTGCGCAATGGTGGCATGGTGCGGCACGTGCGCGCTGAGCAGCCCCCACTTCTTCCCGGATGTGATGCACAGTACTGTCGCCACCCCGGCCGGCATGACCTGTGTTCTGGAGTGTCTCCCCAGGCTGTTCCAGAAGGCAACCCCCTCCCCTCGCCATTCCCCCTCCATCTTCCCGTGCACAAGTGTCCATGCATCATTGCTGGCAAAATGCCTGCCTACCTCTGTAATGACTTCTTGCAACAGTAGCCAGCTCCGGCCTCCTCTGCTTCCCCCGGCTGGGTGGTCGTAGCGGAGCAGACTCTGACCCCCCGGAGCCAGACCGTCCCTGTTGGCCACTCCGTCTCCAGTCGCCCCCAGAGTGAGGCAAAGTCTTTAGCACCTCCCTGTGAGCTGGACTCGCCTGCGTCTTTCTGCGCCAGACTGCGACAGCTGGAGCCACAGGTACTTCGCCTTCCCATCTGCGTGGGTCCCCATCTGTATGTTGGCTTGCCTAACTCTTTAAGCGCCGCCGAAAGTCGTTCTCGGAGTTGCTGCTGGTCCTCCCCCTCCTTGGCGCCGTAGGGAAGTATAGCGTACCCCCTCCTGACACCTGGCACAAAGGCCTGGTCGGTGGGGATGTCCAGGCGACGGTCTTTCACCATTTGCTTGACATTGTTGAGCGTCTCCTCAGGCGTGTCGTCGCCCCACCCCCCCATGATGAGGGCAGGCTTTCTCCCCCCCAAAGTCGGTGTCCGCCGTGCTGGACGTTCCGGTGGTCTGCAGCACGTGCACCTTGCTCTCCAGGGCTTGCAGCCGGGCGTTCATCGAGTATTGCTCCCCCTGTATGGCTTCCACTGTGCGCTGTTGCTCTTGCTGCTGGTTGTTGATTGCTGCCAAGCGTTCCAGCGTCTTCTCCAGCTGCGCNGCCGGGCGTTCATCGAGTATTGCTCCCCCTGTATGGCTTCCACTGTGCGCTGTTGCTCTTGCTGCTGGTTGTTGATTGCTGCCAAGCGTTCCAGCGTCTTCTCCAGCTGCGCCGTCACCTCCGTCTCAACCTCAACGCGGTCCATGCGCTGGCTTATCTCTGCACGGAGGGCTGCTGCGCTCCCCGCCACTTCGCTTCGCACCACTTCCCTGATGGCCTCAAGGCTGAGCTTCTCCTCTTCCGGCGCCCCTCTCTTGCGGAGGGCTTGCAGGCTCGGCTGACATGGCTTCAGCCATTGCTCCCCCCACGTAGGCAAGGAATGCAATCNTCCGGCGCCCCTCTCTTGCGGAGGGCTTGCAGGCTCGGCTGACATGGCTTCAGCCATTGCTCCCCCCACGTAGGCAAGGAATGCAATCTCGGTGTCCCTGCCACTATCACGAACAGGTAGGTCAGGTAGTCCCCGTTCGAGGTAGGCGCCCCGGGGGATCGGCGGGAGCAAGTAGAAGGCCTGTAGGGCCGCCGATCGCGGTCAGGTAGCTGATGACAGTGTCCCCGGTCCTCCGCGGGTAGGCCGCCGATCACCCCCTGGAACAGTCCCGACTATGTCGCGGTCCGGGACTCCCGCGGCGAGGTGCGCACTCTAGCCCGTCTCGGTGAGCACGCTGATGGCTCAGGGAGGCTCCGACGAGATTGGCAAGCCCCCGGGTTGAGACCTGCTTGAGCCAAAATGGCTTGAGCCAAAATGGCTACGGCTCTCTCTCTCGCTCTCTCTCTCTCTCTGACCTTAATATGTTATTCATACTTATATATCTGAGTCTAAATTATCGGGCTCAGGTCCCTGCGCCGTTGCCCCGGCCTTTGGGCAGCGAGGGCGCGGCCTTGCATGGGACGCAAATGTATGAGCGACGTATGAGCGACGCATCGTATCACTTCCGGTGGTCTTGCAACCTTGCAGAAGTCGACATCTGTTGAGGGCGCATGTGCCATATGCTTATCGGCCGTACCAACACAGAACGTAACAGCTGTAATCGTGTGCTGGACGCTTGGCGATATTTTCAAGCCTCCTCGCCGAAACATATGGTCTCCTCTGAGCTCCAAGCCGATTTTGTGGACTCAATGAACACGCGGCGCAATCCGGTGCAATAATCTTTGCCACCCGCACAGCTGAACATGTCGCACCGCAGGGAACTCGTCGGAATTTGCTAGTTCACAATAGATTTCTACAGTACAGCGGCTGCAGATTGCAATGCTTCGACACGGACTGTTCAATCTCCGTACTTCAACGCCGAATGCGCCCACCACAGAAGATGTTGACCAACATGTCAGCAGACTTGCAGCTGCAACTCTGAAGATGGAAGGATGCTCAAGCAAAGAAGGGACATCAAGTCCTGGGAAAGGATCCCTCGCAGAAGCGCGGCCTCTTGGTGATAGTGTCCGAAGCTCGAGGAACTAGAGCTCAGGAAACCCTGACAGATTGCACGGCATGCTCTTCGGATTTTGCGAACTTGCAGCATGCGCCTGCTTCTCCTCCACTGCCTGCAAGCGCACTGTCAAAGCTCAATTGCACCCTAGCCACATTCTGTGCACATCTTGTCACTTGTCTGAGCCGTGCGCATCTCGAGCATGTGCGGCACGCTGACTCCCTGAGTGCTTTGGCTCCTCGAGACGCGAGACTTGCATCATTACACATGCAGCCCTAATCTGCTAGTGCTAGGTACGAGAGCTGTTAAGCGGTGTGGTGGAGTGCCATGCTCAGCTTTGATTTCTGTGGCATCATCGCAGCCTATGAGCCACGCTTCGTGCGGGCTCATGCGCAGTCCCTCGTGCATATGCATGAAGTCCTTGTCCTCCCTTTCGGGGCGTCTGCGTTTCGCCTTGATGTCCTTGCCCTCCTTGGTGTGTCTGCGTCAACTGTCCATGCCCATGGCTTCTGAAACGCACCATGCAATGCCTGGGCCCGTGCATCTTCGGGCTTGCCCAGCCGTTGTGGCAGTGGGGCCGAATGGATTGCATCCGTTCCTGAAAAGCCGGTCAGAATTGCAAAGAGCGATACGCCTCACCTGCTGCACCCAATCGGAGTGAATAGTCAAGACTTAATCAAGCAGCAGCAATCGACAACAAATCAGATCGCATCCGACAGGTTGAGGTCCCAGCTCAGCACAGGGGAAGTCAGTGGTGCCTTCATGCTAGTTCTTATTTCTGTAGGCCCGAAATCGCCCGACGACCCAACAAATTCACCTAGAATTCCATCCATTCGTCACAGCCCTTGTAGCCCGCACTCGAAGTGGTGCAAACCTCCGTGGAAGCGGTGGCTGCCGAAAACCCTCGGCAATAGGCTCGAATGCTGTGTGACTGGACCGAAGCGAGCTGTCTTTTCGCTACGCCTTCCTTTCTGCTGCACATTCGCTCGCAATTTCGTCTTTTTAACGTGCATTCGCCCACGGGGTAGGGAAAGCCGGTACGCGAATGAGCCTTCAAAACGCACGAGGGCCAGAGAAGGTACAGCAATGATGCCTTGGAACGCGTGATTTTTGCTCTGCATTCGCCCGGGATTGTGCAATTTCGCTTTCCGTTCTTTTTCGCCGTCTGGTCGGGTGCTCCCACCAGCCGGTGACTGAGTGAGCACCAAAAAACTATCTCCCTATGGAGCACGTTCTTACGCTGCTGTGCATCCGCCCACGGCGATTGTGTAGTTGCGTGGTCACGACCTGGAGCTGATAACGTTGTAACAGAATCTCCGTGAGCGAATCCGGTGCGACTGGCCTTGCATTGCAGTTCGGTACAACATGCCATCCCAAACACTTAACCTGCACAGCCTAAACTCCGGAACTTTCTTGCCGTGGCGTTGTGCTTCATCGTAATTTGCGAACCTGGTCTTTTGAGTGTTCCAGGACATGTGGGCCTGACTGCTAGAAACTGCTAGATAGGCACGCTCAAAAAGACAAAGAAACGGCCGAGAAATTGACTGACAAGCACGCAAGTCGCCCATATATGTGCCCGTATCAAACATAACTTGTTCATCAAGTCCGTATGTTTGCTTGTGACTGTGAAACACATTCCTCAACCAATCCATTCGTACCACAGTTGTACGCAATGACAAAGCTGCAATCATGGAAGGAAGCAGCAGCAGCTTCCGGCAAAGGACTAGCGCTTATCGCTTGAACCCGAACGTAAGATGATGACGCTTAGGATGGGGATATGCACGCACAGGGCAGCGTGGTATAGCTGTTTGCTGTAGAGGACCGTGCGTTCAAGACGGCACGTCAAAGTTCTGCAGAGGTCTTCATTGACCCTCCAGGTCCCACTGGTCCTACCGGAGTCCTACCTGTCCTACCTCGCTATCCAATGCGGCAGCACTCCGGCGCCGGAGCCCGTCTGCACTGGGTGAAGATGCCTGGCAGCCGCCCCTTTATCCGTGTCTTTCTCTCTTTTCCCTCTCTTCAAACAGAAGCTTTGGCCCGCATTGTCGCCTTGTCGCAACCCGGACAAAGTCTGTCACTTCGAAAGAGACACAGCAAAGGAATCACAAAGGCCCTGCGCCCTCTGCATGGTGGGACGGGTGAACGCTGAGCGACTCCTTTTTTCGACTCCGTGCTGCACTGACCACTGCAAGCACACATAAAGCACTGCTGGGAACATGAAAGCGAGCCAGAAAGGCCCCATGCGAGAAGTCCGGGTCCTGCAGGGAAGAGTTTGCATAAGCGATCCCTTCCGTGAACTTCGCACATGTCTCCTCGGGTCGGGGTGGAACAATGGGCCCTGGAACTTCCTCGGCAGAGGTTTTCAAAACTCCAAGGTGGCACCGTGTGTGAGGAACCGCTTGAGACTGGCATCTCTCGCCGCCGCACTGGTGTTAGGCCGAGGAATGCCTTCCTGCCGTGAATTCGAATCGTACGGCAGCACAATATCGTCATCTGTTCAGGGCCTCTTCGGGTAGTTCCGGCACTTCTGCGGGCGATTCGGCCGCACCTTTCTTGAACTTGGAAAACTGCATCACCTCAAAAGCACAGAGCCTCCCCGTAAGCGCCAAGCGTGTCAAGAAGCCGCCGGCCTGTGTAGGGAGCAGACAAGTGGGCACAGTAATTGCAGGATGAAGGAAGCAGGGACCGTGTGCCACCTCAGAAGCTCCAACAGCGGGCACTGCAGAGGCGGAGGGCGGCAGCTGGGCACCTGCGGCTTCCTCGGATGCGGAGTCGATTCGGCTTGAAACGCTCCGAAACCCCTGCGCGGCTGCACGGACTTGGCATCACCAATACCGTGGCCCGACTTGTTCTGCACAGGACAAAATAGGGCTGTGCATGGAAGAAGCTGTGGCAGGAGAAATCCAATATGCATTAAAGCATTAACAGCGGGGTTGATTTCAAGAGCAACAGACTTTCTGCATTGCCCCAGAGCCTCAGCAGCTTGTGTCATCGTACCGGTGAAGCAACGGATGAGTATGGAAAATCATCATTGCAAGCTTGCTTGCTTGCCTTTAGATGCACCAGTGCTCCATGTAGATGGCGGCTCCAGTTTCGAGCATACTTCATGTTCTGCTGTTGGACTCAGTCAAGAATGATTTTTCCATGATCTTTGGAGGAGTCCTACAGCTACAGGCAGGTCGCCTGCGCGCCGCGCTTCAAGAGGCTTCAACCGGAACTTCAACCAAAGCGCGCTCCAACACCCGTTATGGCCTTGTCTCAAGTGAAAAGGCGACAACTCTGCTCACCGAGATTCGCTGGGACTTGCAGCAGTCGGCGCAGGGATGGCAGGAGTAAGGTGAGCAACTACCGGCCTAGGCATGAGCAACAAGCACTGCAACTCCATCTGAATCTGAATCTGAATCTTCAGGCATCTTCAGGCATCCGCCCAGGGCGGGAGGAGACCACCCTGTCGAATGCATCGTCTGAGATCGCAACTCTGCCAGTGGTTGTTGGCTGACCTAAGCGCTTTTGGACCGGCCGAGGCCGGGGCGCTGGATGGCGCTGGGGCGCGTCTCTTGGTGTCCCGCCCACTTCCGTGGCCCGGCTTCCAAGACAGACCTGGGCGTTAGGGGCAGAGCGAGGACGGGTCCTCCGTCCTCGTGTCCTCTCGGTCGCCCACCCGAATCCAAAGGTCGGAAAGGTGCCAAACTCCTCATCGAAGGGGTACAGCTCGCGAAGCGGATCCGGAGCCACCTGCGATATCTGCCATTGCATGCCACTCTTCATGCCTGAAGGGATCCTCAGAAACTCCCACAGTCACCAAAGAACACACCTCGGACTCCTCGGACCTCGTAGCACATGCAAGGACAAGCGAAGCCGTTCCGAGACTCACGGGAGCGCTTCTCCTGTGCTCCCAAAGAAATGCACAACTAAAGCACTCTACTTACTCCATCTTTCCATATTATATCCATTACATCGCATTTATGACGCATTGCAGTAGAATTGAAACATCCGCTCAAAGTCTACATGGCTGATGTACAGACAGACCCACTTCCATCCTGCAGAAGCTCTTACAAACACATACACGTGTTGTCAGACTGTGTCCTGAACTCAGGCTCGACCTACAGCCCCTTGTGTCTGACCGCAAGGAGAACCTACATGAACCCGCGACCCCCGTGCCTGTGTGACAACGGGACTGGCAAAGAGACAGAGACAGCAAGACAGGGAAGCAAGTCAAACAGAGACGCACAAACAAACCCACAGACAGTCACACACACCAAAAAAAGAAGCAACGCAACATATCTCAGTAAGCAAAGCTGGTCTTCAAGAAAGGAAGGCTGTGGGAACGCAGGGTCTGTGATACACACACACACACATCATGTTCTGTGGATGTTCACTTGAAGTTTGCGACGGTAAAAGCACTTTTTGGCCTCCTGCATGGCTGAGTATATACACAGTAAAAGCATAAAAAGAACTTTGCTATAGTTGATGCTGCGCTGTGTTTCATTAAGTATCTCTAAAAGAGGTGTCACTGCTCAAGGAGGGCTCTGCAGTCTGCTAGCTGGTCTAGGCTTGGCTTGAAGAGACCCTGCGAGGCAGCGTACTGCCCGCATACTCGGTATACAAAAGACCGAGACAACTTCGTCTGACGTCTCGCTGCTGTTTGATCAGGCGACGCGGAAGGCGAAGACAGGACTGACTTGTATGCTTGTATGCAAGTCATGCTCTTCCTACGTTGCTGTCGTGGTGCAGGAAGCATGCTGTTGGTTCACAATTTCAGACGACAATTTCAGTGCTCAGCGCGAGGGTTACGGCAGGCGACAAGGTCGGAACCCAGTTGACATCGTAGAGAGGACAACGAACCAGATCCAAAGGCCAGCCAGTTCGCCCCTCGCGTTCCGAGACCCCGGCCCTTGGAAACGAGACGTCAGGGGCAGCGGAAAGTGAAAGGGAGCGAAAAGAAACTGATTGAAGCATTGGTGGCACACAGGGCGAAGCAGGCCATAGCGAGGCGACAGCCACCAAGCATCATGCCATAGACACGCAGCCCTCAGTTCGAACACGCTGCACAACCCTCGCCTACGACTCGAAGACTCATTGACTCATTGATTTTTCCATTCACCGTATGGAAAAGATTCAGGTCAACCACCGGAATTCGCGGCACAAAGAAACAGACAAGTTCCCTAGTTCCCTATCAATCTAGCGCCTCCCACCCCCTTGTCTACGAGTTGCGAAACTTCCAGAAAATCCTGATGCCGAGCGAGCATCGCGGGAAACCATGCACAAACATGATAAGCTCCACTATTTCTGGCTTCCAAGCTTTGGTCGCCCTTGGTCTGCCCTGCTGCCAGCGCAGACAAAGCTCAAGCCTAGTTCTGCTAGCTTTCGTGGCAGAACTTAACATGAATATTTACATGTTTACTGCACTCAGACAAACCAGTAACCCCTGGCTGGGCAAGTGTCCTTCTCCTTTGCGATAAGCAGTAGCCTCAACTTGTTCGAAGCAACACAGCCACTTTTGAGTTGACAGTCCTGCCTGCTAAACTCTGTAGGCATCGATGCCAGCGTTTTGTAGTCGCCCTGCGCTCGGCAGGGCCAAGCGAAAAATGACGCAGGAGGGTCCGGTGAATAGTGCGAGACGGAGAACTTCAAGACTTCAGGCACTAGCATGTGGCGATGAACCTTGCCCATACATCATGCCCTCTGGCCACGGCCAAGAGCTTCATTGCAATGAACTGTAATGCATCAGAATCTCACCTTGATTGCAGATTCAACTTCAAAGGCTTTCCGAGAGTCATGGCTCCACACTCTTGCGCCCTTCTCGACGTCTTAACAGAATCGTACTCTAGACTCTAAGACTTCTTGGACGCATACAGGCATGTGGGCGGAGGGCCTCCGTCTCTTCTTGTTGTGCTTGTTCATCATACGACTCTTCTTCTCCCAGGCTTAAGGGGCTTGTCAAGACCCCCGCGCATTAAGCCAGCCCGCCTTTCGCAGGCTTCTAGTAACCGACGGAAACTGTGAGTTTAAGTGTTTGATGACTAATGGCCTCTACCCACGTGGAAAGTCCCTCGATTACTGTACGTAACAACAAAGGTAGATATCCTAGCGTAAATTTTGTCGACCTCACTGCTTCTGCAACTTCATGCTTCGCGAGGGAGTGTACTGCACGGTAAAGCATGAGGGCTAGCTCGCGCACAAACGAAATGCAATGAGACATGACTACAAACATGTTCAGTGCAGTGACGAGCCATATGCTCATTCGGCCTTCGTAGCAAGTGGCCATAACGACTCTTTGGTTTCCGTGGTCTAAGAATCTTCTCAGTCTATTGAGGCCACCCGCCTGGGAATTCGACAACCACTCAGGTACATAAAGCTTCAGCGTTTGACATTGCAAAGCTGCCAAGTACTCCCGATTCGGGTGAAGCAATGGGGACAGCCAGAGCCAACGCGAAACAATGTATGTATGAATCAAACTTCATCATACTACTGTTTGCAATAAATGCACTTGCGGTACGGAGACAGACATGGGAGAGAGCGGAGCGAAGTTACAGGAGAAGAAACATCCAGACACGAGGCGAAGTGCACACAGCTGCTCTGCTCTACGCCAGCCTGTTCGAAAACTGTTCCATTTCGAAGGACAACGATGCTGTCCATCCTTGGCTTGGCTCACTTGTAAACATTGTGGTTCATGCAGAAATCGGGTACCCAGGCGGACCAAGGACAGAGAGAGTCTGCGTTGCCAGGACCACCGTCCTGTCTTTGGCCTTCCGAACCTTTTGGAAAGCAAAAAATGCTCCTCACACCGGCACTCTGGAGCGCTGCGGCT
Organism: Symbiodinium sp. clade A Y106; assembly: GCA_003297005.1. Lineage (NCBI taxonomy): Eukaryota > Dinophyceae > Suessiales > Symbiodiniaceae > Symbiodinium > Symbiodinium sp. clade A. The sequence goes on from BGNK01000418.1 coordinate 201,448, forward strand.
TTCCCGGGCAGGCACCAAGTTGGAGAGAACCCGCTTCGCTCTTTCGAGCTCCATGGAAGCAAACGGTTCATCCAGCAACAGGATCTCGGCCTGCCAGCTCCAATCCGCCGGAGATGTGGTGCTGAGACGCTCAAGGCCACCTCGACATACAGCGCACGCGCCAGCTGGAGAGCGCCTAGTGCAGCAGCACCTAGGCGGGACGGGAGCTGAGGCTTTCCCAGCGCATGTAACCAGAAGTGCAACGACTGGGATTTCTGGCTCAATGCTTCCGGAAAGCTGCTGTCGCCGAATTCCAAAGCGGGGAGGTCCTCTGCTCGCCGACACGCAGCGAAGCAACATGAGCCGGTGCTCCGCCGCTTGTTTACAATCATTTAGATAAGTTGGACATGTGTTAACGCTCAAATCAGCTTGGCCAAAATGGTGGAAACACGGCAATGCTACAGTACACTTTATACTCGCACAAACTCGCAAACGGAGACTCTTTTGAATTGCGATTCTCGGCAGGCGTCGTGTCACGCGTCTCCAGCACGGCAGCCCTTTAAAATTTGGCTTTGGCGAAAGGCGTGCGAATCCACCGATCTGTCGGTGTGGGCAGGTGTGAAAAGAATCTAGCACCAGCTCCTGTCCTGTGAGCCGTGCATGGCTGTGGCATTCCGCTCAACTTCATATCACCATGTACACTGCGTGCACTCCACCCCACAACTTTTACCATAATTGATCGGGTCAAGTTGCCTCACAAAATATTTGGGTTTCTGAGCGGGCAAAAAGGCACGCAACGCTGCTTCTTAGCCGATCTGAACCGCACAAAGTTGGCGAAGGAACCAAAACAAGTGCAGACGTCACTATGCCGTTAAAATTCATACAGCGTGGCAAAAAAGCTGCGAAGCGAGAGGAGAACGGCAGGATGAGTTCAAACAAGATCCATGCATGTCTGGCGGGCCACTTTTTCCCACTGCTCTCACATCGGTGACGAAGTCTGCGGTATAGACTTCATTCGACGTCGTTGTTCGATATCTCACATTCCTGGCTTGAATGTCTCTGAGATCTCTCGCAGACAAAATGACAGAAAGCACAGGAGAAAGACTGCCGACCCGGCAGATGCAATGGGTTGTGGTGAGGCAAAGGAAGTGGACCTTTATCTCCATGCCGCTCGGGTGATCGGGTGCTATCGATGCCCTTGCTGGAAAAGGCCATTCATCCGCCCCATCGCCACTTAGTCCGTGATCTCACGGAGCATGAATTCCCGATGGTCATCGATGTCGAACAGGATCCATTTGCGATTTTTGTCCGGGAAGTCGTCTGGTGCCGTAGTTTTGAAATGTTTGGAGTGTTGCCGGGCGTGCCAACTGACCCCTGGCATCAGTTGTTCCATCAATGGAAATCCGGACGTCAATTTTTCATCTCGTAGAGCACACTTCCTCGGTTTGCGGGTATCCAAGTTGTCGGATGATGTGTACTAGGACCGGTATTTGTGTCACCGAGTTTCTGTGCTTGTTCGTCGCGAAACCGATGTGCTCTGCTCCGGGGGAAGGTGTCCGTGATCAACTCGGAGGTGATGGTTGCAAAATTTCGGAGCTCATCATCCGCATGGCTATCTCCCACGCGAAGTCTGAGGATTTCGTCGTCCCAGTGTCATGAACTAATGGACAGATTTGCTGATGGCCTTCCTGGCGTCGTACTTGAGCAGGATCCACGCAGCATCGTCATCTGTCTGCGCGCGAACCGGTCGTCTGCTGTCTTTTCGGCGACATTGTTCTTGTCGAGGACTATAAGCGCTTCTCGGCGTGTGTCTCCTTTCGATTGGAGCCGTACTGCTTCGAGACACGGCGCTCGTGGTACATCCACGTGAGGACAGAGGACTTTCTCTGGCCCAAGAAAGCTGCTTCTCTGGGAAGCTTCCGCACTCGCCATCAACAGTGATCTTGCTGTAGTCCTCGACGAGTTTGGTGTAAACCCCTACCGGCACAGATTTCGGTCTGGCGTCGGTGTCGCAGTCGCGGAGCTGTCAAGGGAGGTGTCATCGACGATTGGCATAAGAGCGTCGGGCTGATCGGGCCAGCACGATCCACTGTGCTTTGAGGGCAGCTTCGTCCGTGAATTCGGCGAGCTTGAACTCGGTGGTACGACTCCCGCTTTGAGTTTGGTGATGACCGGCTGAACTGCAGCATCGTCACTTCGGAGGTGGCCGCTGCGCCGTACGACTTGAGCCCCTCCCTGCACATCTTGAAGAGAGTCTGCCACCGTTATCACCTACGTCATCCGTCGTCTGTTAAGCCGGGATCACCGCTGCTGGCTTCGGCTGATCTGGCGCAAGCGAACACAGGTTCAGTTTCTTCGCAGTGAGCTGGGGGGTGATCGGGGTAAGTACAACGAAAGAGCGTAGTCGAGCCATCGCCTGGGCGGAATTCGAGATCTGGTCTAGTTGTGCTTGTTTGGCTAATTGTCTGAGAACGACTGCACCGATGCTCTCTACGATGTGGAGCGAAGCCGTATGGCCATCTGCAAGTGGTGCGCCAGTGAGTGTTATCGGTGATGATCGGTTGATGCTTCGGACACTCCCAGTAGGTATAAAGCCACATTGGTCGAAGTTTTGACGACCCAGAGTTTGAGGGCAGCTTTCAGCGGGGATCTTTCGACTTCTGCTGGGATCGCAGGTCTTCGACGCTGACTCTTCAAGTGGCCCCGATCTATGCTCGGGTTTGGCTGCGAGGAGCGCCTCCGGCAGGGAGCCTCACGAAGATGGGTTCGAAGTGGGAAGATCGCGTCGCCACACCGGAGCGAGGTTAGGTCATGGGATCTGAAGAAGCCGATTACCTCGACGAATGTCGTCGCCATTCTCCTTACGCTCGAGGGAAATTACGTATGACTTTGGCTGTGAACGGTCCGGCGATCGTCGGAGAGATGCTGGATGTTGTAAGCCCGAGGCGGTGTTGGCGGACTCATCGAAGGGCTTCGTCGGGTAGGCAGGAGGCCGGGGACAAATACTTGAGCTTCGGTGAGACTTTGCGATTCAAGACTTCTTGGATGCGCCTGCTGCGGGGTCGGTCCAAGTAGTCTGTTCGAAGTAGGAACCTGGTATCTGCCAGACTCCCCCAGCTTGCTTCGAGAAATGTTTGCACCGAAGTCGCGCGGAAAATTTGCCTCAGCTTACCGATGAGTTCATCGCCGGTGGACTTCTTTCACCTCATCATGTTGAGGAAGTGTTGGGACTCTGCTTATCGCTGCGTTGCCCCAGCGGGAGTAGCTCGTCGCTTCGAATTGAGCGTGGACGATATCCTGGCACGCATCGAGGATAGAAGTAGCTTCCATGCTGTTTGAAGATTCTTAACTCGTAGATGCTGTAGCTTATCTGTCGCAACCAGTAATGGTTGTGTGTCACCGACGTGCACTCCTAGCTCCGGCAGATGAAGCACTGGTCGATAGACTCGGTAATCTGGAGAAAAGCCAGTCGGGGAGGCGGGTTTCGTTGGTCAGCAATCGCCGTCCCAGGTCAAAGCGTCGTCTCTTCCTTCACGTCGTCGAGTCGGTGGATGTCTTGGATGCTCCGGGGTTCTCCTTCGTCTCCTTCTCGATCTCGTGGCACATCTGCCGCCACGACGTTGGCCTCCTTTGACTCGATAGTTGTGTTCCATTGTGGTCTTCGGGTGTTCCATTGTGGTCTTCCGGACGGTGAGCACCTGTTGACCACTCGAAGACACCGATGGCCGATGTCACCGACGGACTCGGCACCTGGGCATCTGAAGACAGGCTTGCGAACCCAACAGACGTCCCACAAGGATTCAAAGTACATCCGGGCGGCGTGGTAGCCGTGTCAATGGCGATATGCCATCCTCGAGGCTGATTCTCGTGATCAGCATCGCGCCTGTAATGGAAGTTCCTCCAGTCTTGGATGTTCTCAGGGTTGATTGCGGGAGGTAGGAAACAACATACCGCAGAAAGTGCAATCGAGAAACTTGTCGGTGATCGCAACCTGGCGGTCATGACTGCTGTCGCGGAGGCAATCGATGATTCGTTGGTTGGCCACGTCGTGTCCCTCGTCGACATTCTTGGCAATGACGGGGCCCGCCCTCTAAGTGCTTGTCGAAGCCTTGGTGTCGTCGGACTGTTTGACCGGATCCTACGGGCTGATGGGCTACGTCCGACCGAAGCCTCGAAAGAACATGCTGGGTCGACGCCAGGATTGTCGATCATCGCCTGGCCGAAACGGCATTCAAATCAAATATCGACATCATGATGTCGTGCCGCTACGGCTCAACACTCGAAGTAAGCGAAGTAGGCCACAAAGCAGTCGTCAGTCAACTCCGCCTCCGCAAGAAGAACTGCAGTGGCTAGGCCACCAGGAACCGATTGATGTCGGCAAGGGGTGCGAAGTGTGCCCGCAGGTTCGATAGCAGCATAAACGTGATGAAATCGAGGATGGCTTGTGCTTGCTCTCGTAAGAGGTCGACGGCCGGCCCGATGCTTCGGCAGAAAGAGAACTCGTGTTTATCCTGCGAAATCAGGAGGAGTCTGCCGGGCCTATCCTCGACGCTGGTGTGGCGCAAGTCCACCATCGAAGATTGGCTAAGACACCAAATCATCGAATAGATTTCAATAGATGAGCTTCGTCCTGGGCTCGGTGCACTTGCTGGGTACGCCCAGTGCACGGAAGTCCAAGTTTGTTAGACGACTCTCATGTGTCGGACATCGGAGAAATGCTGGGCTTTTTAGCCGTCGGCGCCTGGCTGTCGGGTCCCTGTTGCATGTGCATCCTTGGGTCGACTTACACCCGGGGTCAGGCAGGGTAGCTTGAGCAGCCACGGGATAAACATTTCGACCTTCTGGATTTCAATTTCTCAACTAATCCTTAACAGCCGTCGGTGCAACGGTCTTTTGCACCCCAGGAAGCGTAGATCACAGGTGCAGCCGAAGGCAGCAAAATCTGTACACACTTTCGCCAGCACCCCAAACCATCACCCATCTGTGCGCTCAGGGACGCGTACCAGAGGCGAGGAGAACGTACCAGTGCTGGGCTGGGCTTGATGTCAATCAGAAAAGTCGCCTCCTCGACGACGGAGTGGAAGCACTGCGTTGCAGTATAGATGCTTTCCTTGGTCCTGGCCGACTGCAGCGGTAAAAATTGACATAAATCTCCATGATACGGGAAGAAAGCCATCTTCCCCTTCTGCGGAGCATCTCCGCGTCTTCAGTGACTGGCATAAACCAGGTTGCGCCTCCGGCGCGCAAAGAAGCGAGCTCCAGGAAAGGCTTTCCTCCACTCGGCACTGACTGGATACTTGAATGCATGGCACAGCTGTCGAAACCTCGTGCGCAGTGGCTCGAGCTGACCGAAGCAAAGGCTTAACTTATGACACGAAGCAGGTCAGGTCTATCTTAACCGTCTTAACCGACTGGTGGCGGGCAGCTCCGATGCGGGTCTTGGGCTCCTCGATGGAAAACAGAGCGAAGTCGAGGGTGCCCTCAACATCTTCTGGGATGACTTTTGGCACCGGTCGCCTCCCCATCCGCAGCATTCCTCCGAAGGTAAGAGCCAGTGGGCCAGCAACAACAAGCACCCAGCCCCACGTCAGGCTAAGCGTGAGCAAAACGACCAAGACCTGCCACGGCATTGCTGCATGATGCTCGGTCGGCTCGGATTTTCTCCAGGCGAAGGCGACATCCCGAGCGGGTTGGAGAAGTCGCCTGGCGTTCGGCACCCGGGCACTGAAACTGTTTATCGTCTCGCAGAAGTGGGAGTAGGGCCTTCCACCTGCATAGAGAGCCCTGCCGTACTTTGCCAGGACGACGTTGTTTGTATCTATGTCGAAACAACCAACAGAGTCCTCAAATAGCTCTCTGTCGATGCCCGCAGCATCAAGCCAGCCCAGGAAAGCATGCCAAGGGCATCCCTCCTCTGTAAAGTACGAGGCTGAATGCCCCAACCAAGCGGAAGGTCCCTGGCCTTTCTCCGCTTGCCGGAATTCCTGAGTACGATACCATGACTCGAACCTACACTGACAGCCCCAACCCTGAAATTAGGAAAGGAGGCCCGGACAATAAAGAAAAATCCAAGGAGAGCACAGGAGGGGCCATTCACCTGCTGACGAACTGCAGGCAGCGAGCAAGCAAGTGAAGCGGAGCCAGCAGGAAGCCCAGCGGCGGAGGCGCGGTATGCAGCACCGGCAAAGTCCAGGTCAAACGGAGGAAGCTTTGGGCTGGAGCCAAACAAGAAGGTCGACGAAGACTGGCTTCGGTGTCGAGTTCCTCATGGTCGGGTGAAGTTCGAAGTTGTAACTTGATCTGCACCAGCAGACAGGACTATTGGAGTGTGAGTGTGGCCAGATGCAAGGCTGATGAGGTGCCGACTTCCATGACGGACCTTCTAACCGGACACCCAGGGCAGCTGACCTCGGTAGTGAGCATAGGCGACCTGCGCCGCCGCAAGCCTTCTTTAGGGCCCTCTGGAGCGATCTCGAGGAGGAGCTTCCCTTATCCAAGGCACTCCGAGCGACGTTTGGGTGCCGCCCGGCCTTCATCAACAACGCCGTCTTCCCAGCTTCTCAGAGGGCCTAAGTCAAGGCCGCATGTGGGGACCCAGCCAGGGCAGGCCGCCCCTCTTCTGTCGGCGATTTGAGGATCGGTACTTGAGCCGTTGAGCGCGTGGAACAGCCTAACTGCCTCAAAAGGTCGGAGCTTGGGGGCCCTGCGAAGAGAGGCGAAGGAGGGACCATGGAGTCCCACAGCAGCGCAACCTTCAATCAAAAGCTCCGAAGGCCTTCCGCTGTGCCCAAGAGGAACATCCTGTGGGCCCGGCTCGGGCACAAAAGGAAGCTCAGGCGAGTTCCGAAAAGCCAAGAGCAGAGAATCCTCGATATAGTCAAAGGGGTCCCAGTTGGCAGAGCCTGACAACTTCGAACGGCCAGCCTGCAGGCTGCGACAAGGCGTCAGGGCCGAAGAGCGCTTATCAGGGGTCATCGCGGCACAGGCGAAAGTCCGGGAATAGTGGCAAAGGAATCCCCTCCAAGTGAGAACATTACACGGACTTGCCAGACGAGGTCTGTGTGGTCGGGGTGACAACGACTTCTCTGCTAAGACGCTACAAGTGAGAACATTGCAATTAATTGCTTTGCACGGGCACATCAATGGCCTCCTCGGCACCGCACTCTGATCGGTCTCTCGATATATCCGAAGGCCTTTGCCTGAGCGGCATTCTCGGCACGCCAGGACGGAGTCTCCATCTTTGTGGCCCAGGGATACGAGCAGAAGCTAGGTCCAAAGACCTCTCGACCTGGACCCGTATTCTTCGAAGTAGTCGGTGAACCTGCAAGGCGGTGGTGCTGCTCTCAACAGGTTGAGGGTCCTGGGCCAGCGGGAGCGGAAAGATCGGGCAGGAGTCCGCCAGGCACGAATTCCACATGCTCAGGACTGCAAGAGATTCCTTGGACAGTTTCCGGTCGGATTCGGCAGGCATCTGCACGGAAATCCAGGTGCGACGCTCCCCGGGAAACGACACCGGAACCTCTGCCAGGGTTGACACATCCTTGCCCGACACGGATAGCAGCTTGCAGGAAGTGGGGCAAGAGGCCAGGCCCACATCAGAAAGAANTTGACACATCCTTGCCCGACACGGATAGCAGCTTGCAGGAAGTGGGGCAAGAGGCCAGGCCCACATCAGAAAGAAGGACCAAGGATTCGGAAAGGGCCGACCGGAACAGGGCCCATTTTTGGGGGGCTAAGTGCGACATGCACAACATTGGGCTTACCTTGATCAAGGTAGAGAGGAGCCAGAGATGGGCGGAATGGGCGGAAGAGGGAGCAGACCCAAAGGAGTTTCCCGGTCAGCTTGCGGAGCAGGCGCAGTGGAACAGAACCGGAGGATCGGACCTTGGAGAGCAGGTCGCGAAGGCGGTCTGAGTTGGCAGGTTCCATGGTAGCAGACAGGGAGTGGAAGCACATCTGCCAGCCGATCCAAGTGGGCCGATCACCCAAGTAGGCTTTATGCCAGCTCATCGGGACCTGAAGGATGAGCAGAAGGATGCAGACCAAGGCAGCCCAAACCGGGGCGGACGGACCGGAGAGCAAGGCAATCAAGTCGTCCACATAAATGAAAAGGCAATGCCGGACGAAAAGCAAACGGTGAATAAGACGCGTTAGCAGGCCGGCGAGACGGGACCAATAGAAGCCGCACGCCCGAGCCCCGAAGTTCAAGGTCAGGCATTGGTACAAGACAAGCCGGTGGAAGAAGCAAAGCAAGCCACGGTCGGAGGGCCGGATCATAATACGACGGTGGGCCTTGCTAACATCAAGGATCAGGGCCAGCAGCCATTCCAGAGCGTGTTCCGGAGGGAGGCATTCGCGAACCCCGGAGATGGAAGGATTTGCAGACTTATTAGGGAGGGCGGTATGCTCGGTCACCCTGGAGACGTTGCTGTCAACCACAACTCGGTCGGGTCGGCCAGGGGACTTAACTAATCCCAGCTTGCCAACGGCGGTCTGAGCATATCGCTCTTGAAGCTCGGGCAGGCCTTCAGGGACCGCGCGGACCCAGCCTTCGGACACCTCTTCGAAAGCAGCGCATCGACAGAAGCCTGGTCGGACTGAGGTGCCGGCGGCATGCTGGAATCAACGCCAAGACGGACGCCCTCCACCAGCAAGTCCACAAAGGGGCGATCCGGGTCGCCGACAATAGCTAGGAGGGCATCCAGAAGGAAGAGACGGAAGGGCTGACCCTCCGGAACCCGGAGCAGGAGGTCAAAGTCAGAAGACGAGTGTCAGGTCAGAGTCCGAGATTGGAGGCGACTTAGACCCAGAAGAAAGGCGAGCCCGAAAAGACTGGAGGAAGTCACCGGACAAGATGCGAGAAGTCCAGGCACGTCGGATGTCGCGGAAACAGTAGACGGAGCAGACCAACAGGCCGATGAGCAAGTGCCGGCGCCATCCTCCACGCGGTGACTCGGAATAGGCCAAAACAGGGCTGGTGGCAATAAGCTGTGCCAGGATAGGAAAGGGATTTNGCCATCCTCCACGCGGTGACTCGGAATAGGCCAAAACAGGGCTGGTGGCAATAAGCTGTGCCAGGATAGGAAAGGGATTTCACCGATGTGAGACGAAAGCAAGGGCCGAAAATGTTCAGACATAGCGAGGCCGGGTAGCAGGCGGTGTCTCGGGTCAGGAAGGTACCCTGGCCCAGATCACATGAGCGCCAGGAGGGTGCACGCATGTAGAAGCCAGCAATTCGAGGGCAGAGAGGTTCGAGACGAAAAGCCAGCTTTTGCGGTAGTCCAGGCCATGCTGGCAGGCAGCCACCTCAGTTGAGCGCAGGGCATGGTGGCATATCCAGGAACAGCAAGCTGGATCCAGCCACAGTAGGCTGGAAGCCGGGTTTTCAAGGATGGCAACACCGCCAGTAAAGGCATGAAGGCGGTCCGATGTGTCGAGCTCCGATCGCTGGCGCGCGGAGGGCTGTGGAATGCCAGACGGGTGTCTGGGCGTGCGGACGGCAGGCGGCCCCCGGGGCGGAGTCGGGAGCGACTGAAGCTGGAACACGGCGGAGCAGGGCAGGCGACTGCAATAAGACCACTGGAACAGAGCCTTCGGAGGGAGTCTTGCATGACCGGGTCAAGAATGTCAACGTGCTCGCCGTGCAGGCAGTCGATGGGAGCCACCCGAGCAAGACCAAGAGCAGCAACCGCAGAGGACAGGGGGGCGGATGCGCCCGAGAACAAGTCCAAGAAAAGTCGGTATTTGGTCAGAGTGGGAGGCCGCCGGAGCCGGGGGGTGGGTCCGCTCAACCGGAGCCGAGTCCACGACACCAGGAGCGGCATGACACGGGTTGGGTGGAACGCCAAGTCTTCTGCCCAACGGAAAGTGAGGGGGAACAAATGAGAAGGAGTACCGCAGTTTCGCGGGCGGAGGCGTGCGAGATCGATCCCGAGGAGGTCGCACGAGGCAGGGGAGCCGGTGACAGGTGCAGAGCTGGGCGGCGGGGCGCCGGCCGGAGGCACGGCCTCGTCGGATGAGGAAGAGCCACCCGAAGCCGGCTGAATGCAAGGCGAGGATAGTCAATGTGGGGTTTTAGTGCGCTTGTTAGCGGTATGCTTCTGGCCACAGGCTTTGCCGGAAGGTAGAGGGATCGGGCAAGTGTGGGAGAAACGGCAATTGGTGCAGATCTCCTTGCCTTCGGCATCAACGGTACAGCTCGGAGACTGGCTTTTTGCCGGCGGCCTTGGCATCAGGTTTAGCCTTGCCCTTGCAGTTCCGGCGCGGCTTTTTGGGAGGGCGTCGCTTCCGCTCAACCGGAGCCGAGTCCACGACACCAGGAGCGGCATGACACGGGTTGGGTGGAACGCCAAGTCTTCTGCCCAACGGAAAGTGAGGGGGAACAAATGAGAAGGAGTACCGCAGCTTCGCGGGCGGAGGCGTGCGAGATCGATCCCGAGGAGGGGGTGGAGCCCCCGAGAGGCAGGGGAGCCGGTGCAGAGCTGGGCGGCGGGGCGCCGGCAAGAGGCACGGCCTCGTCGGATGAGGAAGAGTCAACCACCGTGAGCAAGCCACCCGAAGCCGGCTGAATGCAAGGCGAGGATAGTCAATGTGGGGTTTTAGTGTGCTTGTTAGCGGTATGCTTCTGGCCACAGGCTTTGCCGGAGAGGGATCGGGCAAGTGTGGGAGAAACGGCATGGTGAGCTTGCAGCGGCCCAACACGAAGCGCTTGCAGATCTCCTTGCCTTCGGCATCAACGGTACAGCTCGGAGACTGGCTTTTTGCCGGGGGCCTTGGCATCAGGTTTAGCCTTGCCCTTGGGGTTCCGGCGCGGCTTTTTGGGAGGGCGTGACGGCGCCTCTTCCGAGGGTAGTGGCCGCGTGAGCAGACGCGCACCGGGTTCGCGGACCGGCGGGGCCGGGATGCTTCTTGGGCGCGGCACAAGGATGTCGGGTAGCATGTGGCGAGTCACCGTGATCTTTGTAACGGCGTCCGGGAGGCTCCACTTCTCGTCGCGCAGGAGAGTGGCAATGTTGTTGGCCCAGGTGGTACGCTCAGCTGCAATCACCTCCTGCATGGAGGGAGGGCGCAATGATGTGTCCAATGGGGTCTCGGTGCATCAATCGGGAAAGCCTTAAGACCCTCCTTCTCAGCCCAAGTGATGAGTTTGGCAGCCTGCCCAAAGCGTTTCTGTAGAGTGCGGGGGGCCTTGCTCTCTCGATTCTACCCTCACGGTCGAGACCTGTGAAGCTCCGGCTGCCGCCAGGAACGCTTCAAGAAGCATCTTGCCAGAACGCAAATGAAGGCCCCCAAGAAGGCCAGGGCAGTGGTCAGGAGGTCGAGGTGCCTCCGTACGGTAGGTTCAACCGGACCAGATGTAGGGGCGGCACCCTCGAGAAGTCCACGAAGGAGCTGGCTTCCGAGGTACGCAGGCGCCAGGGAATCTAGAGGGAAGTGGGGGAGTCAAGTTCGGACCGGAGGCGGGCCAAGAATTCGACACTCGGTGTGTTGGCAGGTGAGAGAAGTTCACCCGCATAGTCGTCGATGAACTTGCGGCGCATGCCTTCAGCAACGGAGGAGGAGATCTTCGGAGCCGGAGCAGGCGGAGCAGAGCCCAGAGCAGGCGGGGTGCAAGGGACCTCTGGGTGGACCAAGGCACGGGTTTGCAAGACGAGGCGCCGGGCAAACGGTGCTTCAGGATCGAGTGACCAAGGCCGGGGAGGGGTCCGAATCAGACGGCCACAGCTGCCGTACGAAGTCATCGGGGGAGCCATCCTTCGGCACGGCAAAGGCAATGCTAGCAAGCGACCCTTTTAGAGTTAGAGCCTCGAGCAGGGAGTCCAGGGCGCCCCACTGCTTAAGCAACGAAACCAGGGCCGCAGGGTCATCAAAGGCCGGCGGGGCGGCCGACATAGGCCGCCAGAAAGCAAGAAGGAGCGGCACAAAGTCCAAGACGGCCTACCTGAAAAGACTATGAGCCAAAATTGCGGGCGGAGGCATGCGAGCGGCAACCATGGGCGCAAAGACATGCAGAGCCGGCCGGCAAGTGCGCGCTGCANCTGCTGGCCGGGTACGACGTCGCCGGGTAGTCCTCAGCCATTGAAGCTTGCACGGCAGGAGCGAGGCAAAAAAGGCTGCGGGAAATGGCTGCGGAGTGCATTAAAACGATCAAGCTCAGAATGCGGGCATGTCTTCGCGGCAGGCAGCGGGCCAGAACGGCCAGGCATTTTCCACCGAAGCGGCTTCAGGAGTCACGGCACGCCCGGCAAAGGCACAGTTGGGCACCAGGCGGCGGAGACGTGCACCACGAATCAGACGACATCTGCGATGTCGAGAGCAAAGAAAGGCTCAAGACCAGACGGCGCGACCCGGACGGAGTGCGGAGTAAAAGCCAGGCATGAGACGGCACGGTGGATTATATTGCTCCGGGAGTTCAGCAGGAAGGCCCGGAGATCATCATGAATCTCACCTGACCTAGATATAGGGGGGCTGCTTGGCCTTGCTCCGCAGGGCAGATTCCAAATCGCTGTCAGACGCCGCCGTGGCATCAGAGTCGGAGCTATCCCGCGAGGCTTCACCAGCCAGGTTGCGATCTGGAGGTAGCCGGACCTGATGCGGTTGATCACCTCGGCTTGCAGCAGGCCGATATCATCCCTACTATAAACCCGGACCGAGCCTTCCATGGCGGAGGGGCGCTGATGACCGACCCTGGAGACGCCGGAGTTCGGGACTCAAATGCAGCTGGCGAGCCCAGCTAAGGACTGTCGCCTTACACGAGTGCACCCCAAAGCGCGCATGCTCAGCTGGGGGGAGCAGAGGAATGCTCGCGCCAGTGCTCATCTAGGAGTGACCTCAGCCAGGGCATAGCACGGGACCGGTGAAGCGGCGACACCATTGCAAGGGAGTCGGTCTCCGAAGACAGAAGGAAAGTCCACGGAACGGCCCACATAGCGGCGAGACGTTTCNGTTTCATCCAGGGCACGGTGAAGCAAGTTAAGCCAAGACAGGCCCCAGCAGGCAGAGGGACCGCCAGTGAGGCCGTAAAGTTGGCAACCCCACGGCATCGATGCGCGGCAACTCTTGGCACGGATGGCCAGGGCGGCGACAGCGGTCGAACCAGATTGGAGGACCAGCCGGCGGGCGGGGACCAAAGGCCATCGTTCCACCTCAGGCTCGCCCAAATCAAGGCAAGGCCTCCTGCATGGGAGTATCCGGGCACATGACCTTGCGCTCAAGCCAAACCACAAACTCGCGTCGTTCGACGCCGGGCCGGGGATCAGAAGGCGAGAAGCCAGAACGCCGACAGTGACTGACCCAGGCACCCCACAGCCGGAGATACATGGACACGGGGCGTACCTGGCAATAGCGTGGGCCTGCAATTCACGCGCAACCCTAACCAGTTTAGTATGCAGCCAGAGAGTGCAGGAGCTCGTCGCGAGTTGGCCCGGCCTGGTCAGGAATCGGCTCGAGCGGTGGGAGGTCGGACACCGAGACGGGCTCCGGATGCTGCCGGCCCTCAGCTGCAGGCGGGTCCTTGTTGGTCATCGGAGCCCATCTTGTTGTAGGCGGCCGCGGTCTTGCCCGGAGCGGGAGCCGGACCAGAGTCTCCACATAACCGGCTGCATCAGCTGTCAGCGGCCGCACCGGAGCAGGAGGCTCGGCAGATGTCACCGGGGCCGGGCGCGCCGGAGCGGACTGCAGGGCCATCGGCAAGCCGGTGGCGGCAAACACCCCACGGGCGAGGTCGCGAAGCCTCATGGCGAGAGCGGAAGGAGGGCAGAAGGCCAAAACAAGATGGGCGAGATTGATGCTCGAGGGCGGCTGGGGTCACACAACCAAGCT
>BGNK01000418.1:215454-252589 GCA_003297005.1 Symbiodinium sp. clade A Y106
AGTGCAAAGCCAGGCCTCGGCAGGCATGGGACGGGGAGACGACGCAGGCGCGGCAGCGTCTCCAGAGTCCGGCCTCGCAAGGGCAAAGCACCGAAAAGACGGGACGAAACCTCTGAGGCGGGGGTGTCGCAACTGGAGAAGTCATCCTGACAAAGGCGGGGCACTCATGAGGTGCAACCGGTTAGCTGGAAAAGGTCCTTCCCGGAACAGCGGGCGACCGCGAGCTCGAGGAAGATGGGCGGGAAGACTGCCAGAGTAGGGCAATCAACCAGGTAAATAGACAGACCTCCCGGCGGCGGCGTCGGCGTCGGAAGCGGCTGCTCCGGCGACGGGGCATCAAGCCGTGACGGCCTAATACGAAAGCTGGCCGCACTGTACCGGCAGGGGAAAGCACGGACAGTACGGCTTAAGTCGAACGGCTGCGGTAGACTTGCCGTTGCGATGCTACCGGAACAAACAACTTACGAAATCTCGAAACATCGTACTGCTACCGTGCTGCTACGGCTCCAGGGTCCGGGAGGGAGGCGCCTGCAGGCCAGGGGGGAAGGGGGGTTGGAAAAGCAGGGCAGAGGGGTTAAGAAAACAGGCTTGGGTGGCATAAAAACGGGTGAGGGGGTCGAAACAACCGCTGGCGAGGGTGGGAAAAACGGGTTTTCTGCTAGCGGAGGGGGGTTGACGGGTTCANGCAGAGGGGTTAAGAAAACAGGCTTGGGTGGCATAAAAACGGGTGAGGGGGTCGAAACAACCGCTGGCGAGGGTGGGAAAAACGGGTTTTCTGCTAGCGGAGGGGGGTTGACGGGTTCAAGGGCTAAGAAAACAGGAGGGGGTTAAGAAAACAGTGAGGGGGGTTTAAAAAACAAGGGGCGCTGCTGGGTTTACTCCTTAGGGTTGTCGTCTTCGGCCAAAGGTTCCTTCGGGGTTTACTCGCTAGGGTTTTCGTCTTTGGTGAAAGGTTCATGCTGGGCGTACTCCTTAGGGTTTTCGTCTTCGGCCAAAGCTTCCTGCGGGGTTTACTCGACAGGGTTTGCGTCTTCGGCACAAGGTTCCTGCGGGGTTTACCATCGTCCTCATCATCGCCTTCATCATCATCATCATCATCGTCATCATCATCATCATTAACAGCATCAATCATCATCATCATCATCAGCATCATCATCATCGAGAGGACTGCACCCCCGTGGTGTTCCACGCAAAAGGATGCGCACTGAACCCCTCCCAAAAGGGCACACGGACTGCACCCTCATGGTGTGGGAGCCTCCCCTGCTTCTGGGTTGAGAGAACATAGTTTTCACATAACAACACAACTACTAGCAACAACAACAGCGACAGCAACAACAAAGACGAAGACAACGAGAACCACCCCCCCCCCCACCACCGCCACCGCCACCGCCACCGCCNGACCTCGCCTGCAGTGCCACCGCCACCGCCACCGCCACCGCCACCGCCATCGCCACCACCACCACCACCACCACCACCAGACCAGCACCAGACCAGCACCAGACCAGCACCAGACCAGCACCACGATCAGATCCACCGCCACCAGAGCAACAACAATACCAACACCACCAGCACCGAGAATAAGCACAGCATGGCAATATCGAAAACTGACAAGAACCACAACCACCACTATCAGCGGTAGCAGCAGCGGCAGCAGCAGCAAAAAGCCCTTCAGCGCACCAGCACCAGCCAGTACCACCAACGAGCACGACCATAACGACCAAAACGACAACAACGACCACTGCGAACACGACAACGACAACAACAACAACAGCAACAGCAACAGCCGCAGCAGCAACCACAACCACAACGACAGCAACAGCACCATCAATATATTAGACACAAAACAGTCATGCTAGCCGCGGGGCGACGATCAAGATCTGGCAGCCATGAACCCTATCTCATTCGACGGACAGCAGGTGCCTTGCACAGAAACGGTGGTAGCCCGTATGCAAGGCGCCGGAGACCAGCGCCTGCGACCTCAGCAGTCGACTGGCAGACTAGGATTCCAGTCTGGTCACCGAGTCTGGTGCGATCACAACCGGCTGAAGCCCCCACCGCGCCCAAAGAGTAAGCACCGACGAGCAGTCCGAAAGCTTTGACACAGCCGCGGCCTGCATGCCTTCATGACATTTCAAGGGCTTGCTTATGTGTGATATGCGCGGAAAGCCGCGAACTGCAGAACAGTCCGTCAGCGTGACTGCCGTGGCCTCTCTGCCCTTGCCACAGCAACCTGCGCCACGAGCATGGGCTGGCCAAAAAGGCCACCGAGGTGCCTGCAACTGGTCAGAAGCGGTACCGACGGGATGTATGGAGAGTTGTCACAGGTGCACTGACTGCACTGTGCCGTGGCGTGCCAGGCCAGTAGCCGCTCGTTGCATTCTTCCAGAAGCGCCAAAAACCTCGAAGCACTAACTTGGCAGCTCTTTCGCTAGTTTTCAACTGGCCGACCCACCACAGAACACCTTCGGAACGCATGCAACTGGACAGTTCGACTGGCTTGCCTAAGATGAAGACGCTTGAACGACGAGACTTCCGACCCAATGGCAGCGCAGCATTGTGCACCGGACAGCGCCATTTCTAGGTGATTCCGGTGTACTGCTATGGATTGGAGAGACTGACATGGGCACCGATTTCTTGCGAGACTCGTCTGCAGGGAGCGCAACAATGTACATGTTGTGTTTCGGCGATTCCGACTCCGGATGATAGCCTCGGGGACAAGAGATCACCCCCAGCTCCTTCGGCCAACTCCGTCCGGGGGTCTTGCATGCAGGACTGCAGAGCATGATTCGACAGTCCTTCATCTTGTGGACTCATGCGGCACTAAAAACTCACGATCCTTATCTCACGACTGTGCTGCAGCTTCGGGGGAACCTACGCTCGCCTGAATCCCAGCTGGGGGAAAAGATTCATTCACGTGCCATCATGTGCCACTCTCTGCTGCGACAGGCAGGAGTCTGCGAGTCATGCTGCATAGCACAGCCCAGCGCCTAGAGAGCCCGAAGGCCAAGCCTGGTTCGCTCCCACAAACCGCATTTCCGTGCATTTCGCTTGCCTGGCATTTTGTACGCGTTCAATGCGGCTGCGCCGATATGCGACTGGACTGTGTGGCCAAATCGGACGGATGCTCCAGTCCCTTCCCAGGTTGCTGCCCCATTGTTGGCAATCCAGCCACGGCTCTAGAAATGGTCGCACTTAGACTCCCTGCAGCATCAATGCTTTAGTCTTGGCCGCTGGCCCTGGGAATAGCAGCAGCAACAGCGGCTGGGCCTTACGCATGCAGTAAGCAGGTGCGAGATGTCGAGACGTGGGTGGGTGATGCTGCAGCTTTCCCATTTCCCAGCCTTCTTATCCGTGCGATTTGTCATGAAGAGTTCAGCCTGAGGGCCCAGCGAAAGTGAGGCCAAGAGTCAGCCTTGGAGGGACGGCACACGACGAGATGAGAGCGGGATCAGGTTTCCCAGCCCACGCCAAACACTGGCTAGCTCGAAATCTCCGATGGCGAGTGCTGTCCACATCTACGCAGCGAAGCCTAAAACGGATCAAAGTCAAGCGACTGCACGCCGAAGACGCCCAGCTGGGATCCGACACTGAGGGCCAGGGCTGGCGCAAGGACGTCCTCGTTTGTGGCAGGGTTGGGGGAAATAACTCGACAGCTATACTTTAAACCTCTACAATATTCTACAATGCATAGAAAGGCACGTGAACCAAAACAACGAAACTAGACAGCAGGATATCAAAAGCATGATATTCAACAGGTGCAGGCTGGTGTCCCACAGTGGCTCCAATGGCAGTAGGTCCTGAAAGAAAACTTGGTCGTGTTTGCAAGCGGGACCAAGGCTTGTCGTCAATCCCCGCCCATGCGCATGCCATGGGGAAGCAACAGCTCTTGCATCGAGGCTCTCTGACAAATTCGCACTCTGCAGCAGTACACCTCACTCGCATTCAACTGTGTCTACGTAGCCATGCATTGATAGATACTCAAAGGCACCGGCCCTTTACATGAACATCCGAGGTGCTAGTCCGTTCCTAAACGACTGCACTGCACTCAAAATTTGAAGTCATCCAGCACCCTGCTCAGCCCTGGTCCTGCAATGCATCTCCGCGCAGCACACGGCTAGGGAGGCCTGCCTTCGACCAATGTGACCGTGCCAACAAGAAGGGACGGACTTCTGCAACTTCCTGGTCTCTAGTACAGACATTCACCACCACGGCAGCTCCTGACTGTACGAGTCCAACAGGTCATGACAGCACAAATCTTCACCGCAATGATGGATCCCGTTGCAGGTTCGCAGGTGCTTCGGTGTTTGCTGCCTCAGCCATCGCACCTTCGAGCGGCCTGGCAGGACTGCTTCCACAAACCGATCTACTCAGCTGACTCACTCTCTTTCATTCAGGTTGCACTGTGGCAGTTGCGGGATAGGTGGAGATACAAGGGGAGAGAGGGAAAGACGGAGAACAGACAAGCAGACAAGCCCGAGCACATGAACGGCAAAAAAAAGCTCCGACCGCTCCGTTGACAGGTGAGAACTGCATTTGCCACGTACTGAGCTCGGTGCCCAGACCACGCCAGGTGGGAAGCTGTGCTCCAGCAAAGAACCTTGCTTGTGACAAGTCATCCCTTCACAGCGTGAACTTCTGAGCTTCACAAAGCCTTGGCGTCCTGAGGAACCCGGCCATGGCAATGATCAAATGCGACGTGCCTAGGACTGGTGGTCCATCCTGCTCCGAAACAGAGGCACTTGCTCAGACTATTCTTGCGGAGATGCTGTTGAAGAATGTGGCCTTGCAATGGAAACCTTGACATGCTGTAGCTAGGGCGAGGCGGATCCAAAGAGGAGGAACGATCATTGCGAAGCAGAGCTCAAGTCCGTGCGATTTCCATTCAGCCGAACATGGGGGATGTGACGCTTCTCCTGCAGATTTCCACCTTCTCCATCTTGATGGGTCCAAAAGTTTCAAGATGTTTCTTGTCTCTGTCTCCTTAGCTTTGACTGGCCTTGTAAGTTCTGGAACCAGGCGCCCTGCAAGAGAGGGTCCGATTCGAGCTACTGTAAGGCACTGCTGCCCTTCGACCGTGCGACCGTCGCACCTGTCCTTCCAGATCCAGCCCCACACACACACAACTGCGGCGGAAAGCATGCCCATGGCCAGGGTCCTGAGCATGGTTGGGGACTTTCTTTGCAGTTTGTTGCAGGTGCTGTGAATTTCGCAACCACTGCTCATACTGGGGCGTAGGGTCGCACATCCAGCTCTGAATCAATCAGATCTAAATTCATCGAGTGGAATCTTTCGATGCAGCCACGGGACTAACGGATTCAACGCAGCCCCAATGAATCAGCGAAACCCCGGACATACCGGTCAAAAAGAAACCAACCAGAGAACTCTATAAGCACGGAATCTCTGCATCATAAAGAAGACAGCCAAGGACACTTGACCTTGAACGACAGCAGAAGTCAAACGGAACACCAGTGCCCAAAGAGGCGACAGCCTCGGCGGCTTGGTGTAGGTGGCTCGGCCGCGCGGATTGGCTGTGACAATTTGCAGAGTCACAGCTGAGCCTTCCGTGAGCCTTCCAGGGCTTCGGGCATTAATTATTCAGACATTTGCCAGTCTCGGCTCTAAACTTCACGCACTCGCCGTGGGTGATCAAACATACATCGACTGAACTTTTCTGCCGAACGAAACACTCCCCCCTGCACTAATAAGAAGCATCGCTTTGCATGCATTGAGTGAACAGGGATGTCCTGCCGGACTTTGAATGCAGGCTGAATCTGATGTGCGATCATCGCGGCAGGAGTCCAACGAATTAGTCGCCAAGGCGGAAACTTCGGCTCCGAGGCGCGGCTTCGGTGCTTTCACCTGCTGAAGCCGGGGCTTCTCAGCGGTAGCCCGAGACCGAGACGCACGCCTCGCATTGTAGCTCGCAGGTCAGAGCAGGTCAGAGTGAACGGCGTGCGGCGCCTGCATCACGACCGCCGGCGGCGGTGCTTGGGCCTGCTGCATCGGCGCCTGTGCTACCTGGATGGGGTTGCGCGGAGCGACCACACGGTTCCCGGCAGGGGCGGCCTTGGTGAAGACATGCAGAAAGCAGGAAAACGGGCTCTTCTGAGACGTTCGTTCTTGGGATTTGGCGAGAGAGGCTGGAGCCGATGGCAGCAGCCCAGATGGCGGAAGCCTGGCACTCTAACTAGAGACCCTACCGTACCTTGTTGCTTTCCCTAAGGTTGGACGGGTCATGACGGGTCAGGACATATCAAGAAGTTTTCAACAAGTCAACATGACCACACGTCTACCTATGGCTGCCCCCCGGCCATAAAGCTCCATGCCGCAAAACCAACATCCGTGAGCACACTGCTGAACTGTTGGCCCTTCACTGAGGAAAGGCTATTCAGCAGGCACTCATCGGGCCGCAGCTACCCAAAGAGTGCACAAGCACTGGCTTTGCAGAGAAAAGCCAACACGGAGCAAGAAGCCTTTTAAAATTTTAAGGCTTAAGGTTCCGGGGGTCCAGCGGATCTAACAATAAAATGGTTGGATCCGACCTTGCACATGCATAAAGTACTGCAAGAGCTGACATGTTTCAGGGTGTGCCGAAGTTTCGCTAGTTTTAAAATCTTCGAGGATTCTAGGGGGTCTTGGATGCTGCCTGAGGGACTCCTGTACATATGCGTTGAAGTCTTCTTGCAGCTAGACCTGTGGGCTTACTTGAGGGAGTCCTGGATGGTTATAACTTATAACTGGCTGTAACTATAAGATATCTCAACTCCGGTTGAAAAATAGATTCTAGCTAAAGCTGCCTCAGCATGCCTCAGCTACAGTACCTCACTCATCAGAACCACCCATGCAACTCCAGCTGAAGCAGGGTTTGGTGGGTTCGAGATTGGGCGCTAAGATCTTGGCGATTGGGTGTGATTTCCAAACAAATCCGTTCGAAGCAAGTCGCTAACAAGTATACTCAGCGCCCTTTGCACTTAAATGCATTTACACCTCCAGACAGCCAGGCCGGGCACACCCCCGGGCCAAATGATGATGATGAGTGTACCCATTTCCACATGCCACCTGAAGAACGTTGCTGCTCGGGGCTCTCACGCTGCGAACCGCTGTTGCTTTCTCAACTTTTGCTTTCCCTCACTGCGTACTACGAGGAGCAGACCAGCCTGCGCTTGAACATCTCAGGGCATGGGTTTGCTCCTTATCATGCCCTCGTGGCTCCTTCGGTGTCGGGGAACCAGCCACGCTTTATCGCGGCTTCAGCTTTTGCCAACTACCCACTCCTTTCTCCGGCCGGCTGGGTTTCTCACCCGCCGACCACTCTCATCTTGGAAACCAGTAAAATAAGATTATTCTTGAACGATATGTGAAAAGCTCGAATTCCGTTACCCTCGTATGTATATGTACGTATGTACGTCCCTTCAAGCCAGCAGAATGGACGCATGCTCTTGATTTCGCCAGCTGTGTCAACCCTCATGTAAATCGAAAGCATTGCCTGCACCGGCCCAGCATCAAAAGCCTGCAAGAAGCACTCATTGCAGATTCTGTCACAAGGGCTTTCGGACCTTTCTTACCCTTCAAGCCCACGGAAGCTTCCGCTGCCTGCGACTGGGGCGCTGGGGCTGAAGGTAACCGTGTCACCTGCAGGTCGCATTGGCGCGGCCGTTTCGCCACTTGCAGCGAGTACTGGCTTGAAGCCGAGAGGAGTGTTGGCAAGACGAGAGGTCCAAAATGTCGGTCGCCATTAAGACCTGTGATGTCGGAAAGTTTGCGTTGAAGGATCTTCCGGCACTCGATCATGCCAGATCTCGAGTTTGCCGAGGCAGGGCCGCAGGGTCAGGCTCTTGCTCACTCCAGCCCGCTCCCAGCCTGGTGTGGCAGCACCTGAGCAGCTGATCGAATCGCAACCCACTCGTCTGGTCACCATAGTACAGAAGCATAGAAGCTGACATGAGTTATGTTGCGCTGCCAGAACATACCAATGTTCCTGGCAAGCATCGGTGCTCCTGATGGCATGTAAAAGTAAGAGGCGGACCAATGGCACGTGGGTGTTCTTCTGCAGGACACGAATCACACAGCACACAGAATGCCGAGAAGACGCATCTGCAGTTCTCAACTTCTGTTCCAGCTCGGGAGTGTTCTGCTTGCACGGAGTAAAATAGGCTGGGGGTCATAGCTACACGATGAAGTCGCACTAAAGACCAGACTGCCATCGCGAGCCTGGAGGCTTTGCAAAGATCGGCAAGGGTGCGGTCCGGCCAGGATGGGTGCTGGCGCCTGTCAGGGAACACGTCATGAGTTCCAGATCGTTGGAATCGCGATCGGCAAGCCTCCATTTCGTCGACAGGTGCACGGGGAACCTTGTGCAAATACAAGTGCGCCCTGCAGGAATAGCAGGGCAAGCTCTTCAGATGTTCCTCTAGGGCGGCCGCAGAAACAACGATCTCCACTGGCTTTTCCGATATCCTGCTCAGGACACCCAGCGGGGCAGCGAACGACGATAATCAAGTTTGCACATGGGAGAAGTGTGCTGAGCGTTCGCTCTGCAGGGATCGGAAGGGCAGAATTGAGGAGCTAGCTCGCCAAAAGCTGACTCTCTCTCTCTGAATCACGGCTGGCGAGTCTTTGGCCCTTGTGATACAAACTCACTGAAAGCAGGAGTCCTCATTGCGGAGGTGACGAGGTCAAGGCAAACGAGTAAAGTCTAGTGGCTAGTCGCTGGGGATGCAGAAACGTTGCGAAGTGCGAACATGACATGCAGCACGGTCAAAACCTCTTCAACGACACAAGAATATGCAAGGCAACAGTTGCACAGTTTGGCTCGCGCAGCCTCTCCCCGGACAATTAAGCATCGAAAATAGTGGACGACCCTCTTGCAGTATCTTTCGACGGCATTTGGGCTTCATTGTTGTTGGTCTTGCTGCAGTTGCCGCGGATAATGACTGGAGACCTTGAACTGCAGTTAACATGATATAACGTGATCAGCTGCAAGCATCTCATCTTCGGCCGATCCATAAGGCATAAGGTTCTTCAATCAGTTTCTTGGCAATGCAGCCCACGGTCGGGGTTTGCGATTCGGGACGGTATTCGGTCAGCCCGGGACAACCCCAACGCCGGGCTCGGCTTGTCTCCCTTGCTTGTCGCATCCCCATAGTGCCGTGGGTCTTGCATCAGCGATGTGCGGTTTTGAAGCGACAACCCAAACCCGTCTGACCTTTACCTGGCTCCTACTCCCTGGGCCTTGCCGGCGGGGGCGCCGCAGCTGGCACTGAGGCCATACTGGCCTCAGCCGAATGTGGGAGAATCTGCACATATGTAAAAGCTTTCAAAGATCAGATGCCTCAACCAAAGTGTTGAAGGGTTTTGGGCTGACGGTACGGACACATCGTTGTGATGTGCCCCTTGTGAAGTGCATTTCCCTCGCGACGCCATCGCGTACATGGATATGCGCTTCAAAGAACCTGCTGGGCGAAATCTATTTAAGCCACGGGCCAAAGGCTGGGTAGACCGGAAGTTGTTGCCTCAGAACGGTTCTACCAAATAATGCAGGCGAGTCAGTGATTTGTTCTGCGGTGTTTGGTCCGCTTCATACTCCAGCCGAAGCTTCAGTCAAGGCACAGTTGAAGTCAGGACCAGGAAACATGTCTCCTTAGCACGCCAGTCAGCCAACGTACACAAGTTTGCTCTACTTACCTGTGCTGTCAAACTACGGCATGCCTTGATGCTGGTGTCTCATGGCAGTTGGTGTGTGTGCTTGCCTCTTCACGTTCCGCAAACGTGAACTATCCGGCCTTCTTCGCCATCTCCATCCGCGGAAACAGGCCTCGTAAAGACACAAGTCGCCCGATTTTGTGGCTGTCGCCCACCCCACGATGTACAATTGTTCACAACCATGGACAGTAGGCTCCAGTCGAGAGGGTGGACCTGCCAGGAGTCTCCCGCGCAGATGTCGGTGGTTGCCAGGAATTTGGCCTTGCCAAATGATTTTCGGAACAAGATTGTAGCTGAGCTTCACACTGAACCGCCTGTGCTGTCCGACATGAATAACGGTTCGGTTCTAATATGTTGCAAGCAAACCCACGACGTCTAGAGCTGGCACGCTTCAGGCTTTGCTCAGCCTTGACCACATCTTGATTCGGGCTCAACATCGACTTGTTTGCAGCAGCACATTCTGCCTTCGGTACGTGCTCATGATGCCAGTAAGTAAAGTTTTTGGCACTACAGCTGCCTGCGTGCAACATGTCATAAGCTAACCTTGAAGCTGGGTTTCGTGCACTGGCGGCAATGCTGATGCTTCACTCTTGATGAAGCCGGAGCTATCTGGCATGGTGCGGTAACAGGAGGATGGAGATGTGGCACTATCACGACTAATCACGATCGTGCAGTTGACATGCCTCCACAGTCACATGCTTGCGACCTCCTGCTTTAAGCATCTATGCGACTGAGCGAACTGCCATACAACCTCTGCAAGCAGGCCAGCCAGTCTGCTCGGCTGCAGCGGCTGGGGGGAGGTCACGAGCATGCGCTGCGATGGGGACGTCGGCAGCGAGGACTGCGACACCTGCAATCGCGTTACAAGTTTTCCGGAAATGCTTCAACTCTACATTAAACAATTGCGAAGCACGTGCAGCTCGGCCCCGCTGACGCAAAGCTCGGCGAAGCAAGAGGTGCCCGTTGCCCACGGAAACTTGGCTCGGCACGCTTCGGTGATTCAGGCCGTGCAGCCTCAAGGAGCCATGATATCAGACGCTGCACATTTCGATGCTTTGGGTTGCAAACTCCATTGCAGCCTTACTTGGCTTCTACTCTCTTCTGCCCATTAGGATGTCTTTTGAGTTCCTGTCGTCCTCCGGGCCACTGCGGCCGTTTTGTAATGGGGTGGCAACCAAGATGCATTCAAGGCAGGGAAAAAATGCCGATTCAACGACCCCATTGTTTTGGAGCTGAGTTTCAAACGTGTGGATCGGAGGGGTTTGACGGGATTCGATGCCTCTCTTTCTTTGTCTTCCTGTCCTCAGGCCTTAAGATGTTGTGCCACTGTCTCCCACGCAGGTCTGGTGCGACCTCCACCTCTGTCTACCGCATTTCTCTCTGACTTTCTTCGCAAGTTCGGCTTTGGAGCTTTGGAATACGATAAAGTACTACATACGGCATGCAGCATTTATCTCTGACTTTCCTGCGTCGGGTTTGGAGAAATGCAGGTAAGTGACTCTTCTAGGTAAGCTCTTTTTACTTCCCTGGTTCCAGATCCACAAACTCGTGAAGCTTCGATTCTAGTCAGGCCTTACTGAGTGGACTTGGGAGTGGAGGCTTTTCAAGTCCAACTTCAAGGACTCGTCCATGAGCTTCTCCAAGACATCCAAAGCTTTTCCATTCTCCTCGGTATCCTCTGCGACAGCCGTTGGCTCCTGGACATCTTTCATAGTGATTACTGACCCTTGATCCACTTCGCGCGTGTGAGCGATTCAAATGAGAAGCACGCGATACACGTCTGCGGGTTGAC
Organism: Symbiodinium sp. clade A Y106; assembly: GCA_003297005.1. Taxonomy (NCBI): domain Eukaryota; class Dinophyceae; order Suessiales; family Symbiodiniaceae; genus Symbiodinium; species Symbiodinium sp. clade A. The sequence goes on from BGNK01000418.1 coordinate 226,949, forward strand.
GATGTAGACGCTGACCATAGAACTTCACATGCTGCCAAACCCTGCCTGCAGATTCTGATGCCTGCTCCGGCCTACCTTCCGCACTTGATCGCCGTTTTCGGCTGCATGCCAGCTGTTCTTCTTTGCGGATGCAGGATGATGCGGGGAATGCCGAGTAGCCCACACTTTGTACAAGCACGCCCGACTGCTCCCTGTCCACTCCCTCACTCTCTCTCGCCCTGTCTCCCTCCCTCTCATGAACAAGTGCTATTCACATGCTATTCACTATCAGCTGGCACGACATGGGACATAGGTGGCATACATTGGCATACAATGGCAAAGCGCATATTTGCACATCCAACTCACTCCTGATACCCCACAGCACGGGCTGTCCGTCTCCCCAGATTTTCTGCCCCGGCCCCTGCCTGGCGTTCTCGAAAAGGGCCTGCGGAAGAGCAGAGAACCAGCGAACCAGCTTTCCATAACCGACTTCGCATAAAACTAAAGTGACAGACAGTCGCAAAGCGGCGCCTCGTCGAGGCGCCGCTGCCGATCCTCGCGCTCCTGTCGCGAGGAGTTCTGAGAACCGCGCTACAGGGAGGGAGCTGCTGGCGGAGCTTCTCTCTGAGCTTCTTCTTAGCTTCTTAGCTGCCGATGCCCCGAGCCTCGCGAAGCTGAAAGATGTGACGCTGCAACTCCTGTCGATGCAACCAGGGATTAACGGCATCAGCGACAGTACCAGCATGATCAAGCCACCACACTACGACAAGCTGCAGCTGTGATGACAACAGAGCCAAAGGCCACGACTGGCCCAACTTAACTAATGGTTTCCGAGTCCCCGTGGGCGTTTTTCGCGATCCCTCGCATCTGGCTCTAAGTCCCTCGCATCCCCCCTCCACCCGCGTCCCGGCCCGCGTTGTTACACGGGGTCATAGGGTGTCCTGCTAGATAGGGTCTTCTGTCAGACGGGGTCCTTTTTGAGACAAGGGCTCAACAGTTCTCTACTTCTAACTAAAATTACGAATTACCACTACTACCACTACTACTACTACTACTACTACTACTACTACTACTACTCCTGCTGCTGCTGCTACTACTACTACTACACTACTACTACTACTACTACTACTACTACTACTATGGCTACTACCACTACTGCTACGACGACCGCCACCACCACCACCACAACTCAAAGCTTTCTATTGGTGCCTATGTGCAAGCTTGATCTGGGAAGTTCCTCAGTGTGGGTGTTGTGCAGCGGTGCAGGGTGCCGTCCAGGCGACCGGTGTTTCGAGCTCAGCGAGGCCGAACAGATTCGCAGGCAAATAGGTGGCCTCATTGCGCGCTTCAGCCTCCCGCAGCCTGGCGGGCTCGGGCGCATCACGAAGGTCCGGTGATGCTCAGACTTTGAGGTCGCAGATGCGTCATGCAAGCAAGGCATCCGGTCAAGTGCTGCTGCGAAGAAGCTAAGTGCCATAGCCGAGCTGTGCAAAAACCGGTGCCAAGCTGCCTGGCGATCAGTGCCTCCCGATCCAGCAATGTGACCTGGGCGATCGAACCGAAGTTGCCCATAGCTCACATGTCGACACACGCGTTTCAACATCTAAAGAACTGCGTGTACGAGTACCTTCTTCGGAGATATATCTGCACTTGCTTAGATTCCACTGTGATAATCACAGCTTCTGCCACGGCCGAGGCCGCGGCGTCAACTGTCATCTCCGTCTGCACCTGCCGGGCGGATTAGGAGCGCTCGGGCTCTCTCGCCGCTGGTCTGTGCATCCAGTCTTAGTCGCATGTCAGACACGCTCTGGAAGGGCTTGCTGAGCTTCCCATACAAATGCATCTTTACGGCCGTTGTGGAATCCCGTCACGGACACCATCACGAGGGCAGTCTCTCCGGGGTTATAATTCCACAATGAGCGGTAGTAAATGTAGACCCGCGGGAATAACAGTTGAATAACATGTGACGCGGCTTCAGACTTACTCTTCGAGCTCTATTGACACTTGTATTGTAGCCTGGAAGGAAACGATGTTGCTCGCTGGCTTCGCCTGAGCCGATTGGCATCTGCCGACTCGTTCAAGGACATTCTTCTGAATCAGCAGCCCGATGGCTTGACACAGGTCTTTGCATGATCTCCTCTTGTTACTCTTTCAAGATGCCTGCCAATTCCTGACCCACTTAGACTTAGATTCTTAGATGTCATGACTCCATGCAAGAGCAACTGATTAAGTCCACCGAGCGCAGCAAGGCGTACAGTAGCGGCAGCCGTCAGTTTTTCCAGTGCTTCTCGCGTTACTCCAGCGGAATCTTCGTGGGATCCTCATACCGCCAATGATAGTTGAAGCTGACGCTGATGCCTCAGGCACAGCGAAGATCAGGGGTGCTCATCACATGTGATCAAGCTGGATCTTCGTTGCAACGCGTTTTCGGCAATGTCTTCAGGGCTTCAGATACGTGGCTCCAGCTTAGCTTTCGCTTGATGTGGACTGCAAGCCTGCGCCACCAGGCAAAGTCACTTGACTTATGTGCGATAGCTTCCTTCATTGTCTCTGTTGCCGGTCTTGCTGTCAGAGCTTAGTTTTGCAAATCGGCTGTGAGAGGCAATGACGGTTTTTATGAAGGAATGAAGGCATGTGGTCTTGATAGCAACAGCCACGAGGCACCTGTCAGCACCACTAATCTGGCTTTCGAAGGATCTAGCCGACCCGAAAGCTCATGGTTTCAAAGTGATAGGTGCCAAGTTGCGCTCTTCACCGTCCTTTCCGGTGTTGGGCGGGACTTTGTGCCTTTGCCAACTTTCAAAGAGCACCACGAAGCCGGCCATGGCCGGAAACTCGACGACTCGACGCGATTGCTTCGCAACTGTCCGGTCTAAGCGTGGATCTTCGAACAGCAGACCCGAGCAGCCGATAGGAGTCTGCACGTAGTAAGTACCGCTTATGGTGGACTTCTTATGCTGATGGAACATGTGCTCTGTTCCGTCACCCATGACATTTGCCCAGCAATCCGTCATGAAAAGCTCTGGTCCGTCTTGAAGCATGGCATGCTGCCTGAACTCTTGAATATGGGGCCTCAGCCACTCCTCGAGAGTTCCAATGGGAGGTACCCACTTCTGAAGCGCAGGCAGGCTAAAATACGACGTGTAGCCTCCCGCATAGTGAGTCTTCGAATGCTCAATGCCTTTCTCGTCTCTCGCCATGAGCCGCCGGAAGTTCAGTGCTATCTCGTCGTTTAATGCGTGAACCTCCTCGTCGCTTGGCCGCAGTTTGGCCCGGTAGATCGGCGAAGGGAATATCTCAACTCGACCTTCTCTCGCATCGAGGTGCGTGTCGGGCTCGTAGGCTTCTCTCAGCTCGCCGTTGGGAAGGACACCGCCGGGGGTGCTGGCGCTGGCGCTGGCGGCATCCGTCAGCTTGGAGGCTCGACCTGCTCGGCTGGCTCGGCCGGCGCCCGCGGTGCCACGGAAAGCAAGACTTCTCCAAGTCTGGCAAGAAAGCAAGGTCCAGATGAAGCACAGAGCCAGCAAAGGAAGCCAAGGAGCCAGGCTCCGACGGTAACGCATAGCTTGGCAACGCACTCTCACAAAGCTACGGAGCTATCGTAGCTATACCGAAAAACGCAGAAGGCTCCTTACAGTGCATATGTGATCCCTGCTTCTTGAGCACCTGTGCATTGCTGAGAAGCAGATGCCCTAAAGCATCGTGATGTGCCACAAATTGCGCAGTTCTTTCCTGGCTCCACGCGGTGGCCACCGGCTGTGGGGAGGAAGCAGGGCTGCCTGGGCAAACCAAGGGAAGCTCAGAAAGCTGCTCAGCATTCCCAAACAGCAAGTCGTCTGGCCTTTGAGCTGTGTCGGTGAAGCCTCCGGCCTCCAAACAGCTGGGCGGCACGCTGCTCATTGTGTTTATTGAACTCGTCCGTCGTGGTGTGGCAAGGGTAACCGTCAAGTGCTCTTTGCCGTGAATAGGACATGCTGACCCAGAGCTTAAAGGAGAGCTACCAAGATCCAGTCGGACATTTTGATGCATTACGCAGCCTCACACCTAACTGCTGAAAGCACTCGGCTGGATATGCAAGACAGAAGCCCGACGAAATTGGCTGTGGACGGCCTTCTGCACTTTAAACCTAAACCACATCTGCAGACCGGGTGCATTCGTGAAGGTGCTTCAGCTCTGCATAGTACAGGGCTCCAACGGAGAATAAACGGAGTGAACGCTTCCCGCCTGCTGGGTCGCGTGCCCTGTTGCGCTTTGTGAAACTGCTGCTCCAGGTGCGCAGCCCACGCATCCTGTTTTAAGTCCTACGCACTTTGACCGCCAGGTTCTAGATAAAGAAACCCAGAGGACAAATGATAAGCAAAACAGACCGACAAACCAGTCTATCGCTGATAGACTGATAGAACCGATAGGTAGACATGCAGACCGTGTCATCAAGACACATGAGCAGCTGGATCGACAGACACGCTGATTGGACAGGCAGCTCGTATTAGATAGGAGTCAGAGCACCGCCTGAAGAAAGTCTTGCAATTGCGGCCAGGCAAAACCCCTGACTCCTGGCGAAAACTCCCATTCTGGCGACATCTAAACGACCAGAAGCCTGCAATGCTGAGCACGATCAAGCCTGCATCGTATCCCTCAGCGAATCGCCGGCTCAGAGAAATGTAACGATGTAAGTGGCGGAGTATGAGCCATGCTAAGTGAGGAAGAATCAAGTCTTGACTCTGCATATTGTGGCATCGTGTTGGAACAGAGCTGCATAACCGACAGATGCAAACTGCATAATTACTGCTATCGGCTATGTCAGGGGACAGGTATCGTGCACCCCATACCACAAGCTACCCAGTAGCGCCTCGAGAGTCGCGCAGGCTCGGCCAAGGCGGTAACCTTTGGGTGCCAATTGGGGCGGAGTTCCACCGCGGACCTAGCGCAAAGCACAAAAGCACGGGACGCCGCATGGTGCCAGTGACAGGAGATGCCTCCCAGCCAGGCGGCAGTTCACGTATGTGGCGGCCGAGAGGAGCGAGGCTCGAGTCGTTTAGCCTTCCCGGATCAAAGGCGACTCTGCACACCAAGGCCCGTCAAGAGCTGAGGGGAATCAATGCCGCTTGGTCGCGGCACGTGACGGTAGCTCAGCGTATCACTCATGAAGATGACGAAGATTCCTTGGTCCTGAAGGCAGCACAATTGTGCTTTTGCTATCGTCAGATCTTCTGCCAGAACCAACACATGGTGTGCAGCAGCTTTGACGCCTGCAAGTATGCAAATGGTCGTGTCTTGATCAGTCCCGCCCCCTTTCTAGACTTCGCATTCGACTGGCCGTGCTTGGCCGAAGCAGCCCCAGCTTTTCCTCCCGGCTTGAAGAGACAAAGCTCCTTCTCGAGACGATGCGGCATTTCTACACAGGCCCCACCAGCTCGAAGTGCATTTAGCTTCAGCATCGCATACTCTCACCCACACCGAAGCTGCAGCGAGTGACCAGTCAGCCAAATCCAAACTCTGAGCTAAAGGCGCGCGACTCAAAGAGACGTACTAAATGCCGAGGTCACCCGTCGAAAGTGCCGCCACATCTGTTCGAGTTCAACTATCATGTTCCCGTTCGGTTCCAGTGTCCTACCTGAGTCTGTGGCCTTCATGGTCTTCTAGCGTTGAGCACCTTGCTGTTCACACTTGGGCCTTGATATCCGCACTTCTCGGGACGAGGACGCCCTCACCAGCTGACCCCTTTTTCGCCAACACCGTCGATCTCTGATGAGGTGCCGGGTGCAGCGACGTACGGAGCAGCCTTCAACTCAGGATGGCCCACGTCTCCGTCGGATCTTGCGGGAAGGCCTGGCAGCACGACTGGAACTTTCGCTTTTGATCTTTGGATAGGCTCGTCTTCTCATAAACTACCCCATTGCATTCCTACTTGCTCATCTTCATAGCGCTCTCGAAAACCCTGACCAGCGTTCAAACATCAGCCTCTGCGTCTGACATGTAACACAGCATTTAGCCGTCATCAAGTTGCTTCCTTGAGCTGTCATTGCAATTGTCGGCAACACCTACGATTTCCAAACTAGATGCGGCTGTAACAATCTGGCAGTGCTTTTGACTGTTGCTGTGGTGGACCGGCCTTCTTTAAAGGACTGCGGCTTAGGGCATAGGAATTTTGGAAACACACAGTGCTTCCGCTGTTCAGGTTCGGTCGAACATCGCTTACTTTGGCCTGAGAGCCTATGCTCCCATGAGTGCTGACTCAGCACTCACAGCTCGACTTGGGCAGTCGGGCGCGCAACTCAGACTCATTGTCCGTGACTGCAGAAAGCGCAAACTCCAGTCCCTCTAGGTTGAAGGGCGCATTCAGGCGCAACCGGAAAGCCGGGAGCACCTGAAATCTTCCTGCCGGCGGGCAGGGCCCAAACGTGGCACGAAGGGCTTTGGGGAGCCTTCCAGAATCGAAAGCAGCCATGCCCCTACTCTACAATCTCCTACACCTTCGCCTTTACCGCCCCTGGCCTCGGTCCTTGGCGCTGAGGCTAAGGGCCCGCTCCAGGCCTGCCCAAGGCTGAGACCGTCGATGTCAGCCGGGCGGCAAAGCGGAAAGGGTCTCTTTGTTTCTTTCAGCCGCGCCTTCGAGACACTCCCGGAGGCTGACGTCCTCCTGAGCCAATCCGATCCCACTGCGGCAGCCCGCTGCTAAGCATCAAAAGCGGAAGAGGTTTTAGCAGCTAGCACCTCGAAGCCAAAACTGGAACATGCAGTTTCACGTGGTGCCTGAAGCCTATCTCGATTGCTTGCAGGTGCTCGGCCCTTTCTAACCCTTCACTTTGCGGTACGTCAGTAAGCGATTGCTCTGAAGTAATCTGGGACAGGCTAGTACGCAAGTGCCTGTAGTTGCTCCAAAGTTTAAAGCCCTTGTACCAGTACCGGCACCAACCTGCACTCAGTAAAGCAACTATCATTTAGGTGGACATGCGCCAAACCCGACTCATCAATTAAGCCTCCTCTGACCACACCCGCACGAGGGTGAATCTAGCAGCCGTGTTGCAAGAGTCCCAAAGAACCTCCTACCCGATGCGCCTCGTACCCGTCGAATTTTATCACCCAAAGACACCTGCGGCCACTTTCCAGGCTTGTGTTCGCGTGGTTGTCCGTGTCACTGTGGCACGCCTGGTATCATCATCCACTGGGGAGCAATCCACCTTGATTGCCACCAGATCTTCCAGCAGCCTGCCAGGCTCAGCCGGTGGCTGCCGGTGACGAGTGAGCACCACATGGCCTGTCTGCATCTGGATGGTAGCTTAGCAGAGTCTTGATGGCGTCCTCATCATCCTGACTCGCCGATGAGAGAAGTGCTCCGAAGTTCGAGGTCTCTCTCGAGCCTCGAAGCGAAGATGCATCCCGGGCTCCTGCCCAAAAGGGTCCAGAACTCATCCCAAATGGGGATCTTTGTGAATCTGTGAATGCACGGCTGTGAAGCTGGCCGGCAGCCCTTGCACGGATCCTGCTCCAGCACGATCTCCACGAGTGCATTCTTGAGCGTCATGAAGGATGCATACCTACCAAAGTGCAGCAGGCTGTCAGAGTCAAAGCGGCCCTGTCTAGACCCTCACAATTTCCGACAGCATTTGACCTTCATGCCGGGAAGTGGCCCCTATCACACCCAAAAAGGGACACGCACGCCGGTTCCTGAAGGACGGGGATTGCTTTCTTATCGTACCACCGCTTTTTGATTATGCTGGCAATGCTAGGGTATCTCAGAATTTTGGACCTGGCTTTTTAACTGCTAATGCTCCTGTCTGTATGCCAACCTCGATTTGCTTGCAAGCTGGGGCTGGAGGCTTCCTCCCTGTGCTGCTGCTTACCACAAGATGAGCATGCACAACGGCAACACTGGTACCAAGTATAATGACATGACTGCGAGCACGTCTGAGAACAGCTTCATCATGATGCGGGCTTCCGAGAACTGACTTCTAGATATTGCTCATATCTGTTCATCATATAGCAATTATATTGCTCTTGTAACACCAAGATAAGCACAGCACAAAAAGCAATGATGCCATCCACAATCAGAACACCTATATTCACTGACACACTAACATCATCAGTCAATAGTTGCATCTGCTAGCTTCTTTGCTTCGGGGTTTCAGGTCTTTCGGCTTAGAGGCCGAGGCATACGACGCTTTCGGTGGACTCTGCAACCATTTTCGAGATTCAAGGTCACGCACTCCAGATTCCCGCTTGCTACAGCTTCTCGAACACGGCCTTACTTAGTCCTCTTGTATTTAGCGTCTGCCAGAACTTCTGGTAACGCCCGCCCATGGCCCATGCCCAACATCCCCAGCTGGGGTTTGGGGAGTCTTTCCTTTTCAAGTGAAACCCAGGCCTGCGTCCAGCGACGATGATGGCCTCACTCTGAGGCGGCCGCTCTTGCAGCGCCTCGGCAGCCGGCCGGCCGGCGGTTTTGGGTCGGGAGTGAAGGGTTTCATCTCAGAGCTGTCACCGAGCTCTGCCACTCTGCTCTCCAGGTGCCCAGCAGCCAACGCGGACGTAGGCGACAAGAGCTCCACCGTCTGCGTTCGATTGCGTTCATTGCACTAGGCGTGGACGGACGCGAAAGACTTGCCACTAGGCCACTAGGCGCTGGACGACATCAGGAATGTCGGCGACGTTGTCCCTGTTAAGGTCAAACAAGACCTCACCAGATGCGCGGACCGCATGATGCTCATGACACTGCATGGCTGCAGGGTCGGAGATCCTTGGAGCTGAGCATACTCACCCGGGCTGGCACCAATCAAGGACCTCAGTCTGTCGTTACCATCTCTTCAGACCCTTGGATACCTTCGCAAATCTTTTCACTGCCCGGCGCACTGGGGTGCCGGCTGTGGCACAAGTGCCGCACCTGCAGACGAGATGGCTCACAGGATGGCAAAATTCTACGAGCACCCGTCGCCGAGTACACCCAAGCACCTAAGACCTAAGCCTTAGCACTCCCGCCTGCGTCGCTGGCGCCATTGGCGTGTTCCACCTCCGCGGGCTTGCAGAAGCACCCGCCAGTGCTTCGCACAGCATCGCAGTATCAAGGCTGCGGAGCTGAGAAACACTCGCAGCAGAGGGACGGCGTGAAACGCTCCGTGCAGCTGCGCCTCTTCCGGCTTCAAGGCCTTCTGCGGGTCATCCTTTAACACCTGGACACGGCAACCTCCCACCAAGACAATGAACACCAATCCCTCCGAGTTCCAGACACTCGAACCTAGTCAAATTGAGAATCCAGCCCGCTCCCCTCCAGTGACTAGACTCAATAGACAGTTGGATCGCACAAATAAATACTCCCGTCCCGCTGCTTCGGTGAACTTGAACCCCGACCCACACAGGAACTCCATCCCCCCAACCCACCCACAGAAGCGTTCTGGAGAAAATGCAGCATGCGCCACCATGAGGTATCATGAGACCTGCACGAAACACCTGCCACTTGAGGGAGCAAGACGCACAGATTGAGAAGCCTGATGCGTATACGGCCATCCGGGTGGCATCTCGTAGACCTGCCAAGGAGCTCCGGCTCTGGGTCGCGTGCAACCAAACCAACCCTGCCTCGGGCCGGTTCACGAAGCGCATGACCAAACCAAGGTCTGCTTCACTTAGCCACACCTGCGCGAGTCGCAGGGAACACACACAAAACGCACTCTCTGCTCGGGCATGTGGGAGGGGCGTGGGACTCGTAGTCGTAGCAGTAGCGCAGTAGCAGTAGCAGAAACAGTAGTAGTGATAGTAGTAGTAGTAGTAGGAGTAGAAGTCGGAGGAGTAGAGGAAGCAGTAGCAGTAGTAGTAGCAGTGGTAGTAGTAGTCGTCGTAGTAGTCGTCGTACTAGTAGTAGTAGTAGTAGTGATAGTAGTAGTAGCAGTAGCAGAAGCAATAGGAGCAGCAGCAGTTGCAGGAGCAGTAGTAGTTGTAGTTGCAGTTGCAGTAGTTGCCGTCGCTGTTGCTGTTGCTGCAAGTAGCAGTAGTAGTCGCCGTAGTAGTAGTAGTAGTACAAGTGGTAGTGGTGGTGGAAGTGGTGGTCGGTTTCAGTGCTAGTCGTCGTCGTAGTCGTGGTCGTCGTCGTAGTCGTAATAGTCGTAGCAGCAGTAGTAGTAGTAGCAGTAGCAGTAGCAGGAGGAGGAGGAGGAGTAGGAGTAGGAGTAGGAGTAGGAGTCGGAGTAGTAGTAGCAGCAGCAGTAGCAGTAGTAGTCGTAGCAGTAGTACTCGTAGTAGTAGTAGTAGTAGTAGGAGACAAGTCGTAGTGGTGGTGGCAGTAGTAGTAGCAGTAGCAGTAGCAGTAGCAGTAGCAGTAGCAGTAGTAGTAGCAGTAGTAGTAGTAGTAGTAGTCGTAGTAGTAGTGGTAGTAGTAGTAGTAGAAGTAGTAGTAGTGCTGGTAGTGGCAGCAGGCAGTAGTGGTAGCAATGGTAGTAGTGGTGTAGTTTCAGCAGTAGTCGTAGTCGTAGTCGTAGTAGCAGTAGTAGTAGTAGTAGTCGCAGTTGCAGGAGTAGGAGGAGTAGTAGTAGTAGTAGGAGTAGTAGTAGTAGTAGTAGTAGTCATCATCGTCGTCGTAGTTGTAGTATTAGTCGTCGTGGTAGAAGTAGATGTAGACAGTAGCAGTAGTAGTAGTGGTGGTGGTAGTAGTAGTAGTACTAGTAGTTGTTGTCAGTTGTTGGTGTAGTTGCAGTAGTAGACAGCAATTGAGCATGTCGACGGAAGTGCAGCACGACACAAAGCGATGCATCATCCAAAGAGACTAAGGCATCGGTACCTACCCAGACAAGGCGCCAGGAGGCTCGTGCCAAAGTAAGAGCAAAGGATAGCAACCCGGGAATCCGGCACCTTTTGTAGCACTGTGCCGTACTATGGAGCATTTCTAAAATTCTGCTTGTCTGATTGTGCTGTGACAGCTGTTTGCAGTTCCGCCGCTCGCCAGTTTTAACGAGAGGTGCTTCTACTAAAAAGCATGCATAGCACTCATTTTCCAAGGTGGGGTGAGCGGTGCGCAGATCCGTTCTTCAAGACTGCTCGGGCAGGACTGTGTCTGCCACCGGTCAGAAGCCGCTGGACCCCCGACTGAGCAGTTTGAAGCAAAGAGACACATCGTTCTGCACCGACTGTTCAGTGATTAAAAGTCTCGCCTCGGTCTGGAGGCCAAGCACTCCGTCTGCAAAGTTCAGAGCTTGGCAAAGCTGGTCGAGTGCGCTAGAGTCCGGCTGCTTCTGGCTGAGGTACTGACAATAAAGAAAGACTATGGACTCGCTNGCAAAGTTCAGAGCTTGGCAAAGCTGGTCGAGTGCGCTAGAGTCCGGCTGCTTCTGGCTGAGGTACTGACAATAAAGAAAGACTATGGACTCGCTGAGAGGCTCGTGAGGGAAACACTTCACCTTCCAAGCTGCAAACCGCTGTAGGCTACTGACACGGCTGAGAAGGGTGTTTGTGCTCTTCTTGGCGAAGCGCAGGTCTAGGTTGCCTAGNCTGAGAGGCTCGTGAGGGAAACACTTCACCTTCCAAGCTGCAAACCGCTGTAGGCTACTGACACGGCTGAGAAGGGTGTTTGTGCTCTTCTTGGCGAAGCGCAGGTCTAGGTTGCCTAGCTCAACCTGGCTTTGCTCGTGAACAACTTCCAGCTGCGTCTCCTTAGGAAAGAAGTGCGGCACCGCCCTGAGCAGCTGGCTCCATTTTGACAGAGCCGCCTGTCTTTCTGTTTTGCTGTCCTGAGGCCTCCACTGTGCCACGCTGCGTAACTTGGGCTGCGGCAGACTAACACACAGACTGAGGCTGTTTGTCGCCTCCAGCAACTGCTCCTGCAACTCGTCAAGAAAGCTGGTCTCCTGTGCCACAAAACTGAAGACTGGGTCCTCCCAGGGCAGGGCCAAGTCTGTCCGCTTGCGTTTCACTGAACCAAAGCCAAACCCACACTCCCAGCTGGGATCAACAACNAAGCTGGTCTCCTGTGCCACAAAACTGAAGACTGGGTCCTCCCAGGGCAGGGCCAAGTCTGTCCGCTTGCGTTTCACTGAACCAAAGCCAAACCCACACTCCCAGCTGGGATCAACAACTTTTCTCATAGGGAGCGGAGGGCGGGCTGCTGAAAAGTCAACACTTGAACCAAAATGGACAGCACACACCGTTAAAGCTTGATGCAAGCATNACCCACACTCCCAGCTGGGATCAACAACTTTTCTCATAGGGAGCGGAGGGCGGGCTGCTGAAAAGTCAACACTTGAACCAAAATGGACAGCACACACCGTTAAAGCTTGATGCAAGCATGCACGACTTAACGAGAGGTGCTTCTACTAAAAAGCATGCATAGCACTCATTTTCCAAGGTGGGGTGAGCGGTGCACAGATCCGTTCTTCAAGACTGCTCGGGCAGGACTGTGTCTGCCACCGGTCAGAAGCCGTCTGGACCCCCGACTGAGCAGTTTGAAGCAAAGAGACACATCGTTCTGCACCGACTGTTCAGGGCTGCAGGCGACTGTACGTCCCCACATCCCTTCAATCTGTCGAATGCAGGAAAGCCTTGGGCACCGCACCTCTGGCCAAGCACCTTAGCCACCCCACCAACTAAAGGTGAAGACAACGCACCAGGTGGAAAGATGCACGCTCTCCTCTGCTAGGAGCGTCAGCTGGGTTGCTTATGCTGGGCACCCGCGCAAACCAGGACTGTATCCTGAAATGTTGCTCGCACGTCAGCACAGTCTGAACAAGTCTGAAGTTGGACTCGGGATAACCCCTGGCACTTATCAGACAGTGCCTGGCAGCATCATTGTCAATCCACCATATCACTGGCCAATCTAGAAGCTGAGAGCCCCAGAGGGCCGCGGCTAGGGAGACTGCCAACAGCTCGCACTGTAATATCGGGTGCGAGGTTCCTGACCCAAGCCATGACTGTATGACGTCGGGAGGGACTGTTGCCTGAAACCAGTCTGTGACTTTGCCACTGGGGCTGCGGAGGACGCCNNNCCTTGGGAACATGTTCCAGTACCCAAGACAGGGCATCTCTCAAGACTGGCGTCAGCTGCAGTTGTCTGTTGCGGCCTGGTCTGGTACCATGCTCCAAGATGACTCGGAAGGCCCATCGCGCTTGTCTGCCGAAAATCTGAGAATCTAGCCAGCGCAGCCTGCCTGCGAAGGCCACGCATTCTGAGCGAGACAAAGTTCCCGTCTGCAGCGCTCTGAGGCAGGTAGAGGCAACTTCGAGTTTGCGGCGTCAGTGTTCTGTACTCTGACAAAGCCGGTAGGAGTGCGAGGCAGTATGTAACCTATGCCCAAGCTCGTAAAGGCCTCGGCAAAGCTCGCTGCCTTGGGGCCCGTCAAGGCTGCCTTCCATCCCAAAAGCTTAAGCAAAAGAAGAAAGGAGGTCTCTACACTCTGACAGTCTTCACAGAGCGTGACTGAGGTGAAGTCGTCGAAAAACACTGTCAATGGAAGGATCAGCAGGTTAACAGCAAGCTGCCACAGGGCGAGGCTGCACCGGCTGAAGCCGTGAACACTTCCTCAACGAGGCTTTCCTTCCCGGACGTTTCGTTCTTGCTGTCCCCTGCGAGAAACAGGGTCCCAAACCAGGACTTTAGCAAAGGGCAGGTCTGACGGCTCAATGCCAAGCTGCTTGAAAGCGGACTTCAAGTCAAAGGTGCGCCCTTTTAGGGCTCCTGGCTGACTGGCCCTGCGCTTGGCGGAGAGACATCTCGTCTGAATGTGCTGAGCAAGAGAGATGGTACTGGCAGCAGGCTGAACGACTATCTTTTCGTCTGTGCCCAGCGTGCTGTTGATCAGGCTAACAGACATGTCGTCAATGGGCCTGATCTTCTGACCCTGCCGAACAGCAAAACGACGGCCGAGCACACAGCTGGTCGGCGCCTGCGTCCCGATCGAGACGCACTCCCCCCTCAAAGAAGGAGCAGGCCATTCAGTAGGCTGGATTTGTGATGTTCAGTTCATGCTCCGGGTGATCGGGTGGACCTCTGCCAGTTGATTGTTGCGGGTATTGTTCTCTGTTGTGACGGCAGTGCTAACGGGAGGCGCAGGGGGGTGACTCGGATGAGGGCACGGGGCTTCCCTCCCACGGGCGGGGGGCAACCCTCTATTACCCCGTGTTACCCCCAACGGCTCCGTCGGTTTGGCAGACCGGCGGAGCCTTCTTTCCTTGCCCAAGAACGCGAAGAGGAACTACGAACCAGCCCGAATGGTGATGGGGTTAAACCAGTGAAGCGCGGACAGGCGCTGAGTACCCCCAAAACCTGGCGGCACCGATGTCAGCAGCANTAAACCAGTGAAGCGCGGACAGGCGCTGAGTACCCCCAAAACCTGGCGGCACCGATGTCAGCAGCATCATTGGGGGGCATTGAACGTTCGCACACTTGCTTGCCAGATTTCTGTGGGGAATAATGGGGACCTTTCATTCCGGGGGACTGATGTTGACAAACCTGACGTTCTATGTGAGTTGCTTCACTCGCACGGTATTTCGCTCTGTTGTATCTCCGAGCACCGATGGAAAGGAGAGNATAATGGGGACCTTTCATTCCGGGGGACTGATGTTGACAAACCTGACGTTCTATGTGAGTTGCTTCACTCGCACGGTATTTCGCTCTGTTGTATCTCCGAGCACCGATGGAAAGGAGAGCTCACTATTGTATGTGGTGACTATTTGTATGTGTTCTCAGGCTTGCCTGAAACTGCACCGAAGGCCATGCAAGGTGTTGCTGCGTGCATGAATGCTGAAATGCAACGTGCGTGGAGGGCAGCAGGTCAGTTCTGCCGATATGAGGGTGGTCGTTTGTTACATGTGAAACTTCTGTTGCACGGACGCGTAGTGAATGTGGTTGCGGTATATGCGCCTACATTTAACACTGACCCAGTGGGTCCGTGTCGCTGAGTATAAGCACATTGGGGGCCGTGTCCGTGCATGCAAGACGTCGCCCCTATGTCTCTGAATACAGAGACATTGGCCGATCAGATCACTCGGGCATGTCTTTTTTCGCTGTTGCTCCGACGTCCTCGCGACATACATAATTAAATTCTTTGGCACCAGCTGCTAATTACTGCTTGCTGCTGCACTGCTCCCTCTGCTCACGNGATCACTCGGGCATGTCTTTTTTCGCTGTTGCTCCGACGTCCTCGCGACATACATAATTAAATTCTTTGGCACCAGCTGCTAATTACTGCTTGCTGCTGCACTGCTCCCTCTGCTCACGCATCTGCATCTGGAAGTTTTCAAACGACTTTGCGACGCGACGGAGTCGACGGGCCAATTTCCAAGCTGACGGCCAGGCCTTAGTGTAAGATCATGTCGTCTGCCTATGTCTGGCACTTGATGCTTACCACCTTTATGCCACCCAGGCACAGAAGCCTCCAAGGTTTTAATGGCACGAAGTATTTTGCTCATCTTGTAACGACGCTGGAGGATCATCTGCAGAGCATCCTTGCTTGTGAAACGAGGTGGCCGGCCATCGCCAGAATCGGCTCTAGAGTTTTTCCCCATCCGCCACAGGGCTTGATCTGGTAGGAACAGCAGCAGCTGCAAACCACAGCTTTCGTAATGCGAGCAAACTAAAGACTGGGAACAACAAAAGAATCAGCATACTAGGCCAGCAGTCGCAATTGTGCCTGATGGCGCTTTTTGGGCGGCAGGCCGCGAAGCTCACAAGGCACTGCAGACGAATCTTGCAGCTGAGGTTCTTGAGGGCATTCCCTCAACATGAATTGGCAGCATTCCTGTGGTTTGTTTTCTCGCTTAGGGCTAGGGTTGACCAGTTAGAGCTAGCTTTTCACAGGTTTGCAAGCACCAGCAGGAGCTCAGCTAGATCTGGAGTAGTAGAGCTGCAGGTAGACACGAGCCAGACACAACTCCTCCACAGTCCGCTTGTGACAAGCTTCGGCGATTCCTTAATATGCTGGTCCCTGTAACCCTGATCTCAAAGAAACGGCGACCAGCAACTAGGTAACTAAGGCCAGTGCTCACGATGGAGCCAACCATGTCTTCTTGTCTGAAGCAATGGTACATCCTGGGGTTGATGCCTTACAGAAATGATCCGATCTGATTAAGAGCACTGTCAGATTCACCACATTATAGGCAGTCCGGAATCCCATTCTGGCCAGGCTGCGGTCCTTCCCAGCCCAGTAAGCGAGTTCTTGCCACCCCTGAGGTGAACTAGTAATTTAGAAGCAGTTAAAATTCAAGTTATATCAGTAGCATTTATAGTGATGCCGGTATTGGAAATCTGAGATTGTGGCGTGACTCTTGGGCCGTACAGGAAAGAGGCATACTCGGTTGTCAACCGCAATCTTGGCCAACTGGAGGTATGCATCCATTGACACATCCTCAACTATTGTGGTTATGTAGGCATTTTGACGACTTCCTGATCAAGACTCCAAAATCTCATTAAGTCGAGGTACACAAGCCCGTTGAAGTCGTAGAGCATCCTGCTCGGACAGGTAGCGCTGGCAGCTCTCGGATATGTTGAACCAGCTCCCCAGGTGCCACCTGGGATTACAGCATTGGGAATGACTGTGATAATGAGATCTAAGGTTTGTAGGGTTCAGGGGGTATGGTTTAGGGTTTAGGGTTTAGGGTATTTGAGGCAAAGCTTCAGATAAACCATGGTATTGACCAGGACTCCAGGGAATTGGTTGGAAGGTTTGACATTACAGGTTGATGGTTTCCATATCTGTACTTGTAGGGCTTTGCAACCGAATGCGATAGTGTGCTTGGTGAGGGTTTCCGACTTGTGTCGCTCCGAATCTAGATCAGTTAAACTGGAATGGCAACAAACAGAGAAGTGCTGTCATTATGCCGGTATACACAGCAGTCACCAACAGCGCCTGAGTTTCATCCATGGTGTCCAGAACTTGCACGGCTGTGTTGGCCAACCATGCCACAACCACTCTCCCCTCAGACAAAAGCAGAGTACATGGAATCTGACAGGAGCAAACGAAACCTGGGAGCTTGAAAAAGCTAATCATGAACTTGCTAATCCATGGAAAAAAATCCAGCTTAGCTGCGTTGTAAGCTTTACACTGCAACAAGGGGTAGCGGTCCATGTTGCTCAGCTTGAAATGCGGCTGGCTGTGACTCGGATGGAAACACATGCAGCCAGAGCTTGAATGCACACAAGAACATGAGTGATCATGCAAGCGGGTCTCGGGATCCGGTGGGCCTTTGCCCACGTATCGAAATCGGAGAATGCGATCTTCAACTGATCATCCTCGGAACCAGGCCCCCAGACCTTCAGATCGGCCATAAGCCTGAAGGCTGACCCCAGAAGTGTCTGCCCCAGTCCCAGATTGATTGTGTGCATAGAGCACCACCGGATGTAGTGAGATTGGAAGTTCTTCAAGCCAAGCAGTGGGCCTGTTCCAAACTGCTAGCATATAGTTAAAGCCTGGAGGGATTGAGCCATTGGGTCATTTTGTAGGGCTTAGGGTTCTAGTGGGGCTCAGGGTTTAGGCTGTATTGCTTGATCATGCACCCAGCCAAAAGCGGCACGAAAACAAACCGATCAATCCGCCCACACTCGGACTTGCGGCAGGCATGCTCCCGGAAGTTGTGCTCATCCCGCCGAGGATTGAGGTTGCCCGGCACACAGGCGTAGTCGATCTTCTTGGCATTGCAATGGTGGCAAATCTGCTTGCAGTTCCACCCCACCTTGAGGGCTAGCCATTCCTCAGGGAAAAGTGTCACTAGCTCCATAATAGGGGTTCATGGGTAACATTGCTGGGCATTCCCAATTGAGTTACTTGGATTGATCTTATATAATTATAAATAGTGTGCACATGCATGTGGAACTCTTAGCAGGTAAATCATTAATTGCCACCTTTAGGCTGGGCCCTAAATCTTTGTGTATATGTACATGTGTAAGCACATGTACATGTAAACATGCGGACATGCATATACATTCATATGTATATACGTGCACGTATACATATATATATATATATATATTGCATGACAACACGTGTGCATCTTTACGTATGTAGTCTTTGCATGCATATATATATATATATATATATGTTTGCATATATGTACATGTATGAAAACACACATATGTATGCATAAATATGTGTTTATATATATATGTTTATATAGCTTATATATTATAGTGGACACATTCCAAAATGTGTGTATATGTACATGCACATGCGTTATGACCATGCAGGTCAGGTGCGCAATGACATTCTGGAATGGGCTCATTGGGCCTCAGGACCTCAATATGGGTGCACTGATTCAATCGTTTCCAACTCGGTGACAAGTGAGCACTAGCCATTTCAGCAGATAGAGTCTAGGNGCAATGACATTCTGGAATGGGCTCATTGGGCCTCAGGACCTCAATATGGGTGCACTGATTCAATCGTTTCCAACTCGGTGACAAGTGAGCACTAGCCATTTCAGCAGATAGAGTCTAGGACCAGTAAAAGTCGGCCAAATGCATGGTGTTCTAGAACTAGGACTAGGAAGGGTCTGGGCTAGGTTTGGAGGGCAGTTTAATCTATAGGTGCATTTATTGTGGGGCAAAGCAATTGCATTGCAAAGCTGCTCAGGTCGAGGGAAGGGGGGGGGAAGGGGGGGTTGCACAACGTGAAACCTCTCCTTCCCCCCCCCTTCCCCTGACAGCCGCGCTGGCCAGTGTCGGATGGCAGAGGCAGGTTTCGGTTTTGGAATCGTTCGGCAAATAGGTTTTCAAAGTTTAGGGGCTGAGGGTTGAAGTTTTATTTTGCGGTTGAGGGTTCATAGGCTTAGGTTGCAAGGGTTGAGGGTTTCCAACTTCGGGGTTTTCATTGTTGGCCTACAAGGACGGTACCGACATTGCAACGGACAGGAATCGGAAAGCGGATTTAAGATGGGCTGCAGGGCTAATAATTTCGGGGCTGAAGGTATAGCGGGCTTTAGTGGAGCTTTGATCCCGAACCTGTCCTTGTGCCATTTCCAGTCTCCTTGATACTGCACAACAGCTGCATAAACACGTTTCCTCTCCCCAGAAGGCGTTTGCACCATGACACCCTCCTCGTAGAGGATGTTGAAGGACTTAACCACCTCGTGCAACGATTCTCAAACCTACAGTATATCTATTTGGTTTCTCATGTTAGCTCTTGCCATTTAACTATAATTAGCCCCATGGCCTCCTCCATGAAGGTGTTCAGGGTGCCAGGGCCAACACTGTAGACCTCAGGGTAGGCAACCCACATGTTGTTTGCATCACTACTGGCTTCCATTTTCGGTTTGGGGTTGCTGGCACCTTGGGCATCGACTTTCAGCACTTAAGCTACTTAGGGGTTTTCTTGTATTCTATGGACCAAGATACGAGCAGCTGGGAGTTGGTGTCGGAGGGTTTTGGATTCGGTCTGTAGGAGCAACATTGTATACATATTTGTATAACTAATATATACAGTAGAACCACAACACATATCCGATCCGGCCTGTTGGTAAAGGAACAGAGGCCATACAGTCTGTAGTGCATTCTTGCTGGTTTCCAATACCCGTCCAAATGCCACGGCCACAAGCTTGTCCTGATGTGTCTGGGTGAACTGGGCATCATCGCCCCACAAGTACAAAGGAATATGTACAGCCGTTGCCCCGGAAGTAGGCATACCCACGTTTCGCGCATGCGACCAGAAATCGGCAACTTCACGGCAGGCGGTGTCATCCACCGGCATGATGCCATTCTCCACAAGCCACGGAAGCAGCTGATGCGGTAACACAACCGGCAGCTTCCTTAATTGTTTGGCAGGATTATATTATTAGCTAGCAGACACACACACATGTAAACTCGTGGCATGTGTTCAAATATCTAGACTAGGAGCTTCATTGTCATCACACCCTTCAGCAGCACAGGGACCTCCACCTTTGTAACCGGCACCTTGGATGCAGCAGCAAACCTAGACCTACCCATCATGACCAACTCAGCAGAACATGTGCAATTATGATACAGCAAGACACCCTGGAGGCTTTGCACTTCCGCATCATGTCACGCTGAATGTTGCTTTGCCATTTTCCCGAAGTAGAGATAAGGTCACCCGCAGCCCCATCTAGCTGAAGCCCGTGGCTCCGAAACTCATCGTCCACAGCCTCGAGCATCTGACGTGCACCAGCAAACGAAGTCGCCTTGAGGCAGGCACGGGCCCGTGGAGGATGCGGCCGATGATTCTTCGAGGCTTGTTTTCTTGAGTGAGTTGGTTTATAAGGGCGGGTTCATTACATAGGCTTAGGATTGTAGAGCATGTAGATTTATTGATCGTTTAGGGTCGTAGCGGCTGGGCAACAGTTGCGAATTGAGGCAGGAGGGGGAAAATTGACCTGGAAGTGTACCTGTCCCTATGTCATACTGGTATTGCCTCATTGAAGATTCGGGCTTGGCTCTTCTCGGCTTAGGCTTCGGGTTACGTGGCCACGGTTGGTTTGGTAATATTAATATATATTATTATAATATATAGAATCTCTCACTCACTCTCTCTCTCTAGCTCTCTTTTCCTTCTCTCACTCTATCTGTGTCTTCCTCTGGGATATTGGGGCTTGCAGCAAACAATACACATAACAGGGGGCGATGCAGTTGAATAGATATATTGCATTTTCGAGTAGGTCAACACGATGTCCCATCTGTAACCTCTGTCTGTATACATAGACGATATATTTCACCACAAGCCCGAGCTGCCCCTTTGCCGATCGTCTTCAGCACATAGGCATGCAACGGCGTGCTCTCACTGGGACCTGCGTAGGGCTCACTCAGCCACAGTTTCCCGCTATCGGCTGCTGAGACATCTTCGATTGCAAGTTCATGACACACTGAAGCACACAGGATTGTCGTTTTGTCCGGCTGGAGATTTGGAAATCGTTGTGCGCACAAGCTGAAATCGCCCGTCACTTAAAAAGGCCTATCAGGCTCCTCTACAGCAGCACACTTGAATGACACCTGGCGACCCACTGCTGCCCAGTCAATCTTGTCGATCTAGTCAAGTACAGGAAGCCGGGTCTACAGTACAGACTCAGCAATGTACCATTCTCTGCTTTCAAGCTTAAGCCTTTGTACTGCTAACCGATCCTCGCCACTGTAGCAAAACGAGGAGCCTGGTGGCATCGCAGTCAAAACCTGTACAAAGGTCGATGACACAGCTCCTTCATGATCAGCGTTTTCGGGACGAGGCCTTTGCCTTTGCCTTTTCCTTCGGAGGAGCCTGGGAGTTCAGGGTTTAGGGGGTCTAGGGTTTAGGGCTTAGGGGTTTGGGGGGGTCGGAGCTTAGGGTTAAGGATTATAATAGGGTACTAGACGACAGGTGCAACTACAAATAATGTCGGAAGCTGAGATACAACGGCCGCGCGAACAGCCTTCACTTTGCCTGCCAACACCACCATAGCATTGTCGACAGCACGCATAGCTTCGTCGTACTCGGTGCGAACCGGGCCCACCTCGGACAATAGGATAACCAGGATACTCTGATGATTACTTAGCAGACTTAGCATAGTGTAGTTGCAACCCTGCAGCCGACCTGTTGAAAACTACATTGTTAGACCCCAAATTTTATGTTGCAATCCCGAGCACAATCTCATCCTCTTCCAGCTTCCGGGCATACCACTGCTCGAGCTGCGTGCGACTCTGCTCCACAGCGGCCTGGCCCTCCATGAGCTCCTGCGAATAGCCCTCCCGCATCTTCTCAGACCTGAATCATTCACGGGCTTTGTGACCGCTGGGGAGCATGACTTTCTAATTACATGGCCTTGCTTGGAGATTTCTAATCTTCGGTGCGGGGTACAAGGGTTTCGGTATGTTTCGGCACCCATAGCAACTGCAGGTAATATTATATATTGTATTATAATTGCATTGTTTCAACAGCTGTGAGCTTGAAGACATTACAATTACATATAAATTTCAGGGCTCAGGAACCCACAAGACCGATTTAGAGGTTCAGGGGACCAACGCAAGTAACCAATCCCAAGAACATGATATAGGACTAAGGATCACTATAAGTAGGGTTTCAGGCTCAAGGGCCTATAATCAAGTAACCCTACAACCCTACAGGCACACATTAAAAAGTAAAGCTAAACTAACTACCCATTTATTATATTACAGAATCAAATTGGAAGGCGAGGGACAAGTGCAGAGCAGTAGACAGCTCTTGTGACAAAACTCGAACATCGGTCAGCTTTGTCGAAATCTGGCTAAGCTTGCTTGTAGCTGCCTTCTTCAAGGATGGCTTCCCTTTGGATTTCCCCTTGCCAGGGTTCGGGATCGTTAACTCGGGCACACTCGGGCCACCGGGTGTGCTTGGTGGCGTTGGCAAGGCCTTCGGCATTCCCGTCGTCGTGGGGCCGACATGATAGCCGGAGCTGGCCGGGGCACCCGGCGCATGAAAGCTTCCCCTCGGCACACACTGATAAGAATAGACAACACGATAGCAATAAAACCCGAAAGCCCAATCAATCCTAGAGTAGTTAGTCCTTGAACCAGGGGTGCTTTATGGTTTCCCAATAGATAGACCCTGCTAGTTAGCTGGCATACCCCAGCCCACCACAGCCCCACACTCGTAAGTACTCCTAGTTCGAAGTGTTTTGTTTAAAATGTTTAGGTTCAGATCTAGAAGAAGTCAGACTCATGAAAGCCGTGAAACACAAGTGCCATGGTAGCATCGGCATCCAGAGTCCCCTCGGCCTGGAAGCGGTGCTCCTGTGTGCTCGTCTCATCATCTTCGAACTCCATGGAGTCATAGACCTTGAAGCACTCCCATTCCTGCGCTTTTAGGGAGAGAACCGGGGGTCGTAGGTATCTTTAATTATTTTAGTTATCTATACCCTAGCTAGAACAGAACTATTTGCTAACCAAAACTTCTGCGATTTCTTTTAAACCCTGTATGTATACATATACATATCTATATATATANAGGTATCTTTAATTATTTTAGTTATCTATACCCTAGCTAGAACAGAACTATTTGCTAACCAAAACTTCTGCGATTTCTTTTAAACCCTGTATGTATACATATACATATCTATATATATAGTATAATAAGGTTGGCGAGTAAGTATATATAGATATACACATAGATACATACGAACATCTGCACATGTATGTATGCATATGTATATATCATGTTTTCTGTTATAATTAAATATATTCTGCACCTGTTGTACATGTGCATCTAATTAAACCCAGAACATGTAATTGTACACATATGCCTATGTATGGTGTGTCCTCGTTGTCGCCAATTTCTGGGTGGGGCCACCACCACTCGGATCCGAGCTCTTTCTTCCGTTCGCGAATGGNAGGTATCTTTAATTATTTTAGTTATCTATACCCTAGCTAGAACAGAACTATTTGCTAACCAAAACTTCTGCGATTTCTTTTAAACCCTGTATGTATACATATACATATCTATATATATATAGTATAATAAGGTTGACGAGTAAGTATATATAGATATACACATAGATACATACGAACATCTGCACATGTATGTATGCATATGTATATATCATGTTTTCTGTTATTATAATTAAATATAATCTGCACCTGTTGTACATGTGCATCTAACTAAACCCAGAACATGTAATTGTACACATATGCCTATGTATGGTGTGTCCTCGTTGTCGCCAATTTCTGGGTGGGGCCACCACCACTCGGATCCGAGCTCTTTCTTCCGTTCGCGAATGGNTAAACCCAGAACATGTAATTGTACACATATGCCTATGTATGGTGTGTCCTCGTTGTCGCCAATTTCTGGGTGGGGCCACCACCACTCGGATCCGAGCTCTTTCTTCCGTTCGCGAATGGCTTTCGCCGATGCACTTCCGTAAAGGGTTTTCAATTCCCTAAACGTCTTCATTACATATCTTCCACGGCGCCGCTGGGATTTGGAGAGGGTCGCGTTGAAAACAATCGACGAGTTGGCCCAGTTCTCCTGGGCCTGGACCCACTCTTCGAACAATCGTGCGATTATCGATCGATCTTAGATGGCAAGATCACTCACCAAAGAAGTACTGTGCACATCTCATGATCAACTCAAAGCATTGCTCTTGTTTATGGCAGGTGGCTGTACTTCTTGCCCTTCGCAGCATCCAGAACAGGCTGGGGGCACATCGGGCCTTGCAGTGTCACCCAGAGTTACTCTAGCCCAGCGAGACCAGCATTAGTTTAGGAATCGGGTTGGGGTAGGCTTCCAGAAGAACTGCACTCAAGAATGTATGGCCTATGGGTGAGCTCGGCAAGTTAGAGCTAGTTGGATCATCAAGTAAGTTGCGTAGATTGGTCCATGCAAATGCGATAGCAGATTGCTAGATGTGTATTTCTGAGCTAGGGCACTCTCAAAGCTCCTGTTGAAGCGCATTCGCTGGTTGTGCAACAGTCTGCAGTCGTGTTCTTCCTCAGTCTCCCATGTGCCGTCACTCCTTCGCAGCAAAAGGCCGTGCAGCTCCATCTCCCGAAGCTTCTCCTCCTGCAACAACACCAATCAAGTAGCTACGAGCGGCTGTGATGTGATACCCATGCTACGGNTGTACTACCAGTAAAGGCGGCAAAGCAAAGGAAGGCACCTGCTTATATGTCAAGATACACACAAAATTCCCAGAGGCCCCAAAGTAGTTCCTTTTTGGAATTTAATTTTATAATTATAATATAATTAGGTAATCCCAAAAAGGAACTACTTTGGGGCCTCTGGGTTAACATATATATATATATATATATATATATTATAATTGTAGCGTACTTAGACTATAACTCCCGAGAGCCTCCATCTGGGTGGTGTCCAGACGCTGAAGGCCGGTGCGCGTCAACTCCAGCTGAAGCTCCAGGGCACGATCAGGCCGGCCCGCGGGAAGCATGCCCCGCTCACGTGTCGTCTTGTCCTGCAATAAAGCTCCATTATAAATAAGCCCCAGGAATCTCGATCATGTATGATGGCATATTATTCACATGCCTCTAGAGCTGTATNCTCTAGAGCTGTATATGCTTTCAATAATCGGTATGAGTATCTTTTAGCTCATGCTTGTATGACCAGGATAACAAAAACAACAACAGCGAAGACAAGGACTACATGGTACATCTACATTATAATATTCGGGTTTTCACAATAACACGGTATCCAGTTTCTAGACTTCCATGCCACAAGCCTATAATTATATTAGAATCAGATATACAGCCACCACCACAACTAGAACTAGGGACTACTTATAATATAGATATAATAATATGTATATATATGATATAATATATCTATATTCATCACACCTAAAAAAACATTCTCCGTTACAGGTATTAACGCCAATCTACTCATACATACAGTTGGTAAACGTCCCGAAGGGATTGAAGCTATGGTCAGATAGTCAGAGTCTGTTTTGTTTCCTGGGTGGGCGTGAACTAAATAATATGTGATCTCGCTAGCAAACCTATTATGAATGGCACACGAACCCCCACCTCGTGGTGGGGAGCTGCAGGGGCGGAAGGTTGCGGGGGGTCGGCATGCATATCGGTTCCACCGGTACCAGCCCCCGACCTTGGATCTTGCTCAGACAGCTGCAAAGCACTCATGTGATCTTCAACCTCCTGCATCATCACCGCCAAGATCTCCTCCTCAGACTTGGGGCGCTGGGAATCCCAGATGCCAAAGGCGGTTTTAATGAGCTGCATAGTCGACTCTTCCAGCTGCTGGATTCCTGTTTGCACCTTGGCCTTGGCCACGTCGA
>BGNK01000419.1:0-36470 GCA_003297005.1 Symbiodinium sp. clade A Y106
GCGCCCGCGCGCCCGCGCGCCCGCGCGCCCGCGCGCACGCGCGCACGCGCGCGCGTGCGAACGCGCACACGAACAAGCACAAGCACAAGCACAGGCACATGCACTCGCACACGCACGCACACACGCAAACAAGCCAACTCCAGTTGAACGTTTGTTTCCAGTTGCTCAGGCTGCAGAAGCCAGAAGACGACACGGCCCAGACACTGTACAGAGAGACCTGGCATGGCGTGACACAGGCCACCAACTCCTGGGCGGCTTTACAAAAGCCGCTGAAAGGTGAAGCACCAAAAACAAGACGCTGTACAGGGGTCGTGGTGCGGGTCGTGGTGCTCGACTCAATCGACGGCTCGCCTGAACTCACTTCATCCCGGCTCTAATGTGCACAAACAAGATCAGCGAAACATGGGTGCCTCACAGGTGAAATCGTCCGGTGCCTTGGGTGAGCACTGCCTTGCAAATCTGCAGGCTCGTCAACATCGATGAAGGTCTTGCGCACGACCGCCTTCACACCGATAGACTGATGTAGCCGTTGCTGCAACGAGTTGAGACTGTTGTCCTCTCGAAACCTAGGACCTAAGGACTCCAGCAAACTCGGGGCCGCCGGGCCACCGCGTGCGCGGCAGTATGCAGCCTTCTGAAGACCATAGGCCCGCTGAAAACGCTCCCGTACTAGATCCCAATCTTCCCGCAGAATGGTGCACTGGTACGGAAGCAGCTCCTGCCCGTCCAGGGACTGATGCAAGGTCACCTGCTCACCGATCCTCTCGAAGAACAAAGTCAAATACTCCGAGAGCACAAAGCTGCTGCTGCCAACCATGCCAGGATCATACCGGACCCAAGATGTAAGCCCATCTCGATTGCCCGCATCAATTCTCGTGACGTCGTCCTGCACCACGCCATCCTTTGCTGCCGGAACAAGCGGTCGGCCCCGTCGCCAGCTCTGGATGGTGAGGATGGCGTAGCAGTGCATGTCCCTCCTGCGCATCTCAACAATGGCAGGTCGGTTGACAAAGGACTGCGCAAGGTCCCTTGCCGATGCAAGCAAAGCCTCGAAATGCACAGACGCCCACATGGGCAACCCTGAGAGAACCCGCAGCACAAGGTCCAGCCCAAACCTTCCGGGACCCTCCGGCCGGCCCACAATGACGTACTCCATGTGTTCCGAGAGACATTGCACCAAATGGGCACTGTCGCCATGTCGCGGATCGTTTCTCCGAACAGTCAAGCGCACGTTACCAGGCACCTCAGCGTCTGAATCCGAGTGGAAGAAGAAGTTGTTGGTGTTGGGAGTCTTTCCACTGAGCGAGCACACCAAGAGCCCCAACTGCCCACTAAATCTCCGCATCACACACGCCGGCCAACACGGCATCACCTGGCGCCAGTTGCTGCACCACCTCGAACAACTCCTCCTTTAACTCCGGACAAGTCCGTGCAGCCCAGGCCCGGACCTCCGGCCGCACGAAGAGGTAAGAGGTGTCTGCAGGTGGGTCGTGAACGTCGAGACCCCTCAGCGAGAGCCGAACGAGATGCCCACCCCATGAACATCTTCTGCGCAGAAGCCGGCCAGCGAAGCTGTCTCTGGCAACTTGTCAACCCTCATCCTCCAGCAAAGTCGGTACGAAGTGAAACCAGTCCTCGAAGCTTTCTGGACGGACCGCCATGCGGCGCTCTGCGGCTAGATACTGCCTCAAGAGACTCGGTGCCGTCTGCAAGCTCCCAAGCGAAGATGGCTGGAGATCGGGTAAAATTCAAGGTCGGTTCTTCCGGAGCAACGTGTAAGCGAGACCGGTGACGGATGTTTATGGTTTCCCTTGAGGCAGAGGCACAGGATCGAAAAGGTAGCTTCAGGACACTCAACAGCACTCCAAGAACCCAGGAGGCTCGTAAAAGCGCTCAAGCAGCTTATAATTAAAGAACTTCAAAACAACTACTATCCCTTTAAACAAGGCTTAAACACGTTTAACGACGCTTGAAAGCCGCCGACCTAATGTCAGGGCCGTCTCCCCGAAGAGAAGCTTTGGAGGTTTCACGGCTGGACACGATGCACTGCGCTGAACAGCAAATGTGTGCCTAAACTCCAAACCGCTGCCTTCTGTACGAACCGCCCTTGTCGCCTCTTCGGCGAGGGAGGACTTGACCTGCAACTCGCGCTCGAAGGTTTCCACCTGTGAACTGGCATAGACTTTGGTAAAGACTGGCTTGGAGAGTGCAGGCTGGGGGTGAAACCTACGTTCAAGCCTGCTTGATGGTAACCGTCGTTCTATGTGTCATCAAAGACTGGAGCTGAGATACTGGGAGTACAGGCTTGTAGGGGTTTCGACTCAGGCGAGGCGTCTAAGCAGCGATAGTCTGAACGGCTCGGGGCTCAGGGCCGAGGGTGCAGCTCCGACTTAGCCATTTGACGCTTGAAAGGCAATGGGCACGCACGCTTATCGTGCAGATGATTACAGTGACCACATCACCTCTCCCATACTTATGATCGCAGCCACCCTCGTATGGTGGCAACGGCATACAACAAAACAACCAAGAAGCGGTCGTAGAAGTAGTACTACTGATGGCAACCACGGTAGACAGGAAATATGATAGTATGGCAGCAGTGAAGATAATGATCCGCTTGGATGAGACAACTACCACCATCGCCACGACAACAACGGCTGCGAGGCCGACTCCCAGTCCCGCGGTTACTGCTACTACTGCTGCTGTTGCTGCTGTTACTGCTTCCGGTTCCAGCACAATACCTACCCTGTTAAACCGGGATATGCAAACCCTACAGAATCACAGGTGGCTCACCCCGTCCAACTTAACGAGGAGTCCTGGGACAAATCCTTTGGAGACACGGCTGGCCTGCATGCTGAGGTACCTCAGCCATGGATGACTTCGGGCACAAACTTGCGTGTCAAAAGTGATGTACAATGTACACAATAACAGAAAGAGCCTGTGATGAGTACCACAATCATGATGACAATGATCTGATCATGGTCATGCTTTGTTCGTAGAGAGGATTCTCATACTCGTTACGCTCCATGTTTGTATAGTGACTTATACGGCCTTCCGACAACTCGTTAATTGCTGCTACCACGTACTGTTGATCAGGGACTGGTGCTGTCACCCGTACAGTCGCAATTGCCGACAAGTGCACGATGTTGCCCCTTCATGTTTTGTTTCGGTCACCGTCTCCACTGCTAACTATCAGTCATGCTCTTCAGTATCGTTGCCTGCGTATGCACATCACCCTTCATGCTCATGGCATGTTGTACATCTATTCGCGACTCACTCGCAAACACCCAACAGGTGAAGGGATAGTGGAGAAGTTTCAGGACATGCCACACGATTCCTATTTATAAAATGTCACAAAGCCCGAAATCCCACAGATGACGGCAACAACCTAAGTCTAGGCGACAGCCCGACCACAGCTTGATCATGCATCCCATGCATAGCAATGCGGCTGCTAAGCCAGGGAGCAAACAATCCACCCCATCGATTTTCGGAACACCGATACCAACGGTGTCAAGCTCTGCACCGAACATGCAGAAAGGCTAACCCCAGCCTCCACTTGCCTCATCAAGCCCCAAAAACTCAACATGAAGTTCACACCCTTGAAGTCGTGATCTTGGTTTCAGTGTTCGGGGTTCATGCAACACGAAGCCAAAACACTGTTTAGAACATACGACGTTCGCGCTAACCAAGCTGTCTTCCAGGTGGCATGTGCATCTCCTCGCTTTCCTGCTTCATCGGGAGGCCGGGCGGCTCCTTTCAGATCTACTCCGCTTTGGGGGTTTTGTATGATGCAGAGAGCTTCCCTTAGCCCTCGCAGCAGTGACGCTGAGGCCGCTGTGGCCGATAAAGCCATTAAGCCATTAAGCCTAACATACCAGTCCTCAGTCGACTGTCGGGCGACAGACTTCGAGACCTTACGTGCGTAACTCCTTCAGCCCGGGAGTCTGAAACTGCTTTCACGCCTCTCAAGCCCTGGAGCCTGCAAAGCCTTGCGACGCTCACACTCGCAGCTCCACATAGTAAAGCCTTTAGGGATGAAAGCATAAGCTGTTTAGGCGGTGTGACAATTTGTCCTTGCCGCCCTTCTTCTTGCCTTTCCTGGGCATCGTCAGTTTGGAGCTGGATCCGCCCCCACTGCAACAAACCTAACTCAAAAAGGGCCTGTGACTCATGACCCAGAAACCCCTAAATTCACCTCACATATACTGAGACAACACTAAAGTTACTAAAGCCACAATCCCCCAAGCCTCCAACCCTAACCCCCGTTTCTGAAACAGTCCTAAGTTGTTCTGCCGTTCAAGAAGGTCTGATGTTTCGAGATTTCGAAATTTGGCTAGGGGCTGTGGGCTATTGGGAGCTCCGGTGCCGAGCCCCAGTTTTGGGCCTTAACGACGTACCCGGCATTTTAGCTCTGGGTACCGATGGTCCCACCATGCCCCACGCTTGCATGATTTGTGCCAAGGGTAGAATATATCAGGCGCCAAGAAGCTCTGGGGAAAAGCAATGTGCAAACAGCTTAAACCTCAAAACTAAAAACCTGCACCATCCTGCGGGGGGGTTTGACCCACCGTGTTCTTGCAAATAGGTTGCACGTCTTCTTGCAAATAGGTTGCACGTGAGTGAGAGCGAGAGGGAAGGAGATAGAGAGAGAGAGAGAGAAACAAGGAAAACAAGAGCATGAGGGGTACTGGATATCCAGGTCACGGCTCATGCTGTCACAAACCGTTTATGCCAAACTTGCAAAACTTGTAATGCTGGCCCGAAACAGACAGAAAAAATGTATGGCCGGGATTGCCTAGACCCTTTGCGGATGCTAGCTGCTAGAACCCAAATCCTAAACCCAAAGCCCTAAGCCACCTAACTTCAAGCCAAACGTCTTCCCCATGGCCTCAGGCTGGTGAGTTGCAGCCTTTACCCTTTTCGGCCGTTTCGGCTCGGACCAAATCTGCAGATGTTGCAAAGAGTTGCAAAGTTGGGGGATTGTTGGTGATGGCCTTTGGTGCTGAGGAGAGCTTTTGTTTCGGCGCTCACACTCGGACACTCCAGGCGAGGCATGTGGTTCGAGGTCTGACGAGTAAAACTGCAAGTACTCGGGACTGAGTTGCTACAACACTGAGCCCAGAGCTTTTGTTTAATCTTGCCGGTTGCAGGCTCGCAAGCACGGGACTTGTGCTGAGGGTCGGCTCTGAAAGCCACCTTGGCCGGCGACCAACTGTAAACGGTAAACGGGGCAGCCTTTAAATGCTGCAACTCTTGAGGAGTCAGGATGAAATTGAAGCAAAAAGCTCCTCCTCTCGGGCCCTGGGCCTGGGCTTAGGAAAGCGCAATGCCCGAAGAACTGCAAGAAGCCTACCCCAAACCGCACGCCCGACACATGAATGAAGTGAAAGTATCATCCCAGCGCCTGAATGCAAATTAGCGAGAGAATGCATCTCTCAAAGACGTGGGCCGAAAACCTGACCCTACACCACCCCAGCTAGGCTGCGAATGTCCCATCCACTGCTTCACTAGTTGCTTGCAGGGCTTCTATACAGGCTGCTTGGTTTGGTCGCCATCGGTACCACGAGTGCTCCTGACCCTGGAGTTCTCCAACCAAAGCTGACATTATATGGCACAAGCTCTTTCTGACTTCCTGTGCGCGCAGCGTGTCTCAAGTAAGCCTGTGCCAACACACAGGAGACCTTTGATGGGAAAACTTCGGCACGCCAGGCGGCGCCGAAAACATCATCACTTGTGCCCGATTAAAAGAGGCAGCAAAATTCTATCGTGGCCCGCTCACGGCAGAATCCACAGCCTGGCAGTGCAAACCCGAGTGTGAGCCCATGTCTCCCGTGTACACGGCAGAGGCTACGAGCACCACCAAAGCAAGCATCGGCCCAGTCCGAGCATAAAACAAAGAGCAAGGAAAAGCACTTTCTGTTCTGGATTCTCAAGGGTCACAAGGATTTAGACTTTAGGGCTTGCGGCTCGTTGGGTGCATCGATTCGATTTGCAGTTCACGATTTCGGGTTTCGGTGTTCGGTGCGGGGGCTCGAGCTGGAGCGGCTTAGAGTATTTTTCAATTGTTCCTGTCCCTGGAAAAGCCTGCTTCGCAACAAGGCTTTCGGAAAGGGACAGCAACCACTGGACATCCCTAGACACCGAACCGACGCCTGATACCCTTCAAAATCCCAAACTCTGAAATGTGATTCGGAGCGCCTGAACACCCGGGCGCTTGCACCCACTAAAGAGCGTCCAGCCCGAGGCCTTCAAGAATCCAAGAGGAAAACAGCCTGAAGCTGCAAACCCCCGTCCAAACAAAACACCCTAAACCTTAAGCGAACCGACAACCTTGCGTATACCCGAAACGAAACACGAGCATTCGGCAGAGCTGACTCCACGGCAGGGATGGCCTGCATGACGGGTTCGCGGCTTAGGGTTTCGGTGTTGGGGCATCGGAGTGTTGGACTTAAGGGTTAAGCCTTCTTGACATCTGGATTTCAAGGTTTCACGGTGCAGCGTTGTTCGAATGAGGCTGCTGATTCCACTGCTTGTGCTTCCTGCCGTTAACGTTGGACATTGTCATTATTAGTCTCTGCAATGGTGATGAGCGTTCATCAGCAGCATAGTCAGCAAAGGGAAAACATCATAGTCAACATCATCGCCTTCATAGTTATTATCATCACCACAATCACTAAAAATCACCATGACCATCAGCAACATCGGACCATCACCATCACAACTACACCCCGACAGCTCGTCATCATCATAACCATGACGAGTATCATGACAATGACTCTCCGACAGTCTTGGTTATAGCGATGCACTGCAAAAGCTACCATCAAAAACAACAGCAATAATAGTAACATGCCTAAAAGAACGATGGTGACGAATCCGTCAATGTCAATGAACTGTCAATGACCCTGGCACGGCAGATAGTCAAGATGCTGACTATGGCAACCATGGCAGGCACCGCAAGAAGCAGAAGAGTTTCAGCAAACTGAGCATCCTGACACTGATTATGGCGATGGCAGGCCCTGAGTGGTGGGGAAGGGCTTCGAACACTGGAGAAAACCTGACGTTGGGACACATAAGTCCGGGATGCTTGCAAAACTTTCAAAAATGTGAACCGAAACAAAGACATGTTGAACATGTGACCGAACATGTACAAGACCAAAAGAGAGGATGGCGTACCTGCCAGAACAAGGCAGGGACAAACGGTGCTTAGGACACGTACCACTACTTCTGCGCTGCTGCTGCGCCTATGACGACGACGACCCCTCCTCCTCCTGCTACTGCTACTGCTACTGCTACCGCTACTGCTACTGCCGTTGCCAGTGCATGTGCCGTGCTAGGGCCCCTGCAACCAAAGCTGCGGTGAAGCCGCTGGCCAGGACTGAGGACACAGCACCTCAGGGAGTCCGAAAAGGCAAAGAAGGACTTCAACAATGTTTCAACTGTCGCAAATCCCTGCAGCGAAACTCTACTATGCCATGCAGGATTTCGGGTTCGGGCGTTTGCGGTTTAAGTTTAGGATACCTAAGTTAGAGTTATGTATCGTCTTTAAGGCAGTGTTGTTACCATTACACGATGCATAAACCCCTGACTACTTGCTAATTCTGTACCAAACTCTCCGGAGTTTAACTTAGGGCCCACCATCGATCTCCAAAACAAGTTGCTGCGCCAGAACAGAACAGTTAGGGATTCCTTTCGAACAAACTGACGGTGCTTTTTAATGGCATCTTCAACCCCTGCGGAGTGGTGCGGTCTAGACAGCCCTGGACAGGAACATAAGGTGTGGGGCTTCTGAACGCGTGCACCGTGGGTCTGCCCTGCCCCTGAAACCTGGATACCCCAAAACCCCAAACTTGCACAAACATGCACCCCGACGTCTTGAAGGTTTGAACAAGAAAGCCTGCAACCGCAAAGCCTGAAGGCCCATAACCGTGGTGCCGATCATAGACCGAGACTGTAACGCTTACGCAAGCCCCGGTGGAGGCATGGAAAATGAAATCGAACCAACTTGCAGGTCAGGCCGCCATAGGGCACGGCATCGGCATCCCAGGACGCTAGTGACACGGTGCCAAGAACATGGGCCCTCAGCAGTGCGTCGGGGCTTTTGGGTTCCGGGGTCTTGGGTTAGTTCAAGGCCTTTGAGGTGGAACTGACAAGGCCGTGAGGTTCAAGAGGGGAGGCAGGGCTTGAGAGTAAAGTCATGTAAAAGAAGAAGATGCCCGGGATTCTCATAACGACTTATGTTTTCACTACCAATTATGCTACTCTGGCTACTGCTCCTCTCGCAGCTGTTCTTTTCAACTGATGGGCTCGACCATGATACCGTTGCTACCCCTTTTCCTATGTTGATTACGAGTATATACTGCATGGACGTTCTGGCACGGACTACAAATACGACTTCTCTACTCTCCACAAAACCAAATCGCCAGACAAAGAACCCGCAACAAGGTCGAACCCTATGTCGAAAGTGCTGTGAACCTAAGCATCCTAACTGCGGAGGCTCAATTATTAAATGCCGTGCCAAAACAGCCACAATCTCACAGTACATCTCGGGCCCTGGCACTCCTCCAACAGACAGTCCACGCTCCCTCGAGCCCTCCATCTTCAACCAGCCTGGTTGAGTGCAGCGCTGACACACGACGGCATAGGGCCTAGAACGTAAGTGGGGGCGCTCTTGGGTCACGCTGCTTCATGATCTACCTAAAAGTTAGGCTGATGGGCTTCGGGCAGCAGGTACAGTAGAGCCCCTTTCTGGTGTGGCTTTGATCTGAAAAGTTGTGCGGCCAGGGACCTCAGCCCTTCAGGTCATGCAGGGCTGAGGGGGCTGGCTTTTGGGTTTTTCTCCCGTTCCAAGGCCACCCTAGCAGCCCTAGCATGTTCCGGCGCCCTGCTTTGGTGCCAAGCGAACCAGCTTTCACACTTCGGAACAACTCCGATACTTGGGGGGCTCTATCTTCGACCTAGCTTCCACACTGTCGGACGACAAGGGCTCCAACACCTCGACTGCAGCCACGTTGCCCATCAAGGGTTTCGAGATGACGACCCCAACAGAGGAGGATGAGACGACCTGGCAACACTATCATCAAGGAGGCTTCCACTCTCATGGTCGCCCCTCAGCCGGATGAAGTCGGGGGTGCAGTATGCTTTTGTTTTAAGCGAAGTCTAAATCAAAAGAGCCGGGCATGCTATTGCTGCCACGAGCGGCGCCGATGCATTCAGGGTGTCTGCCACCTCGCACATTAGTAGGCGGTTAGGTTCCAATGGTTACGAAGGTATTGAATTTTGTGAGCAATCTCATCGGCCTGAAACAACTGCCCAAGTTGTAGTCTCCCAATCCGACAAATACTAGTACTAGCACTAGTACTGGTACTGGTGCTGGTACTGGTACTGGTACTAGTAGTAGCAGTAATAGTAGTAGTAGTAGTAGTAGTAGTAGTAGTAGTAGTGATAGTAGCAGCAGCAGCAGCAGGAGTAGTAGTAGTAGTAGTAGTCGTAGTAGTAGTAGTAGTAGTAGTAGTAGTGGTAGTGGTAGTGGTAGTGGTAGTGGTAGTGGTAGTGGTAGCGGTAGTGGTAGTGGTAGTAGTAGTAGTAGTAGTGGTAGTAGTAACAGAACAGTAGCAGTAGCAGTAGCAGAAGCAGTAGTTGTAGTAGTAGTAGTAGTAGTGGTGGTGGTGGTGGTGGTGGTGGTGGTAGTAGTAGTAGTAGTACTAGCAACAGCAGCAGCAGCAGTACAGTGTGCTGGGAAATGAGGTCCGATATTCGGCAAGAACGTGCACGCAATCTTGCCCATCTTGGTCTGCCGATTTTGGGGCAGAGGGTGGCAAAAGTGCAGCCAAGGTTGCTTCGCTCGGAAGGGGGGCCAAAATTTCACGGTACAATCTTGCTAATCTTGCTCTAGTGTGCACGATGCGGGGGGCCGCATTCTTGAAATCTTGCAATCTTGCACCGCTTAGACCACTTGGACCACTTGCACCACTTGAACTACTTGAACCACTTGCGCCACTTGAGCCACTGGCCACCTGCACCATTTCTCTTCGTGAAATGATGCAAGTGGCGCAAGTGGTTCAAGTGCCGCAAGTGGTTTAAGTGCCGCAAGTGGTTCAAGTGGTGCAAGATTTCAAGATTCGCCCCCCCCNCGGAACTCGTCCCCAGACCCTAAACCCTAAACCCCTAAACCCTAAACCCTAAATCCTGTAATCAAGAAGCCGACGCCCCGTGCGCACTAGCAAGATTGCAAGATTGCAAAATGAGCAAACTCACCTGCAATCTTGCCCCCCAAAACCGGGAAGCAAAATAACAAGACTAGCAAAATCTTGGCTCATTGGCAAGACTTGCAAGATTGACCAAGATGAGCAAGATGGGCAAAATTTTGGTCCCAAAGAGCGCGCTTCGTTTCCCCGCACAATGCAGCAGTACTAGCAAAAGCAGTAGTAGGAGCAATAGTAGTAATAGTCGTCGTCGTCGTTGCTGTCGTAACAGCAGCAGTAGCAGTGGCGTGGCAGTGGCGGTGGCCGCGGCAGCGGCAGCAGCAGGAGCAGGAGCAGGGGCAGGAGCAGGAGCAGGAGCAGTGGCAGTGGCTGCAGCAGAAGCAGCGGCAGTGGCAGTGGCAGCGGCAGCAGCGACAGCAGTAGCTGCAAGAGCAGGAGCAGCAGCAGCAGCAGTAGCACCAGCAGAAGCAGCAGTATCAGAAACAGTAGCAGTAGCAATCAGTAGCAGTGGCAGTGCCGGTAGCAGTAGTAGCAGTAGTAGTCTTCGTCGTGGTTGTGGTGGTAGTGGTACTGGCAGTAGTAGTAGTCCTCATCGTAGTGGCAGCAGCAGCAGCAAGGGAGGTAGTAATAGGAAGAGGAGTAGTATGAGGAGTAATTGCAGCATGTTGCAGCAGTAGCTAGCACCAGGAGTGGTAGTGGAAGTGGTAGTACTATCAGTAGTAGTAGCAGTTGTAGTAGTAGTAGTACTAGTAGTAGCAGTAGTAGTACTACTAGTACTAGTACTAGTACTAGTACTAGTACTAGTAGTGTCCATACCAGTACCAGTACCAGTACTAGTACTGGTACTGGTGCTGGTTCTGGCACTAGCACTAGTCCTAGTAGTAGTAGTAGTAGTAGTAGTAGTAGTATCTGTTGCAAAGACATCGCAGCTTCGAGAAAGTGTCGTGGTGAGCGACACTGTGTTGTGAAACTTGGCCTGTTCCACTCAATGAATGGCTCCAGTTCGTAAAGGAAAGCCTGGGCGCGGAACCTAAACCCCGAAACCCAAGCTCGATGAACAGGCCCCAAACTCCCAAACATCCCCAAACCTAATCCCTCACATACAAGACACCCATGCTGAACCTGAAAGCCCAAAAGAGCGTTGGAAGGGTAGCAGTGCTTGAAGACCCGGCCGTCAAAGCGAGTGCGGTCGTGCAGAAGCGTGGTGTTGCCCTGATTTGAAGGCAATTGTAGGATGTGATGCTCCTTTGAGGGCTGTTCGGGTCATGTTGGGCTCACGCTTTGTGAACACCCAAATTTCGGAACGAAAGCGGCCCTTTAATGCTCAACTCGAACATGCAGGCCTGGCTGAAATCACAAGTTAAATTAATTCCTTTCCAATCCTCTCCACCTTTCATCCTCAATCTAAGGGGCTTGGCATGTCTGGGTGGATACCCAGCTGGTGGTTGGGTTAGGAGCGCAGCTTCTGGTGGTTTCAGCTTCCGACCGGTTGAAAAGCAGCAAAGCACTTCGAAGTTGCAAGTTCTAGCTACACTACAGGCTTACGCTCTCACAACTCGGACATGCCAGGCGAGGTTCTCGGTACGCGGTCGGTGTGACACTTGCAAATGCGATCTCGCTCACTTCACTCCAAGGAGAACAGGAAGGCACAACAGCAACCCAAGGTAACAGCTATGAAACACGAAGCGAGGCAAGACAGGGCGTCGTAGTCTAGGACGGTCAGGATCGGCTACGGGCATCGTTCCTTGTGCAAAGAAGGAGACTTGAACACTGCCAACACCTAAAAGTTACTTCAACTAAGTCGCACACAAGGAGCAATACCACAGCATCTAGTGGACCAGCAGCTAGGTCTCATACTCCGCCACGAACCCCAGGAGCACCGAACACTGCAAAGAGCTGTATAATTAAAGTATTGCAGGTCGCGGCGGAGTGTGGGGGTCTAGTTCAACCAGTGCCTTACACTACGGGCTTAAGGTTCTCAGGGCTGGAGAGGTTTGTGGTACCTTGTAAGAACTCTCCGTCTCCCTCAAGCTCGTCATGTATGACTGTGAAGCACCATCCCAACTGATGCACATGTGGTGTGCCTGTCATACACCGGAGCGGTCCGAGCTGATGCTCGTGATGCGCTCCGATTTCGATCTGATAATTTGGGAGCGGTCCCAGCTGATGCTCGTGATGCGCTCCAATTTCGATCTGATATTTGGGAGCGGTCCCAGCTGATGCTCGTGATGCGTGGCTGTAAATCTGATTTCGGCCTGATATTTGGAAGCGGTTCCAGCTGATGCTCGTGATGCTCTTGATGCGTGGCTGCACATCCGATTTGGATCTGAAATTTGGGAGCGGTCCCAGCTGACGCTTGCGATGCGTGGCTGTAGGTCCTATTTCGGCCTGATATATGGGAGCGGTCCCAACTGATGCTGCTGATGCATGTTGTAGCTTCGATTGCGATCTGGTACTTGGAAGCTGTCCCAGCTTATGCTCGTGATGCGTGGTTGTGGCTCCGGTTTCCATCTGATGTTTGGAAGCGGTCCCAGCTGATGTTGATATTTGAGAGCGGTCCCAGCTGATGCTCGTGAAGCATGGCTGCAGGTCCGATTCCGTCTGAATTTGGGAGCGTTCCCAGCTGATGCTCGTGATGTGTGGCTGTAAATCCTTTTTCAATGTTATATTTGGTCGCGAGGCATGGCTGTAGGTCCGACTGCATTCTGATGTTTGAAAGCGTCCCCAGCTGATACTCGTGATGCGTGGGCGTAAATCCAATTTCGATATGATATTTAGAAACGGAACCAGCTGATGCTCGTGATACGTGGCTGTAGGTCTAATTTCGATCTGATATTTGAGATTGGACCCAGCTGATGCTCGTGATGCGTTGCTGTAGGTGCGATTTCGCAGATCGGTCAGGTACATCGGAACGGCCAAGCTGATTCGTGGTTGTGGTGGTCACATACCAAGGATCCTTTCCAGCTGATGTTCATGAGGTGGCCAATGAGGCGTGGCCGTGTTTCCGATTAGATACACAACGACATACGCACGCACATAAAGAAGCATGTGCAAAACCCGGCACCCAATCCAGCAATCGAGCATTCGACGCCCGCGGATTCTTTAAGTCTGTAAGTTGCTTCACTCCAAAGCCACGCCACATCTTCGAAGCTTTGGTCCCCCTCAAACGAATGAAAGGCTTCCCCATGCCCCCTGCAACCAAACCTCATATTGTAAGCCTAAGCAAAAACTGTTGCAATATCAGACTGTGACAGCCTTGCCTGCACTGAGATTGGAAAGCCCGAACCCCGGTCCGGCTCGACTCCCTGGGTGCCGCACGAGTGCGCAAAGCCCTGCCAAGACTTCAGTTCAGTTGTGGCTTTGGCTGTCTACTGCACGCTTCCAACGAGGCTCGACTATCTTCTCGAATTGAAGCAGCAGAAATCGTCAAGTCGACGTGCCTGCATCGATGAACGAACCTTTCAGCCTCACAGAATATCTGCCGAAAAGGGCGTTGGCTAGCTGATTCGGGCTTTGTGCCACCGCACAGCTCCACCACTCACGAGGAAACCCCGAAGCAATCAAAAGCCTCGCCATGCCCTAAACCGGCTCGCGAACTGCGCCTTCGGCAAGGCGAGAAATCGGCCGAGCATAGCGGTGCCAAACAGGCCGGCCACCTTCGCAGTCATGGCTGAGACGGGGATCAACCGAATTGTAAACGGTAAAACAAAGTCTGAAAGAGCAACGGTTCAACATCTTAGACAGAAGTTTCGGGAAATGTTGCCACGAAGCCCAAAGCCTTACAGCAAGAACTTGGACTTGTTGACAACACACGTTGCTTGATCTGATGCTCATGTTTCGCCGCCTTTCTGGACTTGCTTAGCTGCTAGTCCATTTCATAGGCAACGTTGGCACAAGTGACACTTAAGGACTTAAGAGCGCTAGCTTGCCGAATATGCGTATAAGGATTGGCATTTTCGATGGCATCCACTATCCTATTCACATCACGGCTGGTGATACTTATCAACTTTTGCCTATGAGTACGACAGAAGGTATGTTGCATCCTGTAGAGACTCCAATTTAGTGGTGTTGCGTATATTGTTGTATATATTGTGGTGGGTGTCCGTACCGGTAGCCGCTCGTTGACACATCACCACTGGACTTCAATACCTTTGCAGCACATACACCAAATCATCGTAAACCCGAGATCTGCAGTAAAACCCAGCAAATGATTTGATTGAGCTGAACCCTGAACCCCAAACTGCATACTATGAGACAATGTCTCGAAAACGAAAGACCAATTCCAAGCATTCCTGGGATCCAGACTGCTGCAAGTAAGGCCGTCCCGACGATGACCCTTGGGGCGCGTGTGGTTTACTATTACATGAGTTTGGGCTTGGGGCTCTGCAGGTATGGACATATCTTTCTGGGGGCTGTCAACGGTCTAAAGGGTCTTGTAAACGCTGTTGGTGATTTCATGCCGTCGGGTCCACAACGGAGAATCCTGGTTGATGCGGTTGAGTGGTGTAGCACGTGGTGCCGAAAGTCCGGAGCTCAACAGCACGACCTCAGACATACAAGCGTCGGTGACAACATCGCAGCAGGTTAGAAGCATGGCAAGCATTTGAGTCGCAGGATCCTAGGAGCTCTGAAAAAACTTCTAGCAAATCCACATTCTCTTCAACTTGCAGGTTGTGAAACCAGAACACCTACACCCCCGCCGGGTTTGAAAGTCTTGGGTTTTATCTAAGCCACTTCGGCGTAGAGCAAGTAAGCGGTGCTTGGGCGAGTTTTGTGCTCCAGTCCAGCACCAATGCTACCGGCCTGCTGTCTCGCTGCAGCAAGTGCCGACGTTCGAACCTGTCTGGAGAGAGGCTCGGGCGAGGATCGACAGACTCTGGCTTCGTTGTACTTGCTGACCCACCCGAGAACCGGTCAGATATTGCCTAAACCCTGAATCGTTTCCATTCGCAGGATCAGGGTTCGCAGGACCTCCAACCGGAGACTCGAGGAACTACGGTAGTTTGCAACCGCTTCACTAAGGCCGCAGCAATCGGGCATAGCCGGCCTAGCTTCTTCACCTTTCCAATCACATCCCAACACCTGAACCACCTAGATGTTCAACATGACAGACCAAGTTTGTCAGGAAAACCTCAAAACCCGAAACCCTGAAACCTCGTGTCGTGTTTCTCTTCATCACCGAAGTGTCTACACGTTGCCTGTGCCGGGCCTAGGCCCCAGAGCTTACAGTAACCCTCTCGCCCCGCTCTCTCGCCCAAAACCCCGGGGCCCCTTTATTTTGCAGGCTTCAGTGGAGCTCGCCCGGCCAGGTTAACCCTGAACCCTCAACCCCAAAGCCGTGACCCGTGAAGACTTCCACGAGCGTATAATAGCTCCAACGCTTCTGGCGAACCCTAAATCCCACTTTCCAAAAAGAGGAAGCCCTACACAACCCCAAAATCCGCCCAACGAAACTCTCTAAATCCTGTCACCCCCTGACACATGGTGTAGTGGCTGCCATGAGAGTTGCCGAGCTGGGCACAGCAGCAAGCCCAAGGAGATCACCAATGGGTTCAACAGCCTGGACCTCGAGAATGAATGCATACATCAATACAATATGTTTACAATGTACACATGTGTACTGTGTACACTTGAAAACTTTGACATAATCTGAACAGCTGCCTTTTGACCCAGCAGAAGCCAAGAGATTTCTAGCTTACCATATTTGGAGTTCAGGGATAGGATTTATGTCCTTGCCGGCAAAGCCACAGCATAGTGCCGCCCCCTCCAGCTGTCGAGTAGTTTTTCAAGACCTGAGTGTCGTCACCCAACCCCTAAACCGCAATCAAGCTGTCGGAAACTCCTCTCTCTCTCTCTCTCACACGGACTCAGTCTCCTGTCAGCCGCGACGCTCCTATCCCAGGATAAACCTCCAGTTCAAGCTTCCTGGTCAAAAAATCCTGAAGAAACAGCGCATATTAACTCCAGCAACCTGCCGGGTACTTAGTTCTTATGTGCTCGATGGCAAGCTTCGGGGCTCTTGGGCGTTCTTGTGGGCGGCGGATAAGGGCCAAAGCAAGGAGACGTCACACTGCAAACCGAAGGGACGGCTTGTCACTAAAATCACAAAACAACCACCCAGATACCCAACACCTTTTCTAGGGGAAGCTCGCAACGGCTCGGACGCTTGCGTCGTGGAACGATTCAGCATCGTCCTGGGAGGTAGAAGCCAACTGTGACACTGACGCTCGCCACTGCTTCGCATGTCTGAAAGCACTTTACAGGAGCTTTCTGGATTGAAGGCTTTCAGGAATTCACCTGTCCCAACTTGGAAAACATGCCAAGCCTCAAACCATCCCTTTAAATTGCATGCTCTTTTCCTCTACCCTTCTCTGGCAAACTCGGTTCCTCCCGGGCCCACAGCGCGATGGCGATCCAGCCACCAAACACGCCTTGGACACTTTGGATCTCGGCTCCGAAGACCCCAAAATCTCAACATGTCATGAAACCGTAGTACATTATAGTATGTTACAGTATGTTATGGTATATATTATACTATAGTATACTATAGTCTAATCTAACTATAATCTCAATGTCCGGAAACCCAGTGGATGAAGCCCTTTGCGCATGCCGCATTGACATGCCCAGTCTCGCGAGCCTCCCAAACCCAAGAACGGAATTAAAGGTAACCTGAGATCACCACCTTCCACCCGATACAGCTCACTGCAGACCACACCACAAGTAACCAACATAACCCGCAAAATGGCGGTACAAGCATTCCATGCCAGACCCCAGTTCAACAAACTTCACCTACCTGACAAAGCTGATGACTATGGCGTCTGTTTGTGTCTCTTCGTCTTGGTGGTCACGTGCATACATTCGTACCGTCGCACTTTCTCGTGTTCACACATACACACATCCACACACACAACTCTTCACGAACACTTCCTGCTTATGGGATGGATGGATGGATGGATGCCTGCATGGATGGATGGATAGAAAAACAGATTGACAGGTAGATAGATAGGTGGATAGGTAGATGATAGATGGATCGATGCTATTGATGGATACATGCAGAAACAGGCAAGGATCGAGACGAATGTATGTGAATACAGTATATGGGTGTTCATACTTCTCGGTGTTCACAAACGACGTTTGTAACCATACAGCTCCAGATTTACCTGTGCTTCCTCTTTGTGTCACGTGCTCCATTGACTCCTGCTATTTCACAGGTTTCAGAGGTTCTGATGCCGGGGGGAGGCAGAGAGCGAAGGAACATCCGTTCTGCGCACTGGCCCCAAACGCTATGCAAACCGGGAAGAATTTCTGCGCGTTTAAAGACATCGGAGGTAAACACATAGACAGGCATCCATGCGGGCCAAGTGCCGACAAAGACCGGTGGCAAAAGCGCCTTGAAGGTCGGCCCAGCCAAGTTGCCTCAAAAGGGCCAAAATGACAGCAGGGCTTCTCCAAGGCATCATGAACTCGCTTTCGTCGAGCCTGCAAGATCTCTATATGTAGATAGAGTTTTTGGTTTACCCAGCTTTGTGAGCATAGTGCTATGTATGTGTGTATGTATGTATACATATATATATATATACATGTGCGTGTATATAAATAAATATGTGCTCGTGTCCTTTGCATATACATGCATACATGCAAGTATGCATGCATGGATGGATGCATGCATGCATCTATGTATATGTGCATGTGTGCGGGGATGCAAAGTTTGGCACATGTACAGAATAAACAATATTTTTGACAAATCCGTGAGCAGAGTCCGAAAAGCCTGATTCTGGAATTTCCCTTGAAAAGAACGACTGCCGAATATTCTTTCATGAAGCTGAAGACAGCCGTTTTGAACAGACCTGAGCCCTGAAGTCCAAACCCCACATACACGCCCTCGCCAGCGCTGTGCCTAGGACGAAGGCCAGCAGAGTGGCGCTCATGATGAAGGCGGACTCAACCACGCGAGACCTACACGCTCCTCTCGTCTAAATCCTTGCGAGCCTAGGGTGAAGGGGAGAGTTCTTGAGCTTCGGAAAACGTACTGTCACAACCCTCAAACATCCCCCTCTCTTTGTCTTGTTTTGAAGGCTTCCAATTAACCATAACCCTTTCGCATGCGCGTCAGAACACACAGATCAACAACTCTCCACCACGAGCAGCGGACATAGCACTTCCTGCAGTAGAGCTGGAAAAAATATGCTCGATCAAAACTTGCACTAGAACCTCATCAGCTAGCTCGTTTGGCACTCCACAGCTGGCATCAAACACATCAGCCATCATTATCTTGTAAACCCCAAGGCCCTACATTTGCCCAAACCTGCAACACCACAGCCCCGGCAGGACTCAGCTTCGTAAAACTCTCGGTTTGCGGCCGAAGCTAACTCTGCAACCCCAACCACCAATGCTTCTCCTTGAAAGCACCT
Organism: Symbiodinium sp. clade A Y106; assembly: GCA_003297005.1. Classification (NCBI taxonomy): domain Eukaryota; class Dinophyceae; order Suessiales; family Symbiodiniaceae; genus Symbiodinium; species Symbiodinium sp. clade A. Next base: position 18,611 of record BGNK01000419.1, read on the forward strand.
GAGACTGAGACTCTGGTCGAACCAGGGCCACAAACTGCAAAAAAACTGTATTACCATGCAGGCACGTTGGATGCCTACAACACATAGGAAAAATTCCAATCCTAAAGCCCACCCACTCAGCAAAAGCCCAAAAACGCCATAGGTTCAGATCAAAAAAGGGTCAACGGCCCGAGGTCCACCTCTGCCCTGGGGTTCCAGCAAAGATCAAGACACGAGCAAGAATGCCTTCTGCGTCATGACCTTAAAGTGAACCCTCTACACTTCCAAAGCATTCCAAAGCTGAGCCCCGAACCCCAAACCCGACATTCACCTTTGAAAGCCCGAATGCGAGACCTGACAAGCCAAAACCCTACTCCGGGCAAACCCATATAACTCCCGAAAAAAGTTACTGAAACCGTAAAGCCTATAGACCTACAACCCTCAAACCGAGAAGTTTTGGGGCTGCTGCTCCCGCCCAAGCTTTAGGCAAAGGAGTGCCTCGGTAGGTTCAGTTTGTCATAACTACCACCACGGCTGCTACTACTGCTAACGCTGCTTGTAATACCACTCCTGCTCCTGCTGCACCTGCTGCTGCTACTACTACTGCTGCCACTGCTTCCACTGCGACGACTACTACTACTACTACGACGACGACTGCCACTACTACCACTGCCACTGGCGCCACTTTCGCTACATCATTCCCATTTCACACCAGCAGCAGCAACAGCAACACCATCAACTACTACTTTTCCGTCTACTACTACTACTACTACTACTACTACTACTACTACTAGTACTAGTACTACTAGTACTACTAGTACTACTAGTACTACTACTACTACTACTACTACTACTACCACTACTCTTACGACGACGTACTACTACTACTACTACTACTACCACTACTCTTACGACGACGTACTGCTACTACTACTACTACTCCTCCTACTCCTACTCCTACTACTCCTACTCCTACTACTCCTACTACTCCTACTACTCCTACTACTCCTACTCCTCCTACTCCTCCTACTCCTCCTACTCCTCCTACTCCTACTCCTACTCCTACTACTACTACTACGACTGCTGCTACGACTACTACTACTACTACTACTACTCCTCTTCCTCCTCCTCCTACTACTTCTTCTTCTACTACTTCTACTACTCGCACGACCGGAACAAGTACCAGCACCGCTACCAGCACTAGTACTCGCCCAGTCCGAACAGAATTGCTAGCCTAGTACTACGAGTATCATCAGTATGATTACGTAACAATTTGGTTAATAGTCGTAGCTAGTTTAAACGTTTCCTCTAACAGCAACTCTTTATGTCATCTCGGGCATACAAACCAACAGTTCAGACAGACAAATCAACAGCAAAGTCGCTGTTGGTTTGTGGGCTTGAAAACGACAAATCAATAGCAGATTTCTGTTGGTTTGTGGGCTTGAAAACGACAGACCAACAGCAGATTTCTGTTGGTTTGTGGGCATGAAAACGACAGACCAACAGCAGATTTCTGTTGGTTTGTGGGCATGAAAACGACAAATCAACAGTAAGGTCGCTGTTGGTTTGTGGGCTTCAAAACGACAAATCAACAGTAAAGTCGCTGTTGGTTTGAAGGCTTGAAAACGACAAATCAACAGTAAAGTCGCTGTTGGCTTGTGGGCTTCAAAACGACAAATCAACAGTAAAGTCGCTGTTGGTTTGTGGGCTTGAAAACGACAAATCAACAGTAAAGTCGCTGTTGGCTTGTGGGCTTCAAAACGACAAATCAACAGTAAAGTCGCTGTTGGTTTGTGGGCTTCAAAACGACAAATCAACAGAAAAGTCGCTGTTGGTTTGTGGGCTTTATTTAAAACGACAAATCAACATCAGATTTCTGTTGTTTTGTGGCTTGAAAACGTCAAATCAACAGCAGATTTCTGTTGGTCTGTGGGGCTTGAAAACGACAAATCAACAGCAAATCAACAGCAAATTCCTGACCCACAAATCAACAGTCAACAGTAAATTCCGGGCCACAAATCAACAGCAAATCCCGGGATTTGCTGTTGATTTGAGGCCCGGAATTTACTGTTNGTAAATTCCGGGCCACAAATCAACAGCAAATCCCGGGATTTGCTGTTGATTTGTGGCCCGGAATTTACTGTTGATTTGTAGCTCCCACGCAATTTGTGGGTTTCTCCGTGCCCACAAATCAACAGCAAATCCCGGGATTTGCTGTTGATTTGTGGCCCCGGAACTTACCGCCGATTTGTAGCTCCCAAGCAATTTGTGGCTTTCTCCGGGCCCACAAATCAACAGCAAATCCCGGGATTTGCTGTTGATTTGTAGCCCCGAATTTACTCTTGATTTGTAGCTCCCAGGCAATTTGTGGCTTTCTCCGGGCCACAAATCAACAGCAAATCCCGGGCCACAAATTCGCTGTTGATTTGTGGCTTTTATAGCCACAAATTCGCTGTTGATTTGTGGCTTTTATAGCCACAAATTCGCTGTTGATTTGTAGTCTTCAGCCACACATTCGCTGTTGGTTTGTGGTTTTTATAGCACAATGTTGGTTTGTGGTCTTCAGCCACAAATTCGCTGTTGATTTGTGGCTTTTATAGCCACAATTCGCTGCTGATTTGTGGTCTCCAGCCATAAATTCGCTGTTGATGTGTAGCGCCGCCACCTCATACTTGCTGCCATTCTGAATGGACTGAACCAGCCTAAAGAACCCATGCTATTTGCTGTTAGAAGCAACCCCTAAGTTCTAGTCTTACCAGTATGCTTAGTACTTAGTCTGCTTGCTGCTTGCTATTACGAATTACTGGGCGGTGCAAAATGAAACTGTGTATTTCATTGGCCGTACTAATCATTTTTCGTAGTCTCACTCGTATCCAGTCCGCTCCACAAGGCCTTGACGCTAGGACAACCCAACCCTGCAACCCTGAGACCGAACCCCTAAGTGTCATAAGGTCGTACGCTTCAAGCAAACTGGCTGTTCACCTTGGGCCCGCACCGCCAGCATAATGACCGCATACACAGGAAGCCATCTGCGCCTGTAAGGCCTCCAAGCTCGACCGCTTCAGTGGCGAGCTCAAGGGATGTGTTGCGCTGTTTCATCTAGCTCCCGGTGATTGTGGAAAGAGTCTTTCGTCTGTAGAGTTCGAAAGAACCTAGGGCCCGAGTCGGCCATGCTTTCCCGATTTCGCCTTCAACTTGCATCGGGAAGGTTCGACAGGCGCATCCACAACCCCTGAACCAAAATCCTGTGAAGTTACCAAACATCGGCAACCACAACCTCGGGTAAGTGGAGTTAACGATTGCTGTGGCCTACTGCGGGGGCAGCTTTGATGAACCACGAATCGCCATAGCCTGAATGAGGAGCGGACATAAGACCTGATCAACAGCCATCGGGGCGGGTTTCGCGCCATCGAGCGTATGCTTTGCGCTGGTTTCTGATTCGCAGTTTCTGGTTGTTTCGCGCTGACTTCTGATTCGCAGTTTCTGATTCGTGCTGTTTCCGATTTGCAGGTTCTGAATCGTAGCCGTAGTTTCAGATTCGCGGCAGGTCGTTCATCCCTTGAACCTTGGACCGGAAAACCGTGGCCACCCGCTGCGCCGCGGCACGAACGACGACGTGGGATGCCAGTACGACATGTTGCGAATAAAATCAAAGCCGCAACCCTTACTTTAGAATCGGGGTGTCGGACGCACACAGACAGACACAGACACACACACCAAGACTAAAATCACCAAGACCCACTACACACACGAAGGACCCACCTGCCAGGTCGTGGGTACGGCTCCTCGGCTCTCGGGCGTTAGACTGGTGCAGGACTCGCCATGACTCGCAAAACAAGCCTTGTTCGCTTCCTGACCTGGAAAGGCTAGGGCTAGAACCCAATTGATCTTACACACTGCGAAGCCCACACACACTCGCGGAAAGCGGCTTCCTATGCAACTGGGTACTCACAAGAGAACACGAAAGGCTTGGAGAAGCTTCCTTGACGCAAGCAAAGTACGGTAGCATACAATAGCGTAGTCCAACTCAGAAACCCTTGCAAGGCTAACATCGCATGAACAACGGACCCCATAACACCACAAAATCAAGTCCCACAGCAACATACGCTTAATGCAACTTCACCCATCATGAAACGGCGAGCTATTACGAACATATGATACTCCTGGCACATATACCAACACCAACAATAGTAGTAGTACTGGTGCAACAACAACAACAAAAATCGATAACAATCATTACAAGCAAAACACTAATAATTGAGACAGCTATATTCACGATGACAGCAAGTTTCAGCGCAAGCTGCTAAACATGGACATGCATGGATGTATTTATGTATACGTTTGCGTAAATACCTTGTGTATATACATACATACATATATAGATATATACATATATATTTTTTACATATTTATTTACTTACTTACATGAGAAAAGACATATTATACAAACATACTTCGTCTATCTATCTATCTATCTACCTAGCTATCTATCCATACCTATACCTACATCTTTTTATGTATATGTATCTATATCTATCTATATAAATACGTGCTCTATATATATATGCCATATATTCCCCAAACAGTGCTTGCACAATGGAATAGAATGTGGTTCTTACGTTAAGGGTAAAGGAATTGGCTGCGGGCCGCAACGGCGCACGCGGCGGTGGGGCGGGGCCTTCGTTTCGACGCTCCCGCTGTGGTTTCGCGCGAATTCCGTTGCGTTTCGACGCTCCCACTGTGGTTTCGCACCCATTCCTGCCTCTTCTGGCCTCTTATGGGGGTCGCTGTGGTTTCGTGCGAAGTCCGTTGCGTTTCGACGCTCCCGCTGTGGTTTCGCGCGAATTCCGGCCTCTTCTGGCCTCATCTGAGAAGGCCACTTAGGTTGCGGGCCGCAACTATGGGGAAGCGATTATCGGGAATTCGGCACCCCACGAACTCTTGTGGTTTTTGTCCCCGGGAGTGTCGGTGATTTTTCGAAGCCTCTTCTGGCCTCCTTTGGCCTCTTCTGGCCCTTCTCACTGTTTGGGGTCTACGCCGGCATAATATTTATATCTATATATATAGAGAGAAAGAGAGAGAGATAGGATATTTTGTATTCTGAAGACGGTAGCGGCTTAGGCCCGGCATCTTGATTATTGAGGCCCGGGTTGAGGATTCAAGACCCCAAGCCTGCACCCAGAGTCCCGAACCCAATCGGAGACCCGAGACCAAACAGCTAGGGCAGCTAGGGAGGCCACCGGGTTTTTGGGCGTCATGCCAGGGAGGGCCGGGGCTGCCTCACAGCAGAATGAACTGTTTGGGGCTTTAGGCCTTTGGGGCTCGGGCTTCGTATACAGATTAGGGCTACAGGTGTGGGATGACGCAGAGTAGGGAGGAGAGGTACTGCTGTCAGAGTACTGTAAGGTTTGAGAAGCTTGAGGCTGTGTGTAGGGGCAATCCTTCCAGGCTGGACGTGCTGCTGACAGTTTTGCAGGCAAGCCTACGCTCTCCCACTCGGGCTGGGTTGGCCGTCGAGAACATGTAGGTGCAGGTACGCAAGTTTCGGGACTCCACCGCCAAAATCGAATCCTTCCCTGCAAGGCCAAGGCCCCAAATTTGAGGCCCAAACGAGGAGCGTGAGCCTGACCCCTAAACAGCCGAAACACCCAGACCCACAGTGGCTTCCGATTTGGTCTCCGGGGCCATGGCATCGTCGACTTCGGCCTGGCAGCGCACGCAAGCGATGAAGGTCTTGGTTTTTGCACGCACGTGAGGTGCCATGAACGGAGTACGTTTAATTTCTTCGATAGATTGGGATGTTTCGGCTTTGAGTGTTAGGGCCTGGCTCCTGCTGAAGGCCCGTTCTGAATGATTCACACACCAAGCCCGAAACACCTGCAGCCTCGAGTTTTACCTTTGACCTTTGATTTCCAGAAGGCGGTCTGCCTTCACCTTGTTGGCGGGCAGAACAGACCCCAGGAATTTCGCAACCGTCGCCACCTCAGAGCAGCCAAGTCAGCCTCCGTCTTGTGAGTTAACAATGCTGTTACTCCCAGCTTGCTTCGTCTTACTGTGCACTTTCGCTGTGACCACTCTGTGTTTGAAGCAGGCTCCGCAACTACGCCTGCCCCTCCAACCCTGAGCTCATGACTGGACGGGAAGGCCGATGAAGCGGATACCAAGTTTCAGCAACCACATTAGATGCTGTGACTACTCTCCTATGTTAAATAGATTCTGAAGGTGGCCTGTCCAGACAGAAACCCTGGCTTCCGATTTCTCCTCTCACTCTCGGGCACTTCAGCGAGAGCCTTCTCAGTCTCTCGAGCGCGCTCGCTTCCACAAATCACAACAGAAACTTGCAACCCAGCAGGATCTCAGAGCTCCAACCCTGACGCAGTGACGCAGTGATGTGTGAGTTTGCACATGTTGTAGGGGAGCCTGGGAAACCCAACACTGACCCTTACATCCTCCCGTGTACCCCAAGCCCGAAAATGTCCCTGAAGGAGACATGAAGTAAAGGCTTCCGCCGCCGTCATAACCATCACAGGTAAGGGTAGGGGGGTCCAAAGCATGGCGGGCCACGCCTACTATGCACCCTCGTTGGACCAAAGCCTGCCAAAGCCGGAGAGGAACCCTACCAAGGTTGCGTCCCAGGCCATCTGCAGGAGACCGCCGGCAAAGAGAAGCAGGATCAGGCCTGGGGCATTCCACGGACTGGTGTTCAGACTCTTGCATTTTTCATGCTCTTGCAGGGTTGCGGTGGGTCAAAGTACTTCCGACCGGGTTCGTCGACAAAGGGAGGGATTGCCACTGCTCACGAAGATGCAGAAAATTGCGGTGTCGACCTTTGTGTCTTGATCTGACGGAATGTTGCTTGGGGCTTCTATGGGCTCCTGGGTTGCACCATATTGATTCCACTGTTCTGCAGGCCGCTGCTGCTTCTGCATTCATGGCTAGGGCACGTAGGTGTGTAATTGAGGGTTTTCTTGTGCTTGGGGCGACTTCAGCCCTCTCAGAATTTGCGCCGGCCTTGAGGCTTTGCGCAAATGGACTTCTGAACGGGATTGCGTGGGGTCTTGCATCAACGTCATGCGGTCTTCTCCGGCTCTTCGGTTCCGGCCTCAGAGGTTTACATTAGTTCGGGCTTTAGCAGTGGTATTCGGATGCACATCATGTGGTGCCTTCGACTGGGTTTGCCGTGGTATATTTTACCTGACTGCAATTCAAACCTCGTTCTATCCAAGGAAGGATATTTGCTCGAAGGCCTGAGATCTTGTGTTGAGGCTGATCGCGAGCCCTGCTGAAGTTGCCAGTACCCAAGAGATTCCAACAGACAGAACCCTTTCATTCTAACAGATCTATCATGGACAGACAGGGTTCAGTCATAGGAGTGCCACATCCTTGTGGAGGCAGCAGACATATCTTCTGTACAAGCTATCATGTGTACCAATCGCCTACTTGTGAGGAAAGACGTGGAAGCCCAACAAATGGTCTGCAAAACTCAGTGCATGCGCACCCTTGACTCACAACCTTGGCCAGGGGCGCACAAACTCTGCACCAGTAATGGGCTCCTTGAAGGAGTTCTAGGCGTATGACCCGAGAGTCGGCACAACGCAGCAGGAATGCGTGTCAGGTTTGCCCGATCTGTAAAATAGTTCGAACAGTTTTCAAAGATTTCGTGTCGAACCAAGAGCATAGCGAGACATGGTAAGTATGACCGGTCGAACATTCGGACATTCGCAAAGGCAGTCTTCCAAAAGTTCAGAATGTCACGGTGCCTGCACACTTCCAGTTGCCGTTCGAGTCTTTCGACAAATGAAACTTAGAGGACCTAGCTGCAAGCACTTCCACCTACGGTTTACAAGGCCGGTGCCTTCGGAACTAGTGGGGGAATTTAAGCTTCGGGCCACGCGGCCTCAAGGTCCCACCCCTCTGTGCCTGAACTGGAGCCCGTGCCATTTAGAACTTAGAGCGCTGAGCTTCATACTAGACCTGGTGGGCCAATCACCTCTTTAACCTTCGAAGAAACAACCATGGCCCCCTACATCTTCGCACCCAAAACATGCAAACTCGAAGGGCACCGGAACTCCGGTTGACCACTGTCCTCCACCAGCGGCAGCTTGATCTGAAAGCTTCGGAGATGTTGCGGGCTCTGGGGGCTAGGGATACTTGAGAGTCAAGGGCTCGGAAGTTTGCGGTTGCCTCTGCCTCGAAAGCTGAAATACCGCACCCTCTCGAGCCTGACCTCGACGCCCGGCGCATGTGATTGCTTGGGGAAGGCTGCAATTTGAGGGCTCGGGGCATCGGCTTCGCAACATTTGGAAACACATCAGCCATCATGCAATAGCAGGCCTGCCCCTATCCGCCTTATCCATTTCGACCAACGAAGCGGTAAGCCTACACTCAATCTGTGGCCACACCCCCTTTCAGGCTTCTCAACCGTACTAAGCTCAAGACCCATCATCTCCGAACCAAGCATGGTCATGGTTCTTTCCGTCTGGGGCTTCTGCCAAAGAAGGTGTGAAGAACACGGGCGCCTCGATTCATGCCAGCTTGTGTCTGCAACTTTGGGTTCCCACCCTCGCAGTCACCCTCGCCCTCGCTCGTAGCCTATTGCTGCTACGCACAACTGTTGGCGGGTCCGGGCGGCTGCTCACCTGTCACCTACGACAAACAACAAGACTTCCTCATGTTTCTCATGTACGTGTTCACTCTGCAGCTTTGCCCGAAGAACGTACAGGCTCTCTCTCCTCCCCGAGCCGAAGGCTCACCCCTGTTGTCGGATCTTTGTGGAGGCATGATACAACAGGATGCAATCGAAGGGAAACTCGCATGAAGACTGAACCTTCCATGTAAAAAAGCACCGATGGTTTCCCACTCAACTTAGCCAACTTAGCTGAAATCTACGGAGCAGCAACAGTTTGCGGGCATCTGCTGAAGCAGGATTACAAATCTTACAAGTCAAGAAGAACTACTTCGAATTCCCCTTTGCAAAAGAGATCCTTGGCTGGGCTTGTACGTGCAGTAAATCGGCCGAGGGCGGGCTACGATTCAGAGGTTTGCGCGCATTCATCCCGCGATGCAGGGATGCAAATTATAAGCATTGAAGAAAAAAGAGCGTAAGACAATCAAAGCATTTGCATCGCTACCGCAGCATCACTCCTCACTGTTCCTAGTCACCTAGTCAAGCCCATTTCGTGCTCGTTGTTGGGCTCTTGTGCGTCCCTCGCGCCATCGCGGCTTGCTCTGAATCTTCCAAGCTGGTGTGGATCTCCCCCGATACGCCGATACACCCTTGGGTCTGAGCTCATACTCCTCTCTCTCTCTCTCTCCCCCTCCCCCCTGAGCCTGAGCCCTCGACCCACTTGAAGAGAAATCGATAGCCCGGCTCTGAGAGTCGGAAAAGGAAATTCGCGACCGATCCTGGGCAGCTGAGCTTCAGCCCTTCATCGCGAAACCCCCCTTTTTTTGGGCAGGGGCTGCGGTGCACATTGCCCTGGGGTTGCTCCTTGCGCGAAACTCCCCTAAATTCTAAATCCACACCCCCTCAAATCGATGGATTTCGGGGTTCCGGGATGTAAGCCTGCACGCCGAGTGTTACAGCGCGCGCATCTTCGAACTGCACAGCCTTTGAGCCGTTAACCGGACGAACTGACCTGCAACAACAAGCTCAAGAGGTAGGTGATTCAGGCATATAAAATTGTAGCGGTGCAGTGTCACAAGGACGAGTCGCTCAAACAACTGTCACCGTGGTTCCAAACAGACCTTGAGAAGCTGAGAGGCCTCGGTCGACTTCGATCTTTTCCTTCAAGCCCAAGCTCCAGGCCGTATCCGCAGCTGTCGAGGCAGAGCAGAAATCCGAAAAGTCCAAACATTCCTCCAGAGGTTTGGGGTGCAGGGCACTGGGCTCCAGCAAACCCTGGAATCTCGTGACATGGCGTGTGCAGGAGGATTGATGGGCTCACCGGCTCGAGACTGGAAGGGGAACTCACGTGCCCGCTAGGGCTTGGGAACTGGGGTTACATGTCACATCAAAGTAGACCTCGGGCTGCATTTGGGTGTCATTCGGGTGTGGGATCGCTCTTCCTGAGCAAAGCCTTCACATGCAGGAACTCCACCTCCCAACAAGCCGCTAAACGGACACCATGTGGCCAGCCGACCTACCAGCGGTGCTGGCAACACGGCCCCCACTCCTGCAAGGCAACTGGCACCATCTCAAATCACAGACGTAACGTGCCGGTTACACACCACGAACAGGGCGCCTGGGATGTGCCCGCAATCTGGGGAGCGGGGGTTACACAGCATTTCTTGCTCAAGCATCCGCAAAGGGTTCCTGTGAAGGCTCTACCCCCGGGGAGATTGATGTCCACGGTCCCGGGTATCGGGTTTCGGGATAGGGTCTTCACTGTTCACTCTCGCACTTGTTCTCTCTCTCTCTCTCACGCTCTCTCACGCTCTCTCCGCCTCTCTTACTTAGTTGTTTGCTTGCTCCGGCCCTAGAGGCACGCCTTCAAGAAAACGCCCCCCCGCGTGCACACGTGCTGCCGTGTTCTCCTGCCTGAGGAGCAAGTCCTTGCTGGCCCCCGGCGATCGGCGTAAAACTATGGAGCATATCCTCACCCTCGGGTTGCCACGCGTCTTCCGAAGCAATCTGAAAGTAAAGCCATGCATCACTATTTGACATGGGCACCCCTCGCTGCACTGCGCGAAACCTTTCACCCCGCCTTTCCGGAGAAACCGAAGCCTCTCGCTATCTCTCCCTCTCTCACTCGCTCCATCAACAACCGCAATACCTGCATTTCTGCACCTTCAACCAGGCTCCCATCTTGATGCTTTGAAGAAAGCAAGTGAACCAAGGCCTGTTGCTTGCAAACTAGGCCAGAATATGCAGCTTCTGCTCGCAAACATCCCGCGCTCCGGTGGCTGTCACGGCATTTTCAAGCACCACCTCGGCAAAAGAGGACGGACTGGTTTAATGCTCGACTTTTCCCTCTCGCTCTGCCGAGGCTGAGAAACAACCTTGGCCAGCCCTCTGAGAAAAAGAGCATCCGGCGTAATTTGGTGCGCTCTGAGGGGTGGTTTTGCCTTTGCGGCTGTTGGTCGTTTAATGGCGGGCCACGCGTCCATTTGCATAAGTCAATGATTAGTTTTTGGTCCAACGAGCCTCATCCATCTTAATCGCGATAGTGCGCAGGGTGCCTCGTAATAGCGTATGCCCTCCCCACCCTTCACAGCAGAACATTTTCTGTGCTTGACCAGGGGATGATAAGTCGCACGCATGTGTGTATTTGTGTGAGCTGTTTAGGTGTATTTACACATGTATGCCAGCGTACATGTATCGAGGACAAACATGCGTGCGCGTGACCGAATGCATGCACCAGCATTTATGCACCTATCAATCTGGCTACATATCTACTTATCGTGCTCAGTGTCTGGGGAAGGGCTAAAAGCCTGCAATGGCTTCGCAATCGGCCAAAGCTGGATGTGACAGAACATGTTCTGGAAGCTCGTGTATCCAGCATCAAAAAACACATAATGTGCACGGACCTGCTAGCACACCCATGCCATGACTTTTGCACAAGTTCTGTGAGTTTGTAAAACACACCATTGAATGACTCAGATAAATGCATAATCTTACATATACTTGTCGTCGCCTCTGCCAAGACATGGCTGCCATGCCCCGTTGAGCCCAGCACCCGGAGACCCTCGTCAATCATAAGCTGCACCCGATTTGGAAGCAAACAGGACCACTTTCCGATTGGCTGAATCAGCTGCACAAGCGAAGCAGAGCCAAGGAAGAACAGCTTGCTTGCTAGTACGGGGATGAAGAACTAGTTGAACAAACCCACCTTCACCATCATCACTTTCTTAGGTAGGCACGAAACCGCCCACTGCCAGGAGCCGTCGAACCGTGGCTGCCACTTCCGCCATGCTGCCGTGAGTCCCTCAAGCCTGAACCGCCTGAACCCAAGCGAAAACGAAACCCTTGAACACATCCATATGCAAGCAAAAAAAACTAAATCCACATCCCCAATCCAGAGTAGCCGCTGTTGAGAAACACGATTGCGGTTACAGGTGGCCGATGTAGCCCTAGCATACACCCTTTCAAAAATGCCAATGCCTGTACGATGGCGATAGCAGAATGTGGTCTTTGCCTCATGCTGGCTCCGTAGCAGATGCTGAGACATCGAGAACACGTCGGGTAAGATCTGGGCACAGCGCTTGGACACGTTCCTGCACAATCAGCATCAGCACTACCAAAAACCCTCATCGTCGCCACACCGCTAGCATCATGAATCATGGTTACTATTTCCGTCACTATTCCGAAGTTGGGATCACGTGGTACCATCGTGATGCTCATTGCTGTCATGATCGCCATGACAAGGTACTCGAGTCTCAGCACAACGACCATTGCAATCATCATCCGCACTTTATCACCAACATCCCGATCACCACCAAGCATCCGAAGATGTTGCTACATGTTTCGTCATGCCGCGAGCCGGCTGATTTCTCTTCAACTCTATCCTGATCCGTGTATTCTCTAGATTGTGTAGACCATCATCTGCAAGGTGGAAGGTCCTCATCGTGGCGCTTCTTTCCCTCTGTTCTTGAACCAGCACGAGCACGGCTCGATATCACGAGGTGTGGACCGAATTCGGGCGACTCAGTACAGCCATCTCAGGACAACTGTACCGGACGCAGAGATACTGTAACCGTAGGCTGCGAATGTATGACTGCAGTCACTACTGCGCAATCATGCGCAATCCAAGTACTTCCGAAAGCCCCTGACTTCAGACAAAAGTCTTAAACTCTGGCCACCTCCTGCATAGATAGGCTACCGAAAAACTACTCTTTTTCTCGTGGGGGCCTTGAAAATCTTCGATTTTGCATTCTTCACTTGCCGGCCCCTTCAGCTGCAGCGAGAGCCACGTCGAAGCGGCGCTGCCAACGCTTCGCCGGCCGCGAGGGCTTGATGCTCCCCCAATCAATGAGCTTTGCCTCGCCGCTGTAAGGGTGTCTGATTCAGCAACGGGAATCGGCAAGAAAACCCAAGATAACCGATTGAATGAAGACCTCTATATCATTTGGCAGTGGTAGCCACGGCATCGACAGAAGGGTTATAATAGTAACGGTAGAACACGAATCGAAGAGGACACGATAGGCCCACAATGCAATGATGCGTGAGGAGCTTTTTCCTGCTGAGAGTAATGGATGTCGGTAGGGAGTTTTGGAAGCAAGTATAGGGCCTTGGAGTTCGGCGTATTCCGAACGTACGGATGTCCACCTTCCCTCCCTTTCGGGGTAACAGCATGTCATGAAGTCAGCGTGACACATAACCTGGCCCAGAACACCCAAAAGCTCAAAGCTTATTATCGCCAGATCCGAAACACGAGCCACCCATTCCAACACCTCACCTTGCCTACAGTGCCTACGGAAAACTTCGAACCCGATACATGCCTGTAGCTAAACTCTGATGCCCTCAAGCCCCGAAACCTGAACACAGAGAGAGAGAGAGAGACGACCGTGCAGGAGATGGAGCAAGACTCTTGGTGCCGCTGGATCCTGCACCAAGCCAGCCGGGAAGGACAGGCGCTAGGCCGCTGGGCCGCTTGGCCCCGGGAAACCCACAACGAAAATGCCCATGCCGAAACACTAGCAGTAGAACCCTCCGACCAGAATACCCTAATCGGTCCTGGACAGCAGAACACTTTAACCCGCCTGGAAACCTTCACAGCCTAAGCCCCCGAAGCCCCACTAAACCACAGAGACCTAGAAATGCAGAAATGCGAACTCGAAACCCAGGAAGCCCAGCAAGCCATTTAAAGCCCTTGAAATCCTGCCCGTCCACCAGGAGCACCGAGCCTCGCTGACCCAGGCCTTGGTCTTCTCTCCGTAGAAGGACACACAATAGGGCTCGGTGTCCTGCGCCCACGAATTTCGAAGGACCCCTTCTAGCTCTACGGTTCGAGCCCACAGGCCTAGCTAAACTCCCAAAACTGGGGCTCCGGCTGAAGAAGCTCAGGATTATGGCTTTAGCGTTCTGCCGGCAAGGATTCAAGACAACTGGTCAGGAGGCAACCTGTTCAAGCAGATGCAAACAAGCAAGCAAGCAACAACTGTGTCCAGGCACAATAGACCCTCCAACAGCTTAGCATAACATCCGAACTCAAGCGTTGAGCGATTTGGGCCAGGACCCTGAAACTTGGCTTCGTTTCGAAACAAAGGCAGTGCTACAGTTTCGGGTGGCCAAAGCCCCGAGTCCTCTGCACCGTCGAAGCTGATCATGTCCACTTGCGCCGGCCAGCGAGGACCATAGCCAGAGCACCACACACGGTCCCCAACCGCATGTCGAAGCCCGAGCCTTACGGCACTGGGCTTGGGCTGAAGCTTCGTCTTGTCCATCCGAAGCAAGCTGAGACAACTATCACTTCGTCGAGTTCTGGAATACAGCTGGCATTCATGTTGCGGGCATTGTTGCTGAATCACGTTAGATGAGTGCTCTTTGTCCCAGGTCTTTAGACTCCTATATAAGCTTGGAATCTACCCGACCTATGCCATCATGAAGGCCCAGATGTAAATCCTGACTTCTGCTTCCGGTCAAGAAGCTGTGCAGACAGCGTGGACGTGCAATCCTGGCAAGACCTGGCCGGGCAACGATTTTCTTGGACGTCCACCTTTAGTAGGTTCTGGTTTGGAGGTCGAGTTCCATTTCGGCGCTCACCATGTACTAGTAGATCAGTGTAGTGTTCAAGGCTGGTGCTTCGGCACTCACAAGTCACAACTTGCACGTGCTTTACTAATGGAACAACTACGAGCATTCCTGAGAACTTCTCCAGCGCTAGGATCAGCGGCAACACACAAACCACACACATCTGCCGACAAGACCTCGCGGAACAAGACGAAACGAGCCCGTCAAAGCCCAAGCCCCAGCAAATAACAAACATCCGAACCCGACCGGCACCATCTACAGCAGGGCAAGTTGCAAGAATCTGCAAGACTCGCTTTTCATCCTGGCAACGAACATCCGAAAAAGCGGCCCCAAAGCCCCAAGCAGAGCACTGCGGGCCCCTTTCGCTCCACAGCCGTGCCGCAAACACCACAGCAGACCTCCAGCCTCGGAAGATTTGACAAGCACTGCTCCATTTCCCTCTCACTGCAAGCTGTCAACTCCTACGGCTAATACGTCTACGGCCCAGCTAAAGCAATGACGTCTCAACGGAACTGAGCCGAACCCTGCCCGATCCGAGCAGAAGGCGAGCATGGACCCGACATCTGGGCGCAGAGGGAGGCACCCTGGTGGGATTGCTTTCAAGGCTTGGGGCGGGGCATGACCTGGGGCCGTCAAATTTAAGCTCAGTGAGGGATGTTTTGTTCAGCTCTGGGTTCAAACAAACTAACATTCGGGTTTGTAAATCTGCAGAAAATAGCTTCGACCGTCACAGAGCGCAGGGCGCCACAGCCACGCTCCATGGAAGCCCGGTTGCACTCACCAACAAAGCAAACCCCTCCCTCACAGAAAATACCACAAGAGCAGAGAGCTTTTGAGTCATGTGCTTTGTCATCCTTGTCGCCAGCAGCCTGGCAGGACAGACCGGAAGCCTGCCAACACGAAACTGCCCTGCAGCTACCTTGCAGCAAAAGGCCTTACGTCCAGATCGCCCACCAGAACCAAACAAATGTGGTTTCGGTTTCAACCTCGGCCTGCAAATAACTAATGCTCCAAATCCGAAAGCTGACTCGCGTGAGAAGTGCAGAATCATCCAGACATGGAGCCACTGCCCTCTGGTCATGCTACAGCGGCCCCCCTGCCTTGACATTTGCCTTGTGTGCGGCTTCTGTGCTTGCCTGCAACACGCTAGATAAGGACCGCTTGCATTGAGACACTGGCAGGTGGAAGAAGTCTGTCGTGTCCTCTGCGTGCACGCAATCGCTGCGATGTCAGTTGCTGACAGAAGAAACGGACTGAGATCTCATACGATAGCGTTCCGACATACTCCGACCATCCGCTGTCACCAGCCAGCAGTGGTACACGTACTGCCTTGTCATTCTTGTCCTTGCCATTGGCGGCCTGGAGCAGCGAAACTATGTCATGACACTCAATCAATCCGTATATACCCTCCGTCTGCAAGCGTTGACATCGCATGGCTGCCGAAGGGCCTTGCGTCCAGATCGCCTGTCGGAACCCGCACCAGCCGTCGCTGCGTCAAGCTCGACCTGTGAATGAATGCTGCTCTGAATCTGAAGGCTCATGAAGACATGGAGTCACTGCTTTCTGGGCCTGCTACAGTGGCTCAGCTTTAGCGGCGAAGTGACGCATGCCCCTGCCTTCACTTTTGCNTCTGAATCTGAAGGCTCATGAAGACATGGAGTCACTGCTTTCTGGGCCTGCTACAGTGGCTCAGCTTTAGCGGCGAAGTGACGCATGCCCCTGCCTTCACTTTTGCCTTTCGTGCGGCTTCTTCGCTTGCCTGCCCCATGCTAGATAAGAACCGCTTACACAGAGACCCCGGCAAGTTGAAAGAAGATCTGTCCTGTCCTCAGCCTGCACGCAATCTCCGCGACGTGATTTGGACTTCTGATCTCTGGACAGACACTACTGCACTGCGGCCTAAATATCATGACACCGAATCTGGAAACATGTGGCGCCAAAGGCCTTGCGTCCAGCTCGCTTACTTGAACCCGCAGTGGCTGTCGTTGCATCAACCTCGGCCTGCGAACAAACGCTGATCCGAATCTGACGGCANCGAATCTGGAAACATGTGGCGCCAAAGGCCTTGCGTCCAGCTCGCTTACTTGAACCCGCAGTGGCTGTCGTTGCATCAACCTCGGCCTGCGAACAAACGCTGATCCGAATCTGACGGCAGACTCTGCTCTCGGGACATGCCACAGCGGCTAAACGCAAGCATGCCGCCCCCCATGCCTTCATGTGTGCCTTGTGTGTGGCTTCTTTGCTTGCCTGCCCCACGCTAGATAAGGACCTCTTACGCTGAGACATTGAAAGTGCTGTCCTGTCGTCAGCCTGCGCACTATCTCTGCCACAGGAGTTTAGACTGCTGATCTCTGTCCAGACACTACACCCCCCCCTCCTGCGCTGCTTGCTGTAGCAGCAAGAATCTAAGACAGACTGACAACATGCTTCTGTTGTAACATTCCGACTGACTGTCGGTCTAAATCCAGCAGTGGTTCATACACTGCCTTGTGATTCTTCTCCTTGCCATTGACGGCCTGGAGCAGCGAAACTATGTCATGACACTCAATCTGACTNAACATTCCGACTGACTGTCGGTCTAAATCCAGCAGTGGTTCATACACTGCCTTGTGATTCTTCTCCTTGCCATTGACGGCCTGGAGCAGCGAAACTATGTCATGACACTCAATCTGACTCAATCTGTACATGCCCTCCGTCTGCAAGCATTGACATCGCATAGTTGCCGAAGGGCCTTGCGTCCAGATCGCCTGTCGGAAACAGCACCAGCTGTCGCTGCACCAAGCTCGACCTGCGAAATGAATGCTGCTCTGAATCTGAAGGCTCATCAAGAGACGTGGAGTCGCTGCTTCTACAACGGCTAAATGGCGCACACCCTGCCTTCACTGTAGCATTGCGTGCGACTTCCCTGCTTGCCTGCCACATGCTACATAAAAAACCGCTTACATGGAGACCCCGGCATGTTGAAAGAAGATCCGTGCTGTCCTCAGCCTGCACGCAATCTCCGCGACGTGATTTGGACTTCTGATCTCTGGACAGACACTACTGCACTGCGGCCTAAATATCATGACATCGAATCTGGAAACATGTGGCGCCAAAGGCCTTGCGTCCAGCTCGCTTACTTGAACCCGCAGTGGCTGTCGTTGCATCAACCTCGGCCTGCGAACAAACGCTGATCCGAATCTGACGGCA
>BGNK01000419.1:43805-55273 GCA_003297005.1 Symbiodinium sp. clade A Y106
TACGTAGGGGGTGACATGTCTGATGTTTCATGACGGGGCAAGAGGTCTTCTGTCTCTTGACAAGTAGTGGGCCTCTAGCAATCGGCAACGAGTCCATTTTACTGAACCGACTGCCGAAACTTTCTGGCTGGCTTTTGTGTGCCTAGCGGGTGCAATGCATCTCGAAAACGGATGCTTCGGGGTTCTCGCCAGGAGATGCGTTGCTTAGGTTCATTCATCCCAGCTGAGGCCGTTGTTGCAGAAAACTGAACATGCGACTCCCAGTTGCTGGCCAGGCATCCCAGGCTGAGTAGTGCTTGGAGCAAACCGTCCCCAGCTAACTGTTGTGTCACTTCGAGAGCAGCCGGTATCTGTCCTTTTCGCTTTGCGACAAGTGCTAAGCTGCACACTTCCAGTCACCTTTAGCTCAGCTTTGGGTTTCCATCTGAATGAATCGGCACGACGCCGGTCTTCCAAATGTTCGCGCCGCGGCTCGCCTTCCAGTGGTAGTTGCGTGATACATCATGCGCCTGGGACCTGTCTTCGCCCCGCTGCGTGCAGACTGGAGCAAGCCAACGAGGCTGTGGATTTGATCATCGGTGGACCGAAAGAAGTCACAAGATCAGTTGCATCTGATGCACACGAAAGATCACGACTTCATGCATGAGAATGTTTCAAGTGGCAAGCAATGCCCATGGTCCAAATTCCTCCTTTTCAGGCCAAGAGCGAATGCGGAACGAAACACGCACTTGCACAGTGAGCATGATGTATCCTTCCTTCACAATCTCAAGTGCGAGGGGTCCCTCCAGACGGAGTCCATGCGATTACCTACAATGCAAGATGAGGCTTCATTAATCTTTAAGGTCTAAAGAAATTGAAGCAAGTCTTCCCTGAAAATGCTGACGACTTCGGTGCAACATGAACCGTCGGAAACCCCTCGTCCTCACGGTTATAGGGAGCTGCGGATGACTGGACTTCATGGCTGCGTTCAACCTGGAACAGGGGGGGCTTACGGTTCGGAGCCCTGACGTGGAGTGCAGGTGCAAACTGCCAGAGACCATGTTGTGCTGGTTGCTGTCGCGGGCATTCTCATAGGCACATAACGATAACAGAGGAAGAGTTGGGAATATGGTCTATTGCAGTGCAGGTCCTCTCAGTCCTTCAAGGTCCCTGGAATCATCCTAGAGCACAGAAGTCGGGAAAAGGTGCACATCTTCAAGACCTTGTTGTTCAAACCCCAAAAAGCCCAAGTGGGAGAGCTACCAAAAGGTCAAGGTTGGACACCCAAGGCCAAGGCCTTCAATTCGACTTTGCTTGCTTCCGGCTTCACCCGGACTGGGGCGGCCGCCGCCCGGGCCCGGGCCTCTTCCTCGTCAGGACAGGTGTGATAGTGAGGCAGCTACTGTGCTTCCACTCCACATCTCCACATGCAACTCGCTGACAAAACCACGGTGCAGTGAAGCTTGTTCAGCCCTGACCCGAGTCACTCCTGGTACAGCTCGTCTCTGTAGGCAGTGACCTCAGAATTCATCCCGTAGGAGACCGGCCCGTGCGAGCGGTATGTGCCATCACCGAAAAAATTGGACCCAAACCCCACTCAAACGCCAACCCGCTACACTACAGTATCAAGACGAATTCTCACACTTGTAAAACCGAAACTTCAACTCCATCCAAACCGTGCGTTTCGACCGGCCCAAACACAAAAAGCCTATGATGCACCACCCGATGAGAACCGCAAGACACTGCTCACCTGAACCCACTAGACTCATCCTAAACCCAAACCTTAAAAGAAACTCCAGGCCCGAACCGAAACCCTGCAGAGACCCCAACCGGACAAAAATGGTGCCATTGCTACTCGACGGGATGCACTGGGGTTTCTCTTGAGGGGAGCTGCAACGCTAGACAGCAGGAAGACACAATGTGCTGCTTGCTCCTCGGGCTGCTTGCCTGTTGCCCATGCCTTGGCCTTTTCTCCTTCTCACAGCGAAACACGACAACCCGAACCCTAACTTCAATCCTTTACAAGGCCGTGAACCAACAAGCCGTACAGAGCGTGGAAATCCAATCCAGAGACCCAACGCCCTTGATTAAGTCCACAATGAAAGCCCCTTTTGCATCCGGCCGGCACCGCCGTCCGGCAATCCCACAGTTCTCTTCGCGAAGCAGGTACGCAAGCATCGTTCCCAAATGCCCCCAAACACCAAGCCGACAGTTGGGCCCAGGCTTCCTGCTTGCTGGCTCCCATTTGGAACCTTGAGGTTTTTCAATTCATTGCAATATCGGGCTCGGGCTTCCGGAAGGTCTGTTCGGGCTTTGCGAGAGTTTCGGCCTTTAGAGTGCAAAGCTTGCGGTTCTTGCCAGTGCAAAGCTTGCGGTGCGAACTATGTCAGGGTGAAACAAGCAAGATTTTAAGTTCTGTGCTTCGGCATCCTTTTTCAGGATCGAGGCGCAGGGCTTCGCATGTTCAGGCCCTGTGGTTTTTCCTGACATTCAAAAACTCGAGCTAGGCATGCGCGGGCGTGGCGTCCGTTTGTCGCCATCATGCTGTTCGGGCTGCGAAACTCACACAAGTCGTCCTAGCGCAAGGTATGGACTGCTGACACCGCCCTGCATTAAAACCTTGACACTACTAAACCGTCGGTAAAATCCCTCAAACTCAGTACAGTACAGCAACCACCGTTCAAGAGCCGCTTGCAAGCAGAAAGCTTCTCGTAGCATCGGTGTGCAATTCGCTCTGCTGCTTCACGGCTGCCTGCCTCCACACACGTCTTAAGGCACCCATCATGAAGCTGATTCTGTGTTGTGTCCAGAAGTTTCCGCACCATGTCACGACTTGAAGGCTTTGGGGTTTCAGGAGACACTGGGACCCTATGGGTGTGGATTCGCGGCCTTTCAAGTTCTCGATTTGCGGGACCTGATCTCAAAGCCTTGCTTCAGGGATTTGCGTTTGGACTCTCAGACTCTGGGGCTCTTCACCTGTAAGCGCACCAAACTACCTCAAACAAAAGCAAAAACGCCCTCTCCGAGGCTGAAAGTTGAAAGCACTCGCCTTGCACAGGTTAACCGGAAATGCGTAAAGGAAAGACACGAAGAAGTTGGGCGGCACCCGCGCAAAATGCAGGGCTGTTGCTTAGCTGTTGTGCGAAAACAGAAACAACTTCACCGTAAACACTTGGCTCCGACAAGTCTGAAATCAGAAAGACTGCTAGCAGCCACTGCGAAACCGATGGACTATGTTTCGAACTTAGACGAGGTGCAGGGCAGCAAACACTTCCACAATCTGACAGAAGTGCCATGTGTGCGACTGCTGAGTTGACGTCTCTGCTGGCCAATCATCTGAAGGCAAATCTGAAATCTTCAAGACTGGTGATTAGACTTTGAAAGTTGGAGCAGTGGAAAGATCAACACTTCAACCTATGGACTGCGAGAAAGTTAGCAGCATTGCTCTGAACAGCTGTCAAGAGTTGCTCTTTTTCAAGAGGTATGGTCCACATGTGATCAGGGTTTGGTTGTTGTCCCGCTCTCTCGTGACGTCTTTCCCGCAGATGATCCTTCCCTAACAGCAAGCCTAACCCACGGACAAAGAACGAAAGCAGCGCAATCTCTCTAGTGCTTCCCCGCCGAGCGACCTAACCCTATCAACACCAAATACACAACCACAGGGGCGCAAAAGGAGAAACAACAGCAACATCACATTCACAACCAAACAGGGGCAAACCAATCACGTGCCATCCATCCACAACACACAGTGGGTGAAGGGAAACCAAAGCAGCGGGGGGAACCACTATATGAAGACTGCTCAGTTCCATCAAAGTGGCAGCTTTGGATGTGGTCTGAAAGCTCACACTCTTGCCATCCGCGAGCTTGAAACAAAACAAACACCTCTTGTCCTGGCAAGCGTGCATGGAAAGCATAGGCTTCTGAAAATTGAGGCCAAGGTACATGTATATCGTTGGGTCCATGGGATAGAGTAGCGGCTGGATGAAACGTCTTTCAGGTCTTGCAGCTGGTCGAAAGCACTACTGTCCGAAAGCCTTCATATTAAGATTACAACCCGCAAGGCCAACATCTCGGGCCCAAGAAACGAACGAAGAATGGTCGGTGTAAACCTTCACGGCTCAAGTCGCACTCCAAGTTCTGCACACAGCCCGAGCAAAAGCAGCCTGAATCGTAAACCCCACTGCCTACGCTTGAATTCCAGATGGGCTTAACTAGGCCTCCATGACAACCCATAGAATGGCATGGGCCGCCGCTATTGGACCTGCAGGGTAAGTACGAAAGTTCGTGAAAGACCTGACATTTGTTCGGTTTGGAAAGGAAAAGCTGCTGCAAACCCTTTACACGCCCAAACAATCGAAGAGACCGTTGCCCCTGGCTCTCCTTCTCACCCCAACGTAGCTTTTCCTGTGCAGGGCATCACGATTTCCCACCAGGCTTCATGCCCACAAAGCCTTAGGTGTGCTAAGTGTGCTTCAAACCGACAGTGTAGGCTGTTGCAATAATGAGTAATACTTCGATTTGTTGCGGCTCGCAGCACACTTGCATGCATTTCGGGAACCAACAGATTCAAGCTGGGCATACTGCGTACACACGTGGGGCGGCCTCTTGCAAGAGTCTGCCAGTGTCGAGCACACTAAAAGCAGATCACATCAAGGTCGTTATTGAAGCTGACAAATATCCTGTCACCAAAAAAACAACAGGACGGCAGAAACCGGATCCTTCGGCGTGTTCTCCGGCATGACCTCGCACTGGCACCATTCCTCCAAGCAAGGACACGCAACCCGCCAGCTTGTACATGTAACAGCAGTAGCGGTGGTAGTAGTAGTTGTCGTCGTCGTAGCAGCATCAGCAGCACCAGCACCAGGACAACTCGCAGTCGCAGTCACAGTGGCAGCCGCAGTCGCAGTGGCAGTCGCAACGGCAGTAGAAGCAGTGCTAGTAGTAGCAGTCGTCGTCGTAGTGGCAGTAGCAGTAGCAGTGGCAGATTCCACAAATTGCCAAGGTGCCGACCCTGCCAAGCTACGGAGCGAAGCAAGGACACCTTTGCTGCGTGTGGAAGTAGTAGTAGTAGTACTAGTAGTAGTAGCAGCAGTAGCAGCAGCAGCAGCGGTAGTAGCAGTAGCGGTATAGTAGCAGTCGCGGTAGAAGCAGTAGTGGTAGTTGTTGTTGTGGCGGTGGTTGCAAGCGGTTGTGATTTCATCTGCCGTTGTTGCTGCCGTTGTTGTGGTTGTTGTGGTTGTTGTGGTTGTCGTGGTTGTCGTGTTGTCGTGGTTGTCGTGGTTGCGATTATCGTGGTTGTCGTGGTTGTCACGGTTATCGTGGTTGTGGTGGTTGTTGCTGTTGTTGCTGTTGTTGCTGTTGTTGCTGTTGTTGCTGTTGTTGCTGGTGTTGCTGGTGTTGCTGTTGTTGCTGTTGTTGCTGTTGTTGCTGTTGTTGATGTTGCAAGCCTCTCGGCTCAGGTAAGGTCAGGCTAGTACAGCAGCCTTTTCCTTACTTGCCATGGCATTTGTCAGCGCCTGAGCAGTCCCGGTCCCAAGTCCGGGAGGGAGCTACCAGAACTACAGTCTTCTTGAAGCTCCCAGAGGTGAGGGTTGTCGGTCTGCGAAGCCGACAGGAGTATGAGTTCGGCGAAACAGCCTAGTGACTCAATCATTAAGCCACGGCCTTCATGTAAGGGTAAAGGAAAACGTTCTTACCAGAGGGCAGTGAGAAAGGCTCTCCAGGAAGGGAGCGCGATGTACAAGGGAAGAGAAATGACTAGCCGTGAGCTCGGAGCTACCACGGCAGCTCCGTTAGCGCCAAAAGTGACATCACGGCATAAAAAGTCTAAGTTTCTTGAGCAGAAAGAACTTTCTTACATGTCTTGGAATGCAGGTTCCTTAACCACTGCAGTATGGGAAGAGTTACTCTCCATCCTCCGCACTCCACCATACCGAGCTGTGAAGCTAGTTGCCATTCAGGAAACTCACTGGAGAGGCAGCTGGCAGTTCTCAAGAGATGGTTGGAATGTAGTTAGTTCCGGGTCCTTGGGGGAGAAGGGAGCAGGTGTGCTAATCATGGTTCACAGCACGCTCTGCAAGCAGCAGGAGATTCGCTTCAATGAGATTCTGCCGGGACGGGTACTGCATGTTCGAATTCCNCTAATCATGGTTCACAGCACGCTCTGCAAGCAGCAGGAGATTCGCTTCAATGAGATTCTGCCGGGACGGGTACTGCATGTTCGAATTCCAGGCAAAAGTTTTTCTCTGGATGCCATTAGTTGTTATCGATACGTCTGGCGCAGCAAGGAAAACCTTCAATCCAACAAGGACAACAGGTCGAGCCTGCTAAGGAAGCTTGGCAGCTCCATCAGAGGAATGCCGCAGCAGCGCAATACGCTGCTGGTCATGGGAGATTTCAACATGTCGCTGCGAAGCGACATGAAATATGTGGGGCCGAGCACCGTTCCCTCATGCAGGCTAGGGCACAAGGGGTCCAAGGAACTCCACCAGCTCTTAGAAGAACATCAGCTAACCGCGACCAATACTTGGTGTGTTCGCAAACCAGCAACTCATGTGCAAGGCAATTCGGTCTCGCAAATCGACTATGCCCTGCTTAGGCTTACTCAGGCCAAAGGCCCGGGTAGGGCGACCAGGCCGCAGAGAGACTTTCCCGTAGCTCAGTGGCGTGAGGGCAGTCGGCACTTCCCCTTGATGGGTCACATCCGGCACTGCAGGGCCTACTCGGAACAGGTTCCCAAGAGGTATGATCAGCAACGAATGGAGGACTGCTACCGTAGGGATCGCACAAGCATAGAGGCATATCGTCAGCAGGTTGAGCGGAGCCTGGAGCCTAACGAAAGATCCTGGAAGGGAATCCGGGATTCAATGGCTTCAGCTCTAGAACACCACTTCCCTAGGCAGCGACGAAGGAGTCATCTCCCAACATCAGCTAACTGGGAACACAGACGGTCATTAAGGTCTCTCCCGGTTACGCTTCAGGCACTATCGGACATGCACTCTGAACTCAAGCAGAGAATAGTACTCAGATGTTGGAGGTCCTTAATAACCCAAGGGAAGGAAGCCAGGTTAGCTAAAGCAGCCAACAAGGCGAAGCGACAGGAGGAGTTCGATCAATGCCTACATCAAGCAGCCCAAATATCCAATAGAGACGGCGGCCATACCTTGTACAAGGTTATCCGAAGCTTCCGCCAGGCGAAACCGCAGGAACGAGTTCAGCTGAGAGACTCCCATGGCAACTTTTTGACGTCAAAGGAGGAGGTCAAGCAACTGAGGGGGTATTCGGAAGAGCTATTNCGAAGCTTCCGCCAGGCGAAACCGCAGGAACGAGTTCAGCTGAGAGACTCCCATGGCAACTTTTTGACGTCAAAGGAGGAGGTCAAGCAACTGAGGGGGTATTCGGAAGAGCTATTCGGAGAGGGCCAAGACTTCCCTATGACTGGCTTACAGGGCGATCTTTGCATTACAGCCCAAGAAGTGCGGAATCAGCTAGCCACAATCAAAGTTGGGAAGGCCGTTCCTAGGGACTGCCCTCCCATAGTGGCCTGGAGATCTCTTGGTCCACAAGCTCATCAGCGAATAGCCGACATACTCAATTACGAGATAGTCAGCAAAGCTCTCTCCGCCTCAGTCACCTCATCTCAGATCTCGTGGCTACCCAAGCCCCCTAAGAAGCCCGATAAGCCGGAATCTCTACGTCCCATTGGAGTGATAGCTCCGGAGGGAAAAATCTTAGCAGGGTTGGTGCGGCGGAGACTTAAGCCAGTACTCAAATCNAAGCCGGAATCTCTACGTCCCATTGGAGTGATAGCTCCGGAGGGAAAAATCTTAGCAGGGTTGGTGCGGCGGAGACTTAAGCCAGTACTCAAATCTGCCATGTCAGGGCTCGCTCAATTCGGATTCGTGCCTGGTCGGGGAACCGAAGAAGCCATCTGCAAAGCCTTGACGCACGTAGATGAAGCACGTCAGCGTGCGGCTGCCTCAAGGAAAATACCCGGAAGGGGACACGGAGGGCTGAAGCTCCAAGGGAGCTTAACATTGAGCGTTGACATGAGCAAGGCCTGTGACACGGTCGACAGGGTTCGACTTCGAGAGGCTCTTGAGGAGGCGAACACGGACCCGTTTCTGGTTGAGGTAGTCGGAATGCTGCACATTGAGGCTCTCTACGACATGACGGCATCAGAAACCAAGTTTTCGGTGGCCACAAAACGAGGCATTAAACAGGGCTGCAAGCTAGCCCCCTCACTCTTTGCGTTCGTTACCGGATTGCTTTATAGGAAACTGGCGAGCCAGCTACCCCAAGATGAACTCGCCCGTCTCCTTACGATGTACGCCGACGATATCCTGCTCCAATCGCATTTTGATAGTTTGGATGCTCTCACCCGAGCATTAGACTGCTGTGACCTGCTCCTGGATNATCCTGCTCCAATCGCATTTTGATAGTTTGGATGCTCTCACCCGAGCATTAGACTGCTGTGACCTGCTCCTGGATCAGTTGACAGCCTTGGGGTTCAGAGTGAATCCCACCAAGTCAGCCTTACTGCTCCAGCTACATGGGGGCTCTGCTGTCACGGCAAGAAGAATGCTCATGCGTAAGATGGCTGGGGATAAATTCGTCTCACTTCCATCGGGTCGGCTGATCTCATACAAGACCCAGGTCCCGTATCTAGGCATCATCTTATCCTACCAGGATTATGAGATGCGGACGCTAGCACATCGCCTGAAAGCAAGCAAGGCGGCGATGGCTGAAGTGGCACACGCAGTTCGCAACCATAGGGTGCTGTCGGAGTGTCGCCGCAAGTCCATCTGGACTATTACGGCCTGGGCCTCTGCACTCTACTCCTTGCACGTAGTGGGGGTCACTCAGGCGGGGCTCAATAGGCTTCAATCCCATATGGTCTATCAGCTACGCTTTGTACTGCGGAGTTACTCCCAGAAGACGCGGGAAACCAACCAGGAGTTGCTCCGGCGGTCCCGAGTTCAGCCGGCACAGCAGCAGTTACAGAAACGCATGGAGAAGTTCATACAGAGGCAAATTAGACTTGACTCTGAACTATGCTCCCTCTATCTGCCAAGGGCACGGCGCCTGNGAGGCAAATTAGACTTGACTCTGAACTATGCTCCCTCTATCTGCCAAGGGCACGGCGCCTGCACACCGTACTCAGGAACATGAGTGCTGAGTATATCCCCACATCCTTGCAGGAACAGCACATTGCATGTGAGGACTGTGGGGCGGTCTTCCAAGGCTCAGGGGCGCTACGTCGGCATAGGATAAAACAGCATCCCGATTCCAGTGCGACCCGCAAGGGACCGAAGTTTGATCCTATTAAACACTCAGTAGCAGGAACATGTAACTGCAGTGCATGTGGAGCTGTCTTCACCACCACATTTTTCTTGCGAAGGCACGTAGAATTGTCTACTTGTCCCCGAGTTGAGCTTCTCCTCAGAGTTGAGGAAGAGCTACCGATAGAGGTGCAAACCCAGCAGAACGCGATTGACAAATTGAGAGAAGCTGCCAAGCGAGACCCGGAGGACAGTGCCAGAAGGCCGGAATTCCACTCTGCCTTCATGGAGTCTTGTATTCTTTGCGGTCAAGCTGTCTCAGCGCAAAAGGGCATTAAACAACACCTTCATAAGCAGCACCCTGTGTTGATGCAAGCAGTAGAAGACAAGCTACCAGCACGTCTTCATCCGTTCAAGGTGTTGATGCATAAGGGAGATCAGTGCCGTTATTGTCATCTTCGGATAGACGCACCAGGCAGACACGNCGCTGCTACAGTCGCACATTGTGCAAGAGGCTGACAGGATGAAGTTGGATCTGAGACCTCGAGACTATGTACCAAAGGCGCGAAACAAGCCTGACAAAGGAGGAACTCAGACCTCGCAGCCGACATCCTCCATAGGCACATCCTCGTCCTCCTTTAGGCTCCAGGGCTTCTTACTACTGGGCAATACTCGAAATCATTGCTACGCGAATGCCGTGCTGCAGTGTGTTTATTGGATCTCAGCTCACGTACGAGAACACATGCTAAGGGAGGCCACCAGGGTTAGCCAACTTGTTCGCATAACCCCTGAGCACTCAGCCCTCTCCACAGTTACCTCGGGATGGCACTTTGACGGTGGCCAGCATGATGCGGCAGAGTTCTTGCTTCGGATGTCTAGGAACTTAGCACCTCACTTTCAGAACTCTTGGGAAACACGTAAAGAAGTTCCCGAAGGTGTAATTGTGGATGAGGAGGGAAGTCTTCCAATTCACATTGACGTCCCGCTCCAGGACAGCCTGCAGCAAATCATTTGCTCTTGGGCCAGACAGGAACAAACACACGCGCTGTTGCCGTCCCCAGATGTCGTCTGTGTGTCACTGCCTCGCTTTACCGGCGGGGAGAAGGACCTGAGAGCGATCCAACTGGAGCCGTCTGTCTCGGTTCCGTTCTTCCACTCCAGCACCCCTGAGGTTACATGGGAGGAATACAGCCTGGAAGCGCTCATCATTCATCAAGGACCCTCAGCAGACTCGGGCCATTACAGGGCAGCAGTACGGGCGGGGGATGTGTGGTATCTTGGAGATGATGCTTTGGCTCCCTCAGCGTGTGCACTGACCGACAGCCAGCTGACCACAGGCACTTATCTCCTGTTTCTCAAGCAAGTTAGAGCAGCGCCGCCGGTGATCGTGGTAGAGTAGCAGATGCTTTACAGGACTTCTTCCGCAAACAGTCCATGGACGAGAGCCTGGCACCGAAGAGGGGAGACGTTGAGCACTCGGGTGGAGATTCTCCCTCAAAGAAGCAGAAGGGTGGAGTATCTCCCCCCTCTAACAAGCCAGCTGAGTCGTCCCTTCCTGCAAACTCAGGAGGGAAGGGCAAAGGTCGCGGGAAAGGAGCCAATAAAGGACGAGGACATCCCAGAAGCCAGGACAGCGGAGACGCCCATCAGTTAGTTAATGCCATGGCCCGGCTGCTTCTACGGCATGATGAGCAATTGACTGCTCTGACTTCTGAGGTGACGTTCGTATCTTATGCCAAAACCGAGGGTCACTCAGTGCTGCCANCTACGGCATGATGAGCAATTGACTGCTCTGACTTCTGAGGTGACGTTCGTATCTTATGCCAAAACCGAGGGTCACTCAGTGCTGCCAATTCTCTTTGCGGAGAATCGCCGACTCAAGAGCGAACGCTCCCTGATACCACCGCGTCAAGCCTTGACGATGCGCTTCTTTAGAGAACTCAAAGAGAGGCTCATAGCTATCAGCAAAGACAGGAAAGTTCAGGAGAGGCTAATCTCAGAGGGAACGCTCAACTCAGAGGGAGAATGGCCGTTCCATGAATGGTCGGTCGGCGATCAGGCGCTGGCTGAGACCTTGGAGGAGCCGCTTAACACCTCCCAGGTTGTGTCGGGAGTAGGAGACATTCTTGCCAGACTCTCAACGGATAATGAGCATGTAAAGATGTTTCGGACGTCACGGCCCCTTGCTGAAATCATGACGGGGGGACC